>CM033109.1:7632563-7689921 GCA_019321725.1 Paulownia fortunei | reverse complement strand
ATCCTACTGAACCATCTAAACCAAAATACGCACACATAGGTGAGGACTCGTTAGGCCACGATCGAACATCGGGGAATGTGATCGAAATGGGATCGCCGGAGGCCCGAATATTGAGTTCTGATAAATTTGTAGCAGATAAATCAGTGGCATCATATGCCAAGAGACCTAAAACTGGTGCTAAAAATGTGTAGCCAGGCAAGGGGTAGTATAAGGATGACCAATTACCCAAGTTGTGATACACCAAAACAAGCCTCTCCACATAAGGCTGCTCAACCACACCAACTGGGATATGAAACTCTTTGTAGCTGGCAACCCCTCTCCGCCGCAAGCTGCCACTCCTCAGCCGCAGCGCCGCCACTCCAATCCCTGTCAAGTTGGAGGGTACCTTGCCATCATACACAATGCCAGTTCTTGGCCTAACAAATGCCCTAAAAGCATAGTCTTGAAGCAGAGAATCAAGTTCTCTTGCAGAGAGCTGTATACTTGGTTGAGCAATCACCACTTGTAAGCAGAGAATTATGCAGAGATATGCAAGGAGCATTGGGAAATAATCCAAGATTCAAAGAACCCTTTTGAAATCAGAGATTGCACAGCAATGCAAATAGCAAGAAAACAAGAAATCTTTAATGGCCATAGCCCTTTTGCGTTCGCGCAAGCAATCTGTGGAAAAATCTACCTAAAGAAAAACAGTAGATATGGATCCAAAACTATCCATACATAAGAGTATTCGTGAGAAAAAAATAAGGGATTTTTCGTATCAAGAATTAAGGCAAGAAAATCATTTGCCTGGCAAAGAAATTTTCTAAAGTAAAAAGGGATGAAATTTCAGATTTGTAGCAGCAAAAGTACAACTGGAAAGGAAAATAAATGGGGAGCAACTAACCACACAGCTGTGGTCGCGACAGAGCAGATTCCCACCGCTGGTGTAATTACCACAAAAGCCAGCCAATAATGAGGTGACATGTCAGCTAAAAATGAAGACCATAAAAGAACAAAAAAGGACCACTGGGGGCAGTAGTAGTAGTAAGTATGGGGAAATCTGCAAACTCTAATCTCCAGAAAAACATAAGTAAATATTTGTTTCAGACTTCGAGTCGTGGCCTTAACTAGGTATTTTGACTGTCGTTTGGAAATATATAGTTGCCAACTATATGCTATTTATTTGTGAAATTCTTGGATGGATGGTGCAATGCACGTCCATCCAACAACCATTAAATAAGAGATTGATAAATTTAATAATCAAATATGAATGGAATATGTTGTATTTAATTCACTGTTGAAAAATTCTTATTTACTGGCTCAAAGGGTGAATTGGTACCATCTGGCCATAATTGGGGCTAAATTATTTTGAATTTTTATTTTAATTTAATATTTAATTTTATATTTTATACTTCATCTCAAAATTAAAACTTTTATTTGACTTGGTGCATTGTTCTAGCCTTTTAGATGAAATTTAAAACAATAAAAATTTTATATAATATTTACGATTAGGATGAAATTTCTCATATACTATATTAAATTATTGATGCGAGTCACCAAAAATTATACCGTGCGTTATAACCTTAGAGTCCACAAGTAAAATCATGCAAAATTTCATTTGCTTTCATATTTAAGATAATTAATCATAAAAAATTAACCCCTTCTTGTAAATATTTTTAAAAAGAGATATATACTAGGTTGATCAAATTAATGAATTTATTTTTGGCATCTAAAATATGCATATTTTCAAATTAAAAATTGTAATCTTGAGCATCCTTTTGAAGAATGAAGACATGATTTTCTTTTTTTCTTTCCTTTTTTTTTTTTTAAATCTAAAAGCCCCTTACCAAATGTTAACAGGCTATCTATATTGGGCTGGTAAACTATTGGCCCAACAAACCAGACTTGAAGACCACCAGTTCCAAGCCCAGAGTGTCTCTTTCAGGTAAATTCTACAATTATTGACCAATTTGGGGAAGGCTTTGTTCTCTTTTGAAATTGATTTCAATATTTAATTTTCCGGTTTAGCAAGTAAAATCTCTCTTATGCCCAAGTATTTGTTTGATCTTTTTTTATCTATTCTAAAAAGGGTCAAAAAAGCTGTGGAAAGACAATAAGCCTTTAGAGACGACTTTGCCAACTTTACAACTAAAAAGATAAAATAAAATAAAAAGAAAATTGCTTAACTTCTTTATTCCTATATAAAAACGTGACTGGTCCATCAACCCTTACATTCTTACAGCAAGCAGGTTCGGACATGACCTTTTTTTGTCGGAAGGTGTGTGTCAGACAAGTTGGCTTTATTGGTAAATTTCCAATAAAGGATTGTATCTCAACATCTTTTGGGACAGGAAGAAATATAACTGTTTACAAATTCCTTTTGTATCTACATAAATATGCCTTGTTTCTCAAAGTCATGTGACTTGGAGCTTATCTGCTAGTCCTTTCAGATGTATTTGTAAATCAATTATATGAAGACAAAAATGACTCCTCCCTTTGAACTTTTCATTTGTAATTGACATTATCTTCTTTGATCACAACATGTAACAGGGGAAACCTGCAGCAAACTTTCATTTTGCATACTGAAAATGAAAGTTTTGAGGGTATATCCAGTTCCAATCAGATCATCTATATAAGTCACTCCAACCATATGTGCCTCAATTAAGTGTATGATAAGCTCACATTAAGGGTAGCCTTCTCGTAGGGTCGACATTTAGAAATTGCGGATGCAGAATTTACCACAAAGTTGTCATAAAGAAGGGGAATTCTATCTGCTTCAATTTCCAACGGCAACTGTCCTGCATTTTTGAGAAGTTCTACCTAGTAGCCAACAAGAAGAGAGAACATATAGCAAAAGCAAGCACCACAACTCTATTATGCAGAGCTATAATTATCTCCATTGCTGTCACAAAATATCAAGAAAAGTAGTTTTGTTATTAATATACAGTTTTCAATCAGCAATTTCATAATGTTTTGAAGCACAAGATGAGCTTACTGTAAAGGAAGAAAGAAAGAAAGAAAGAAAGGAAAAAAAAAAAAAACATTACAATGTGAACGTGTACAATGACTCCCCTTTTGGCCCCTTCATCTTAAAATGACTACATTTTGAAAGGTGAAGATTATCAGCAACACAATAATTTACAGCAAAAAATCGAGTAAACAGCTGACAGATAACAACTTTACAAACAAAATGAGCAACCGACATTGATACAACTCAAACCTTTTCCAATGGGATGAATATCAGACCACGGCCATCAAATCGCCTTAATGTCTTCTAACATCTTCTGCTGGCATTTGGACATAAGGGTTCACCGTGTTGATAGTTTGGGAAGCCTCTTTGAGCTCTAGGGATGGCACAGAACTAGGAGAGACATTCTGGGTCACTTGTGGAATTGCACCCTGGGGAATCGTTGGAGTTGGAGAGAGTGCAGGCATTGTGGCAGAGGATTGCACATTAGTGGGTGTAGTTATCTTGATGGGGTAGACTTCAGTGACCTCTTCACTGCCTTCATCCAAGTACACAACATCCTGCATGGTGAGTTGGTGGTACTCAACAATCTCCCTCAAGAAACGGTTCTCTCGTGCATAGACTGAATTCTCTTGGGCAAGTCGAGCTTTCTCAGCCAAAAGAGACTCAAGCTGAAGCCTTATCTGGTATGCAAATATTGCCATAACTTGTTAAATACGTATTCATGAGTAAGTTTAAAACATATGTGTTGTAAAGGTAGAATGAAGCATATTCTTTTGAGAAAGAGAGAACAGTAACATAAAGAGTAGACATGCCCCAGAGATGCCTGTCGATATTGGATTTCAAAGCCATCAAAAAGAAAGAAGTGCACATGTTCAGTGCCAAAAATACAGATATGATATGTAAATACCTATAGTAGCTGAGAAAGCTATGACTTAAAGTGCACTTTTTTTTTTGTTCTACAGAATATTTTGTTGACTAAAAAAATCTTTTGGTTTCAAACAATAGGCCACATGTCCAGACACAAAAATCAATTAAATACACAAGCTCACATTTGTAAATAAAAGGTTGGTTAGCACACGGGTTCAGCCATGATGCTGAAGTAGCATGAGTATTAACAAGAGCACTAAACCAAAGGTCGGCAATCACCTGCTAACTATCGAGCAACATTTAGAACTTGCAAAACATAAATGTCGAAATTCATATCGAGGTTTTGAAATGGAGAAGTACTAATATCAAAGTACATCTGGATTTTGGTTTATAGGAAAAATTAATGAAAAATATAGATTAATTGGATATTGTAAAAGTAAAATTGGACAAATTTATACACAAATGGTAATTATAGTGCAGCTTGGACAAATTTGTAGTAAAAATAAGCATACTGAAGAGTTGGCTAGTGTAGCAATCTTTTACAAAAGATTGATGGATGATTATCTAAGATGGTTTTGACATTTCAGCAGAATCCTTTAAATACATCTGCCAGAATTTTTTTTGAAATTAATGTTTACGGTAAACCTAGAGGAAAAATGTGGCCTAAATTAACATTGAAATAGGTTAACCAAAAATTCAAGCTTTTAGAGATGTAAGTTTAGTGCTAACTCTGCATCTAAGTATAGAGGAAGGTATTAGTTCATGTGCCCAGAAACAGACAAGCATTTGTTATGTAGAGTTGCTTGAGTCTACTCAGCCTAGCATTCAACATAAGGTTAAAGGTCTCACAAATTATAATTAGTTGTATAGTTGTTTACTTATTCTTAAGCTCATATCATATTTTATTAGCTGTTGAAGTAATTAAGTTTTAAGAATTCTGAAAAATTGTCCCTAAAATCACAAATATCTACAATGCATCACATATTGACACATCAAACATTTCGTATTTTTTGATACCTCCCAAAAATGGACATACCCAAACACATTTGGTGGATATTAGGATACCTCCATGCACAAATTTAGAAAGACATCACGATGAACACATTTGATGTAAAATGCTGCTAAAGCGGACACCAAAGAAAAGTGATAATGAAAAACAGAGACCAGGAGGTTTTAGAATTTTCATCTTCATGCTTAAGTGTTAGGACAGTAAAAAAGTCTGCTTCCTTTTTCCTTTTGGGAGAGAGATTACTCACCAAATCATCATCTTCTGGGTTGTCACCTTTTTCACGGCTCTCCCTGAGGATTCTGTTTTCTTCTTCCAGCTGAGCACAGCGCTCCTTTGCAAAAGCGAGGTCAGCTTTGACTGTCTTCAGCTCTCTCAGTAGAAGTTTTGCTTTAGCCGCCATCGCCATTGCAACCTGAGGTTTAGAACAGATGACCATCATGCATCACACAAATATGACAAAAATCTGATTTCCAAACAGTGAGCTATGTAGCTACATCTTGAGTATGATAGCTCTAATGCTTACTCTACCAACAGTATCTACTAAGTTCTTCACATTACCACCAAAACAAGTAGTGTGGTGAGGCTTAACAAAACATAAAGGAAACTGTATCGCTGTATATTTGCCAATGGATGCCAGCTGATTTCTGATTTATAAATTTCAAACAAGTGGAACAGAAGCAGAAGCATTTTGACAGACACAACGACGAAAGATAAAAGAAAAAAAGGTTAAGAGCATGTCCAACCATCACTATATGCTTCCCACACATAATACAGCAA
Source organism: Paulownia fortunei (assembly GCA_019321725.1). NCBI lineage: Eukaryota > Viridiplantae > Streptophyta > Magnoliopsida > Lamiales > Paulowniaceae > Paulownia > Paulownia fortunei. The sequence continues at coordinate 7,684,318 of CM033109.1, read as the reverse complement.
ATTGTACATGCTTAAAAGTCATCTCAGCACAAAAGTCCCAGTAGCAAAAAGCCCCTTTGTTGCATGGACTTACTGGCTCCACCATTAACCATGTTTGGTATAATCCCAAAAAAAGATATTTTCAATTAAGAGTTCTCTTGCATTGAGCCTAAGCTTTTTTGGGACCAAGACAGGCTCCCTTTGACTGCATTTCTTTTAAATCTTGCTTTCCTTGCATCCAGCACAACTTGTTAACGAGTTATAGAGTGTCTTATCGACTATTAAACATCACCAAGCCAATTACCTACATCTGTCTGGAAATCTGGAATGCCAATAACAGAGTTGCCATAATTTATTGAACACTTTATAACTAATACTAATTTCCTTAAATATTTGATACTGTTATCATATTTCACACCATGCTTAAGAGTTAGCTTTCATTAGTGGCACAAAGCTGTATTGAGTATTATGGGCTCATATTTATAGATTCAAATAAAATAAAGTAAAATAAAGAAAAAAACTAAGTCAGCTGCGCAAAATAGTTTGTGTTTTAAGACCAATGCAACACAGTTGCAACCTTACGTCGCGAGATGCCTTCAGTTGTGTTTCCAAGCTAGTATGCGTCTGAGGTTGCAAATGAGTCTGCGCCATAGGTTGTTGTCTCAGGCTATCAAGATTTGAATCCTGGTTGTGTGATCTAGAGCTACCACTCTTTTTCCTTATTTGAATCTTACGAGTCTCTTGAATTATGTCTGCAGTACGGTTTTCCACTGCTGTGATACCCTCCTGCAAAGAGCCCAGTACAGAGTTGAGCTTTAAGTTTCTAGACATTTGCACGCATGGGAAAATAAAATATCAAAAGATTCAGCAAATTATTTTTAATCTTTTATTCTTCCTTACTAATATTGTCGTTACATTTGAGGCCTTTCTTTTCAGAGGGGGAGGAAATTAAATATTCCATGATAGACTTAAGTACTCATATCCTTCCGAGATGGCTACCAAACAGGAAAAGAGCACACCTCTTATATGTATGGAATTATATGACACTAAAAATCATGCACTAGCATCATACAGCATTCCTCTACCCTCATAGTTAATGCCATTCATTCAGTGAAGAGTTTTCCCTAATTAATTGTCAACTCCTGTTCAAATGAATTGTCACTTTCTCCTGCAGGAACTCACCTTTCCCGCACCCCTTTCAGAAGAAGAGTAAACAGTGCATTAGCAGCCACAAAAGATTCAAAAATCAGAAAAGAGGGTACAACAAGATTTACGTAATCAAAATGCAACTTCATATTTTACTTGTCATTCTCCATAGCTTGCACCTACAAATCAGACTCTCAATGGTGCAATAAGAGTTCTCAGGTACTTTCTCTCTCAATCATGTTCAAAAAGATTTGTGCAACTCCATAATAGCTGAAACCATACTCATAACTCCTAATTCTAAGATCAAAACCTTGATGGGTACTAAAATGGACCGCTATTGCTTGAAACCATAAGGCATGCCGTAGAAGTGATGATATAGAAGGCACTATAAGTGGACACTTTTGTTGTAACCTTCATTAACATTCGGCTGCTACGGATTTGGGGGAACTACAAGACCCCCCTCCACCAGCACCCCCCCCCCCCCCACAACACACAACCCCCAACCAAAAAAAAAAATAAGCTCCTACATTTTATAAGATGTTTTTGGAGCTTATAAGATGTTAAATCTTATTTTAAAAATAAGTTGTTGAAGTGTTGGGATAAAATAAGATCATTGGGCCTTTTAAGATGTTAGTAATGAAAAATTTGTAATTAAAATAATCAAAATTAAAGGAGTTTGTTAAAAGTAAGGTTTGATTATACTTTTTATATTTTTAGTTGTCTCAAACTTAATTTGATTGAAGTTCTATATCTGTTAAAGATTGCCCAAACTTTCTCTAAAATAGCAGCTTGCCCCCAAAGACTGCAATTCTACATCCGTCTCCCAGTTGAAACCAGACAAAGTAGTGGAAAAGGTATCACTTATTGCAGAAATAGGCCAAAAAGTGGTTAAAACACCAGCAGAAGCAGTGTGACGCTCTCTGGTTAATTATTTATGATGAACAGCTAGCAAGAAGATAGAAAACAAGAGAAAACACAGAAGCCTACCTCAAGAGCATTACCAATGGTGCCACCAATGTAATTAAGGGATGACGCAATGGCATCTAGTCCCTTCTGTAATGCAGGACCGTCTGTCTTTCTACGGCTTTCTGGAGAGTCATACGTGCTGTGGTACTGCAAATGAAAGAAAAAACATAGAAATAAGTTAACTTGTAGCGTCACGACAAAAGAGAGTATTGCCAAATGAACAGTGGTTCATTTAGTAAGTAAACAGCAGATAGTTGATTAGATCAACTCTTCCAAAGAGTTAAAGTGAATTTTTTCCAAAAAATAGGGGAGAAAATTTAAAAAATAAAAATTTCATAGAACAGGAATAATTACTGCAACTCCTTCCGCATAAAATGGAATGTAATTTATGATTTTCAAGCTGGTCAAACTGCTGAAAACAATGTAATCAACAACTTCGCACCTGACCCTTTTTGCTTCTATCAGATGTCTGAATTTTTGTTCCTCCAGGTGTTTCATGTGGTTGAGCCGTATTATCATCATCATCAATAATCGCTTTAGCTTTCCGAGCTAGCACCCCCCAGAATCCTTGCTTAGTTTCATTCATGTTCTTCTTTGGTGTATGCTCATAGATGGATGAATCCTATATTCCATATTGACAACATTACTTCACCACTGTATAAGATGACCTAGAAGATCTGCACATTCCATGTACTATTCAAACGGCACCAAAATTAAATTCGTACAGGATTTTTTTGTATCCAATTTCTTTCCACTAATACATGAAATAGTTCAATAAGAGGTCAACAGGAGCATATGCAAAATTGGATTCTATATCAACAGATATTTAAGATGCATCCTCCAATTCTGAAATTACAATAACACCCAAGAATGATTTGGATAAATCCAGTTAGCCACAGAGAGAGGACGGAGACATTGGCTGATATATACACCATATCACCCATGCAGTTAAGAGGTCGGACAAGGGTGAACCCTCCTGTTCACAGACGGCCAAAATGTAATTTTCTTAGTTCAAATCAAATGTTACAATATACTAGTTCACTAAGGACAAAGGATTGCTACATTTTTAAAGCACCCAAAAGGCAATGCACAGGGTAGAGTACTTAGCAAAACTGCTTGAGAATCTACCTATAGAAACCTAATAGCTATAATTGAGGACCATCAGTCATCAGAGACAGGGATGTCAACGGGCTGGCCAGGTTTTGCTAAACCCACAGCCGAACCCACCAAATCCCACATGAACCTGCCTTGAACCATAACCTGATAAGTTAAACCCTTTAAACCCATGAACCCACTTCCTAATTAAAAACAACTTAAAAACATGTAATAAAATTCATGCTATTATAATCCCATCTAATCCAAAATAAAGTTACTGCATAATAATTATAAAAACAAAATCAACATTTGGAAGATAAAGTTGAAAATCTCTGGTAATCTCTCTCTCTGACACCAAGATCTGCATGGGGCAGGGCAAACACCCCACTTCTACCCTGCCCTTTTCAGAAAACCACAACTACTGCATTAACAACCCAACACAATTCCTACATATATTCTCCCTTCATCTTCCAAATTCAGATCCAACAGCAAGCCATCAACCAGAACTCAATTACAGATGAAATTACTTGTTCAACTCTTCATGATTACATAAATCATACCAACTTGCTTCAACTATAACCATTCCAAAACTAATTAATTCATCCAGAACATACATTCTTGAATCAAAATCAAGCAATCGGAAGCCAATGCCTACCCTTCAGCAACTGATTAGAAATTCAGAACCAACCCAAATACTTTTCAGAATGTAATTGTATCTGGGAGGAAGGTTGTCTAATCGATCTTAAAATAAAATGCAATTTCCACAATGTATCACAGATCATAAGCAAGTAACATATAGTAGCACAATAGGAGGGGGGCCAAAAACACCAACTTTAATCATTATCAAAACCACACAACATAAAACTAAAAGGAACAATCCAATGACCCAGAACTAAAATCGGCAGCATAAAACAGATTGCCAGCCAAAAAGGGGGGTAAAAAAACACCTTCACTTCACAATAAATCCACAAACCTAATAAAAATATGAAAAAAAAACAAAGCTAAAAATTATACCTTAGCAGAGGGAGGAGTAGAACCACGTGGAGAAGAGAGTGCTGACTGTTCGTAGACGGAGGACAGCGAAGAATCCCTGTATGCCGACGAAGCTCTGATCGCTTTGGTGGCGAGCGACGACGCAGAAGACGAAGACGAAGAGCTGTCAGCCGGCGGCGGCGGGGCAGAATCGTAGGTGTAAGTGAAAGGGGTGTCAACCCTCCCAACTTGCTGCCTCCTCCTGTAAGCCATTATTCACCGGAATTAGAATCGGAAAATGCCTTCTCCTTTTTCTCTTCTGAAAATGGATATATTCTTCAGTTTTGTTTAGAAAGGAGAAAAGGAGGGAAATCAATATTCCTTTTCCTTTCCAAATTCCACCTTGACTCACACTATCATTGTTGGGTCATTGATGATTTGATTGAGATTTGTGTTTCTTCTTTCCCTGGAGGAAAAAAAAAAAAGGAAAGAAAAAAGGAAAAGTGGAGTGTCAACGCCGGGGAAAGTTCAGTTCAGTTTCGTTACGTTCACGTTCGGTACTATCCCAGCATCTGGATCTAATTCCTAGAACCATAAATGCAAATTGATTTTTAAATTATTATTTTGGAGATTGGTTTAATCTAATAATGGCTTTATACTAGCATATTAATATGAATTTGATTATATATATATTATATATATATTATTCTTCTATTTTATTTTCTCCTTTCCAAATTTATAGATGCGTTGGCGCCGATCAGTTTAATTATTTTTTTAAGTGAAATTATATAGGTTAATTATTTTTCAATTTGATTGTATAATATTAATTATAATAACAAATAAAGTTTAGGAAGTTAATAATATTATAATTTTGAAAAATTAATATTGTAAATTAGTTTAACTAAATAATTTGACTTTATAATATTGATCAATAGTAGTTTGACTTTAAAGGTAAGTATTAATTTATTTATTTTAAAAGGAAAGTAGTAATGTTATTATTGAAGTTTAAATATTAGAGGGAGTAGTAGTTGGTCCATTCCCATTCGGATCTAATTACATCCTGATACAAAAATAAGATCCGAACAAGGTTGAAAAGTTTTTCTGAAGGACTTGTAGAAGTTTTTTTGCCAAAATATCAGCTGCCCTATTTACTTTACTGTAGCAAATGTGGTATGAGATTTGGACATCCTCTAAATTCTAATGGCCTTACTTATGGGTATGGAACAAATAGGTCGTTTTCTTCATAATTAATTATCTAATCTATAGAAAAGAAAAAAAATAAAATTTACTGTAATACCCTCTTAGTACCATAAAGAGTAAACCTCTCATAGTAAACCTCCTTAGTGTAGTACAACTAGAAATGACGGTCGGAATTGGATCTAATCCGTAATCTACCCTTGATCAACAGTTCAAAAATTATTGACCACGGGTCGATAGGTCCAACTCGTAACCGACCCATGAATTTACGAGTCGATTACGGGTTGAGGGTAATCCAACTCATCGAACCATTGGGTCGGGTTCGGTGGTTTTTTTTTTTAATTTTTTTTTTGCATTTTTTTCCTATAAAACCCCTCCACTTCTTCATTTGTTTCACACTTTTACATTTTCAACTTTCAATTTTTTAATTTACAACTATCAATTCTTTAATTCTCTACTATCAATTATTTATTTTCAATTCTATATTCTATATTATTTCAATTATTTTATTAAATTATTTTTCATATTTCATTTCCTTCATCTTTAATTATTTATTATTTATTCTATATTCTTTAAAACTTCAAGTTGAGCATTTTTTTATTTTTAAAGTTTATTATAATTAGAATATTTAATAATTTAAATTTTAGGTAATATTTTTTTTTTCAAATTTAAGTTAAAATTTTTTCATTAAGTTCAAAAATTAATAATATTTTTTAAAATTTAAGTTCAATTTTTTTAAAATTTAAAAAAAATTAAAAAAAATCAAAGGGTCAGAACCGGACCCGAAATCGACGGTTAACCATAATCGGAATCGGAACTGGTCCTCCAGTTCCGAAACCAAACCGTAATTAGCAAGAAATTAAAAAAAATCCAAAGGTTAGAACCAAACTTGAAATCGAAGGTTAACCGAAATCGGAATCGGCCAGTCAGTTTTGAAATCCGAACCATAACCGACCTTGCCGATTACGGTTTTTCGACCCTTGGAACCACCGATTCCGAAATCATGGTCGGGTCTAAGTATAACTCATTATAAGAATTACACTGATTAAATGAGTATAATATGACCAACCTTACCCTTCCAATCAATTATAAATACACAATCTCACTCCATAACCAAAGTACATTCATTAGAACTCTACAAGTATTATCTTTTTTCTCCTTTTCCATCTTAAACCATTTTGCTGACTTGAGAATTGAAGGATTTTAGTCAAAAATTATTAACTACTCTAACGTGTGTTTGCGTTGGATGCTGAGCCCAAGGAAGAATTGACATTGAGGCTTTCGATTAATACTGATCCACATCATTGGAGCTATCTATGGAACACAACTTGAATATTGAGTACGAAGATTAGATCTCACGCGAGAGAAGTTAATATGATGGAACTAGAAATGCAACAAAATTGCAACTAAGAAGAAGTATCATTACTTAATAAGATGAAACCTATAGATCCTTCATTGAGGGATTAATTACCTCCCGTAATAGGGGCATTGCTAGATGAGCAACCGCCTGCAATCCAAGTATTGTAGATAACTGGAGAAGCCTTATTGACAATGATAGAGGATGCTTTTGCTTGTACTGCAGCAAGAACAATAGCTTAATATATAGCGAAACATCCACCTTAGCCACAACCCCCTCAGTCTCCTTGTTGAGGCCGGGGATAATCTTGACACCAAGGACTTAGAGTATAAGCCGAAAAACACATGTAACGGTAGAACTAATGTAGAGGAAGAGGTTAGTAGTCGAGCCTCCCTCCCGAGTGGCCACAGAGAACCTCAGGATAAAGAACTCTAGGATCACAAACATTGGGCATTGAGAAATACTAAACCATACCTTTGGTGGTCACCTTCATCTCCCACTCCCCAAATGTAGCCCATTTGCTCCTAATATACTAGTGGAAACACTACAGCCAGGGGTCTAAGTTCCCACATGAGTGAGCACACAAAATTAGAGACCCTCAAGAGAATTTAAATAAATTTAATGTAAAGATGGATTTATATGATCTGAGTAATGTTGTCTATAGCAATATTTTTTGCACTGCACTATTGGGTAAAGCTATGACATGATTCAACCAGTTGCCCCCTGGCACTATTGTTAGCTTTGAGCAGTTAACTCAATATTTTGTGCACCACTTCTCTATTAATAAAATATATCTGAAGACTGCTTCTTATTTATTCATGTTAGCTCATATAGACCATGAAACTATGAGGGAATATGCCCACAAGTTTTCTAAGGTAGTCTTGGAAGTATCCCACCTCAATCATGAGATGCTCTCCAAATTATACAGCAGAACCTCAGAAGAGGGAGGTTCAAATAATCATTAGCGGGGAAGCCCCTAAAACCTTAAAAGAACTTCTAACACAAGCTGAAAAATAAATCATTATTTAAAAAGTTGCTAGAGTTAAACCAGAAGTGACAAGAAAAAAGAAAGGCATGATGCCCACAAGAAGAATGATGTCAAAAATGAAAGTTGTCCAATAGATATATGTACTATAATTCCCATAATGCACCAAGAGCTAAAATTCTCATACTAGCAGAACAACAAGAGGTTGTCCAATGGTGTAAGAGAATGAGGAAAAACCCTTAGAGACATAAATAAAAAAATATTATGGATTTCATAGAGATAGAGAGCAGAACACTGAAGAGTGACACCACCTCAAAAAAAAGATCAAAAAACTAATCTAACGAGGGCATTTAAGGAATTTGGGGATCAATTAGGGAAATATCCAATTTGGACAACTAGAGATAAGAGGGGCACCTCCAATCACAAAACAACTGATATGAACAAGAAAATGGCTCTTCAAGGTGTAGACTCGATAAAAATAACCTCCATATAGTAGGGGTGATAGACATTATCACTGGGGGTCGGTAGGAAGAGACTCGATAAATTTAAGAAGAGCCATCCTCAAGATCACGAAATTGCTCACTTTGAATCGACATCTCTTGCCTTCTCAATCTACCAAGTGGAAAGATTTGAGAAAGGCACCGTATTTGATAATCAATATATTGATTATATTATGCTCCACATAATGATAATCTGGTACTCTCTTCTACAATTTTAAATTTTTGGGTCAAGAAAATATTAGAGGATAGTGGAAGTTCTATAAACATTATATTCTATGCTTCACCCAGCTCGGAATTAATAGTGCAGAATTTCAGAAATCAACATTCCCTTAACAGATTTTAGAAGAGAAGTTATGGAACTCCTCAAATCTAGGATCTTACCCTATAAGAACTACTAAGATGATAAAGTTCTTAGTCATTAAAGCCCCATCTACTTACAACATGATACCAGAGAAACCTAGCATAAATATCTTCTACGTAGTAGCCTTGATGTTTTTACATAAAGATGAAATATACAGCTCCTAAGGGAGTTAGAGAAGCACTAGGTATCAAAGAATGGCAAGAGAATGTCATGTTAATACCTTCAGAAGGTGTTAGGAGAAAGCTAATCTCAACTTGAGTACGATAATCATTTCGCCACCAAAAAGAAAGAAAATATTGGCTAGAGTTGACCTCTAGAGAACAAAGGTAGAAAAAGATCAGTCCAATGTTGACAAAAAGAGAAAATTGGAGGAAGAAAAAATTAAAGTTATAGAAAAGCTGATAGTGCCAGAGAATCCCTCCAAAACTACCCAAATTGGTACAATAATGGATCACTTGTTGGGTTTGCGTGATTTCGGGGTATGCACAGTAAAAAATTAAAAATTTAAAATATCATGCTATAATAATTATAGCAATGCCCCAGATCTGATACGATTTCTAACGATCTCGTAATTTCCAACAGTGTAATAAAATAATTAAAGTTTTAGTTTATACCTTTTATGAACTCTGACTATCGTAGGGATTGAAGCAATCAATTGCTAGCCCCTTTTCTGAATTCGATTTATAGAGATCCATGCGTCTTCCCTCTAAAGTTGTTCACACTTCTAGCAAGATACAAAATCGGAATTCCTCTAGCAATTATGATTTTTTTTTCTAACCTAATTTATGGAGTGTGTATAGAGTATATTAATTCGAGTTATCAACTTGTGATAAAAGAATTAATATTTAAAATAAGAAGATGGAATTTTGGTGGGAAAAAGAATTAAGGAAGAAAATAGTTTTTATTCTCTCTCTCTATATGGCCGAAAATTATAGGACTAAAACTAGCCTCTAATTTTTGGCCCTCTAGGTATAAATAAGAGACTAAAAAGTTCCAAGAGTCCCACTCTTAGTATTTTTGGTCTCTTCTTGATTGGTTGGAAGATATTTGGTTTACCCAGAATTCTCTAACTCTATCCCTTCATACATTCCAAAGATATTTAGGGTCTTCCAAGAATTCTAAACTCTTGAGTTTCCATCTTTTTTCAACAACCTTCATGGGCCTTTTCTAATGGACCTCTTTGAATTGGATTTAGATTTTAAAATAAATCCATAATTAATTCAATTAATTATCTTAACCCAAATTCAATTAATTAATTCCATCCAGTCCACCTAATCAAATTAGGCCTAATAAATAATTCAATTATTTAATTGAATAAATTAATTTAATAATTAAATTAATTTATGAACTACACAATTAATTTGATCTAATCAAATAATTATTTCACTTTAATTGGGCTCCTTAATCTTATTAGGTCTAATTAAATAATTTAGTTATTTAATTAAATAATTAATTCAACTCATTGAATTAATTTAAGTTTTAATTAATTAATCTCTATTAATTAATTAGATCCAACTCCTTGATTCAATTCTTAAGTTAGAAATGTTCCATCTTAAATTGTGTATGATCCTTTAGGTTCACAACTAAGCTAGTAGTGGGCTTGCAACATTTGCAACTTATGAATAATAATTATTATTTTGATTAATTAATCCAATTAATTAATCCGCTTGAAATTAATTCCTTAATTTCAAGAATCTCACAAGTCATGGGAAATATCTAGCAAGTATATCATGACTATCTAGATTTAGGTAAAATAGAGAATAAACCTATTTCAATAACGAGTATCATACACGTAAGGTCCTTTCGTCAACTAATCTTCCAATTGAGTCTTGTGCATGGATTAATAGTCAAAACACTAATTGCTCAATAACTATGATTCATTTCAAGTTTCAATGGCTCATGACGAATCATTAGAAAACCCCGTCTAACTTTATCCTGCCTTGGCCAAGGACTTCTGAGTCATAAATTATGAAAATATAGGAGATTCACTTGTTCTATTAGACAAGTAATGAATCCTTTGTTGGTCACTCATTAACCTCCATACATATCAATGCAACATCCAATGTACATTTTTTGTGATTGTCAGACAATTACAAAATACAGCAAAATGGAACATGACATGCAAAGGCTACCATGATGTCTCAAGTCTAAAGACTAATCGTGTACTATCGTAACATGAAATTTTTTATTTCAACAAACATGTTTCCTATTAAGAATTTTCAGTGGGTCTGTTCAGTATATTTGTTTCCTACAAGCACCCGCATACATGTACTAACATCACTACATCAATGTCCATAGAGCGAGATATCCTCATTATGCCACATTTATCGCATGTGCGAGTCTGTTGGGCTATTCGATATCCCATATAAAAAAAGCCCTCGACTCATAACTAATTTAAGACCAAAACCATAAACGAACATTCCATGATCGCCATCATATGTGTGACCATACCCTATAAGTAAGTTTAGTCTAGGGACTTTAGCTAATTACAAAATATAATTAAAGATAAAAAAAAATGCCTACTTAATTAATATGATTTAAAAAAGATTATTTTTACAAATACAAAAGTATAAAAGACGCCCAATCTAATATCACTACTCTAACATCACTCCATAGATGAACAACTTTTATATTTCTTGAAAGAGAACATGGCTTTTTTGTTTGGATAATGATGGATCTGCTGGGGATAGATCTAAAAATTATGACATATAAGCTCAAAATAGATTCCAATGCGTGTATAGTTGTTCATAAAATATTTTGCAAACTGCAAGTGTATGGTGTCAAGTTTTAATACAATGGTGAGTTGAGTATCGTATCCACAAGAATTATAATAAAAAATTACATCAAGTATCGTAGTTCAGATAATCCTAATTTTATCTAAAAAAATCAAGTGATGATTGGTAAACAAAGTAGAATAAGATAAAAATTGCAAAAGAGAAGAGTGAAGTTCTTAGAAGTAATACAACAAATACATTATGAGCAAGAAATTCTAGAGGAATAACTCACCTAATTATCATCAATGTTATTCCTTCTAAAACATACCAATTCAAGTCAACAACACATTTAAGTTAAGAATTCCTAAGCTCATCAATTCCCTATCTCTCTACAAAAGTATAAGTTATGGGGAAACAAAATATTGTAGGGGCAGAATTATGGTAGCTTGAAAGCTGAGACATCTCTTTCAATCAAATCTAGCTGTTGTATTGACTAATTAACTACTAAAATAAATTTTGGCTGACCTTGACATCTAGGGAGAATTATTAGATATGCTGTCGAGCCGAGGGAATAATTGAGTACTGCCCAAGGCTGATGACAAAAGCCCAAGTTTGGTAGATTTCTTGATAAAAAATAGCAGACAATGAGAGGAACAACTCACTCAAGACATGTAGTTAGTATGTTGATAGATTATCTACTTCAACGGGAAGTTGAGCAGGCATGGTAATGGAGAGCCTTCAAGGACACAAACTTAAGTATGCATTGAGGTTCAAATTTCCCGCATCTAGCAATGAAGCAGAGTATGAAGCTCTAACAGCCAAAGAAAAACTAGCCTTCACTGTGGGGACAAAGAAGCTAAAAGCTTACAATGACTCCTAATTATTGGTGAGCTAAGTGAATGGATCATATAAAGCCAAATGAGATAAAATGGCGAAATATATGTTGTTAATCACATCCCTAAAAGAAAATTTTGAAGAGTTTCACCTTTGGCAGATATCAAGAGTAGAGAATGACCAAGTTGATCAATTGCCAAGCTCACAAGTTCCTTGACAGAGATGAATAATAGAAACATACATTTTCTCTCATCCGCCAAGCTAGATATTGAATAAGGACGAGAAGAGTTCAAAAGATAAAATTGTTATGTACTTAACTAAATGAGCCTTCCCTGCGGAGCAAAAAAATGTTAGATCACTTAGAATGAAAGCAACCCATTTCATGTTAATAGATGGTGATTTATAAAGAAAGGTTTTTCATAATTATATCTCAAATGCCTAGATCCAGACAGAGAAAACTATGTTCTAAGAGAATACATTATAGATGTTATGGAAATTTACCCTGAAGGAAAGACGTTAGCAAGAAAGCATTAAGGCAAGACTTTTTTCAGCCTGCCATGCTGAATGATGCCCTTGATTTAGTCAAATGATGATAGCAAAGTCAAGAGCATATAAACTTCACACACCTACCAGCTGTTTCACTACAACATTCAAAGAGTTTATGTCCTTTTGATTAGAGGAGAATAGACACAACAGGACCTTTTCACCCAACGATTGGGCAGAGCAAGTTTCTTATTGTTATTGTGATTACTTTATAAAATAGGTGGAAACAGAACCTTTGGCCAACATCTTGGAAAAAGAAGTCATCAAATTTCTATAGAAAAATATCATATATTGGTTTGGTATACCTAGGGCCTTCATGACTATAGAAATTTGAGAATATGTGTAGTTAAAGCACACAAAAAATCAGAGATTTTACTATTTAGTTTGTCCTTGAATAAAAGTTTAGGGTGGTATGTTATCTTGATCTCTAGCTTTCTTAGTTTATTTAATTTTCTACTTGTAAAGGAACTTGTTTAAAAAGTTTGATCTTTTGTATCCCTTAATTAGAGAAAGGGAATTATGTTCTTTTCTCTATTTGTTCTCTTGTTTTTCCATTATTTGAGTACCATTCTTTCAATCATTTGCGTATCTGAAACCTCAACAACCTTTTCCTCTAAATGACAAAATATGAGATGGCAACTAAATGACCAGAAGTTGTTATGTAAAATTCTATTGGAAGCTCTAAGAGCAGTCACATATTGAATGTCCACAAATATCTCCAATGATGTTTATCTATAGGAAAAGTAAAGATAATTATCTCATTGGAATAGTAACCACCCTAAAAAAAGGACCCAACACTCAAAGTTTGGAAATTAGAAAATAATATGGTAGTGGCATGGCTGATTAATTCTATGACCAACGAGATATGATAAAATTTCTTACTCTATGGTACAAAGAAAGAAATTTGGGATGCAACCAAAGAAACTTATTCTAGTTTTCAAAACATCTTAGAAATATTTTCTATCAAAAGTGTTTTTCAAGATCTTCAACATGGAGATTCCGTTGTTTCCTAATACTTCAATTCTCTTTAATGTTAATGGCAACAACTTAACCCGTTCTTAGTTCATGATAGAAATACCCTGGAGATAAAGCACTGTACAAGCAGATAATAGAGAAAAACATGTGTTTAGATTTATGCTGGGACTAAACAAAGATCTTGATGAAGTGCATGGAAAAATTTAGGTACAAAGTCGCTATCCAATATTCCAAAAGCTTTTTAAAATTTTTGTTTGGAGAAAATTCATCGAAATGTGATGATAGGATCATCAAGTTCCTTATGGAGCAGGATTTGCTTTGGCTATTCGTGGTTCCCAACAATACCTAAATAATGATAGTAGACCAAGAAAAAAACGACCTTGGTGTTGTCATTGCCGCAAACCTGGTCATACCAAAAACACCTGCTCGAAGATCCTTGAAAAGCTAGTAGAATAAAAACCTACACATAGACATCTTGTTTCTGCCAACAACAATTGCCCTTTCTCAGACTCAAACTTGTTCAGTAAAGAACAAATGGAACTACTTCAGAAAATGTTCGCCTAATCACAAAATAGTCATGTGCCATTCTCTAATGTGATTTGTACATATTCTTTAGTTCAAATAGGTATTCTCATAAATGCTCTAAATTTGAAGAAAGTGAAATAAGGGCTATGGAAAGTGGATTCTAGTACCTTGGATCATTTAACAATAGGTGATGTTTCTATTTTAAAAAATTATAAACCATGCGATGAGGACTTATTGTCAAGATTGCATATGGTTTATTACCTGAAGTTTTGGAATTATATATATTTGTATCTCAAACCAATTAACTCTCAATTCAGTTCATTTAGCCAAAACTTGACTGCAACCTGTTGTCTATCAATAAAATCATAAATGATAAAAAATTGTTAGGTTAAATTTCTTCAAAATCTTTGTGAATTTTAGGACTTGGATTCGAGTAAGATGATTGGCAGTGCTTAGGTGTGGACTTTATCTCCTTAAAGTGTATAGTTCTTCAAGAAAATAAGTTCTCAAAGCCAAGTCCACAAGTAAAGGTCAAAATAACATTGTTAGGTATCACTTGTATAGATTTAGATAATAAATAGGCTAGATTAAATTAGACCCCTCAAAATTCCTGATTTTTTTCCAGTAGGATCTTTGTAAAGGCTACTCTACATGGCAATGCATTTAGAAGACTTAGCCTGCAAGCTAAAAAACAAAAAAGAGTTGGCGATTAGAGTAGTAATGAAGAGTTCAAGATAAAGACAACACATTCGAAGACCATAACATAAGACCTAGTAGGGCTAAGGGTTTTAGCGGAATGAGGACAGAGGCAGTTAGGTGAGAATTCTAAGTTACTAGAAGATCAATGAAATCAGCTAAGTATTTGATCAGAATAGCCAAGTAACAAGATTCCACGAAGCAACATAGTCTAAGACCAGATCAATTGACTTAGCTAAGCTAATGGTCATAGAGTAGTGAGGGCAATGAGTTAGGTTACAACTGTCACCTCGTACTAATCAAATTGCTAGAGTCCAAAGCGATAGATACAAAAAGAAAACTTGGTAGACAATGGAAAAAAAGAAAAAAAAACCACGAATAGTGTCAGACTACAAGCTAAGCAGTAGTGTGACAAATCAACTCCACCAATAGAAAACTAGGAAAGTAGATGCAACAGGCAATTTATGTAGGAAGATTCAATAGTCGAATTTGTGTAGGAAGACTCAAGTTGTAATATTAATAGAGTTTTGGAGAAGAATAAAAAATCGGGAAGAAAATATTCTTAGTTTGGGGAACTAAGTTTTATCATTATAGAACTGAATGTTGTATTGTGATTAAATCAGTTAAAGTGAATCACTTCAGGATGTTTTGATAAGAGTGGATTAGAAGATTACCTCATCTTCACACCATTATTAAAATTATTGTGTTCATTTACTTTTCTGCATTTACATTTATATAATTTTATCTACCAGTTGATATTACTCAACTGCTCTACACAACATAAATATTGATCCCTAAAAAATTCTAATTATTTTACCAACTATTACGCTGCATAACTCAACAACTCATTGAACAAGTGTTTTAAGTCTCCAATAGATTGAAGCAGCCAAGTGCGAGAGCAAAGACGTATAAAGCAAGGATGCAAAGACTAGACTCCCAACTACAAGTTTCCAAGTAGGAGACTTAGTCACGAGAAAAGAGAAAGTATCATGCCCTATCAAAAAATTAGATGCCAAATGAGAGAGCCCATAGAAAGTAACTAAAATAGTGAATTTGAGAGCTTACCGACTGCAACGTATAGATGGAACTTATGAACTTGGAATGTTGTTAACCTAAAGAAGTATTATGCTTGGAGGACGCTCCCTAAGACCATCTGACTCCATCTTAGCACTTAGCTAAAAAATTTACTCTTATTTTCTTGTACTTTGCTAATTTCATGGCTATTCAATAAATTGATCTTTATTTCATTGCATGTTTATAGTTCTTTACAATCTCCTATTATAATCCCACCATTGTAAAGACTGAATGTTAGAAAGAAAAACTAGCCTAATGACCTAAACGACTAAATTCAAACAATAAAATCTCATATAGGAGCACCCAAGGAGAATGTAAGGTCTCATTTTAGGAATCTCATAAGAATGAACCCCATAAACTATCACAGTTCTTTTGTGAGGATGAGCATAAACTCACTCCAAAAGGCAATATATCAAAACATAACCTCGAAACTTCCTAAAGAGTTCCATCTGAGAGTGGAAACACTAAAAAATACTTGGAATTTACAAAAACAAACATCCCACAAAAAAATAGTAAAGTAATCATAAATGGCATTTAGGAAAATATTCATAAAACATGGTTAATAAAGTCATATAAACTACAAAAAAAAAAAAGAATCTAAGGAGTGCATCCCAAGAACACCTACTACATATGCTCTAGAAAACATAAAAGGAAAAGAATAAAAAAATCAAGCTTCCCTAGCTCTATAGTTGGAAGAAGTTTACCTCATTGAGCAACCCTGGCAGTCTTTATGGCCTCAAATCAGTGCTCCTCAATTAGAATGGTACCTTCAGCCCCAACACCATCCTCATCATTAGGCACATATGGATTAAGAAACATAAAATCTTATTTAGGGAAAAGTCCTATCTTCTCAAGCACGGCTTTTTGAAAGTTGAGAGAATTCTCAATCTTCTTGGAAATCCCACTTCAGACTTGTGATATTTCTTGCTAGTTGACATATTTTGCTAGAAACTTTCCTTCCACCTATCACGATCCTTGGTTATCGCACCTAGATCCATTTCCAGGCAAAATGCCTCTTCTTTAGATTCATCTAAGGTCATCCCTGGTTATCACACCTTTCCAGGCAAGATGCCTCTTCTTTAGCTTTATCTAAGGTCATCCCCAGACGAGCTATCTCATTTTAAATGTGCTCCCCACTTTGGCTCAACATCTCAAAAATATTAGCAGTCTAGAGGAAAAAGAAAAAATAAACATACCAAAGTCATAAAACCATATAAGTTGATGAAGAAGTAGAAAGCAATAAAGAATATCACTCACGTTGGAAGATTCACCACAAAGAATGCGATCATGATATCATAAGTGAGATGATTCAAGTGGGCAACATCTGATCGCTTACCACACTGTGAGTTTTCTCCCAACTCAAGTCAACATCAGTGCAACATCTCAAAGATAGTATCAATCTAGAGAAAAAAATTCACATACCAAAGTCATAAAATTATATTAGTCAAGAAAGAAGTAGAAAGAAATAAAGATCACTCATCCTGCCAGATTCGCCACAAAGCATGGTATCAATGATAGCATAAGTGAGATGATAGAAGTGGGCGACATCATATCACTCACCACACTATGAGTTTTCTCCCAACCTAAGTAATGTTCGTGCAACATCTCAGAGATAGTGACAATCTCGAGAAAAAAGATTTCATAAGAGTCGAGTAAGAAATATAAAACAACAAAGAATAATCACACACATTGGCACTGTTGGGCTCTCGTAATCGCCAGATTACAAGCACAACAGAAATTTAAAAAATTTCAATAATTGAAATAAAACCATACATCATATGTAAATATGCATATCCCAGTTTTGATGCAATTTTTGGTTTGCATTTTTGATTGCTCGTTTAATAAAATTAAATAACTAAAGTTTTTCAATTATACCTTTTAAGCAATTCGATTGATGAAGGATAAGAAGAAATTCAAATTCTTCAAGCTCATCTCGAACGATTTCGATAGCCTCTCAAAACGTTCTCCAAGGACTCCATGTATACTCCCTCTAACGGTATTCATACTTTTGAGCAGATCCACAATCTTCCTTGCTAGTGAATTTGAACTTTTTTTTTTGTCTAAATCTATTTAAGAGTGAAGATTAATTCTTGAATCAACAAATGATGAAAGAATTAACCTTTTAATCAAAAAGGAATGGAACCTTTGATGGATAAGAAAATAAAATAAAAAAAAATGAGAAAAAGAAGAGAAGAGGGGCAAAAAATTCTAGCTCTCTTGCTTCTAGTTTTAGACTCTTATATTGTGTATTTATATACAAAATGTAGTCTTGACCTAATCCCATTAGGTTTCTAACTCCTACCCTAATTAGTCCCTTAATCCAATTAGGAAACCTTCTCCTTCCTTATCTCTTATTTCTTTCACTTCAAGATAAATT
Source organism: Paulownia fortunei (assembly GCA_019321725.1). Classification (NCBI taxonomy): domain Eukaryota; kingdom Viridiplantae; phylum Streptophyta; class Magnoliopsida; order Lamiales; family Paulowniaceae; genus Paulownia; species Paulownia fortunei. The sequence goes on along the minus strand of CM033109.1, from coordinate 7,666,022 downwards.
TTTTCCATCCTTATTAGGACTCTTTAATTCTAGCAATTGAAAAATCCTAATGGGCCTCTAACCCCATGGCCTTGAACTCTAATTATTATTAGAGTAGTGTTCGACGAGTTAATTAGCAGCGAGATTTTATACTCTTGTAAAAACAGTCTTATTCATAATGTTTAAATAAATAAAAGGTATTTTTTTATCTTTAATTATTTTTGTCAATTAGATAAAGTCCCTAGATCATTTTTAGCTACGGGACATGATCACGCAATTTGAAGCTCGATCTCTCCCCCGGATAAACCATATAGCCAAGAGAAATCATGAACCAGAATAGAAGAGCTTGCCCCACCCATGAGTAAATATTTCATAGTAGCCTCACATGATCCTGAACCGATCTTACTTGGGATCGCAAATCCTAAGTTTGTCTATGAAGAGCGGATCTAATTGTATTAATGTCTATAATTGATTTCTTCTGTGTAATACTAATCGATAGGGCCTTATTGGTAAGTGCTACAAGATTTCTTGCATTGGAACCCATGGTTATGGACCCAAATCCGTTAGTATGGAACATTTTCTTTTCCAAGTGAAATCCCCTAGTATATGAAAAAGTGAAAAAGTGCTTTCGTTGTTGTGGAATAAGAAGCCTTCGTATCTTAATGCACGTATTTAATTTATTCGGAGCTATTAGAGTGAAATTACTATGAGAAAATATGATAAAGTAGTCAAAATGAATGAACACGTTCAATAAAAAAATATTTTTTTTTCCGATTCATTTTTTTTCTTACGACACGATAAATGGTGATCATAGAATATGTCTCTATGACTTTGATCTTAAATATGCTTTGAGTCGGGGGTTCATTGAGATGGGACATCGATAAGCCTGATAGACTCGCACACATAATGCATACTCAAAAGGAGAATGTCTCATTCCATAGACATTGGTATAGGGATGCTAGTGCATATTGTGGGTACTTGTTAGGCAATGAGTACACTGAATGGCCCATTGAGAAATTCTCAATTGGAAACTATTGTTTGTCAAATGAGAATTTCCTAGTTACAATAGTGTATTAATTAGTCCTTTGACTTGAGGTGCCATGGTGGCCTTATGTACGATATCATACACTTTGATATATTTTCTGATTGCATGATAATCATAAGGGGCTTAAGTTGGGTGTATGATCTTCGTTTATGGAGGTCAATGAGTAACCAATAAAGGATCCATCACCTATCTAGTAGAATAGGTGAATATCCTATGTTTTCATAGTCCTTGATCCCGAAGACCTTGGCCAAGGTAAGATGAATACTAGACGTAGGATTTTCTAGTGATTCATTAAAGGATTAATGTGACTTGAAATAGAATCATAGTTATTAAATCAAAATAGGGTTTTGACTAATAATCCATACCCTACATTTAATTGAGATATTAGTTGACGGAGGGACCATATTTGCATGGTATTCATAACAGAAAAGGTTCACTTGTTATTCACCTAATACTAGATAGTCGAGATGCACTGCTAGGTGCTTCTCTTGATTTATGAGGTTCTTGGAATTAAGAGGTTAATTCTAAGTGAATTAATTAATTAGATTAATTAATCAAAGCATTAAATTTGTTCATAAGTTGCAAAGATTGCAAGTCCACTATTAGTTTAGTTGTGAACTTAATATATCACACATAAATCTAGATGATCTGCTTCTATATCTCTTTTAGTAATATAAAGTGTTGGATTAAGTTAATTAATAGAGATTAGTCAACTTGAGTTAAAATTAATTTAAACAGTTAAATTAATTCATTCAAATAAATAATATAATTATTTATTGAATCTAATAATGATTAGAAGCTCTTGAGAGTGAATTAATTAATTAATGGAGATCAATTATATTAGCTTGGCCTTTTTGGGTTCAGGTATGTTCAACTTATGTATTATAAAAACACCCATTATTAATTTATTTGGTGAATAAAAGAGTTGTATTTAAAAGGATTATGCTCGGGCACGATTTTGAAATCAACAGCACACTACAAGGAATAACAAAAAATAATGTTCGTCATCATATATCAGATGATAAAATTAAAGTTGTTGTTATTTATCTATATTAAGTGATTTTTTTTTTGAAGTAATGATTTTCATAAGTTTAATTTTATCAAAAATTAAGAAAAATTTTGCTAATGAAAATTAGTGACACAGTGAATAAATAGTCAATATTGACAATTGGTGACAATATCATTAACAAAGAAAATTGCTATTAAGTGATTATATTTGTATTGTCACTATCAATTTACTATTAATCGTCTTCATTAACAAATGACAGCTTTCCTATCATTTTTTGTCACTATTAAAATTTTGAAAACCATTATTATGGGAAAATAAAAACTATTGTCGCTTAATATATATATTGATATTAACTTTGATATTGACAATTAATATTTTGTTATTAATATTATTATTTTTGGTTGTGTGCAGGTACAAAAATTAAAGGTCACTAAATTTAATTTGCTCAAATCCAACTAAATATAAAAACACTTGTAATCATAAAATAAAAATAAAAATAAAAATAAAAATATTTTTTTTTGTTTTGAAATGATAACTTGTCTTAAGATATAAGGGACCGTTTATTTTTTTGGCTGAAATATGAAATGATTGATAAAAAATATGATAAATTATTGAATATAGATTGTATTATTAATTCAAAATAGGTAATAAAAATTGTTCGAAGCATGACATATGAACAAATATATGTCGGTCGCTCTACAAACTCAGTCAACTTCTACACTTGTACATTAATTACCATCTGCATCACAAGAATTTAATAAGTTAAATGCTCAGTAAGGTGAAACTGATGCAAATAACAAATATAATACATGCAAATCTCATAAATCAATAAATGCATTATTCAATTCAATAACTTTCTTTCATAAACTATTCTTTAAGGCCCTTGAAGTGTAGTACCTAATTGATAGTGACAAACCGTGGTTTTCGAAACATGTTCATAATGATTGTCCAAATAAGAGAAATAATATGGGGTTTTCATACTAGGTCTTTCAACCTTAGATATTAGTCATATTCTGTCTCATTCATTGTGGTTTTTCTATCTTGGTTTTTCAATCTCAAGTATTTGCCACATTTTGTTGGGTCCGTCGATCCATTTCGCGTTCCTTGTCTACTTGACCATCAATTAAGTACCATACTTTTTTTTAAAAAACCTCATTATATAATTGATAGTATCATGCTTTATGAACCATGAATGCATCAAACATTACATCATTTGACAAATAATGACAATCACATTTTAACATGAATAATATTATATGATTCTTATGATACTGCAAATGAAAATTTCAACGTACCTCAAGTCCGTTTTGTGCTAAGTGAAAATGCCAGTTTCTTTGGAAGAATGGATGTGCTAAAGGCCTAATATAATAAATCATGTACCTTCAATATCCTTTAATAAATCACATAATCTATTCTACTTAAAATCATATACAATTTTCAATCTTTTTGTAAACAATTTCATATCGATTTCATGACTTCAAGAACAATGCATACTCCACATTTACTACTAATTCAAGATATTAAACATTAGGGCAGCCCCTAAATCACTAATAATTCAAATAAAAATATTAGGGCAACCACTAAATCATAATACTTCAAATTAACAAGGCATAACCTTAGTTTTTACTTAAATTGATTCTAATCATCAATTAAATAAACTAATTGTTACTGTTCACAATCATTAATAGGCACTTCTAAACACAATATAAGCATTACAAGTTTAGTAGAAATGAGTAAATTAATCATATTTCATAAGACTATCAATTTTGTTAGAAATTAGCTTAATTAGCTTGGTTTTGACTTCAAATCTATCCCACTTGAGCTTTCAATCATACAAAAAGATAGTAAAATATATGATCATCCATGATACTATAAATTCATCATAAGAAATAGTGAAAAAGAATATACCTTGATTAGATTGGAATTAAAATGATAGAATTATTTTAATTAGGCTTAATATGATTATGTGGCCTATGATGAAACCAACTAATTAATTGATTGGATCAATTAATTGTATTGAACTTTTTAATTAATTGATAGAGATTAATTAATTGAACTTTAATAAATTAATTAGTGTACAAGCCCATAGGATTATAGGCCCATTAGGATTTTTTAATTGCCAGAATTAAATAGTCCTAATAAAAATAGAAATAATTTATCTAAGAATTAGGTTATAATTCTTGAGTTGTTCTTCCCCACTTAATTCATCATATCTTGCACTACCCAAAATATGTGAAGGCACCTGATCTATCTATGACAACTCAACAGGAAAAAGAAGAATTACCAGGAAGAATGAAGAAATAAGAATCAAGATTGAAACTTAAATATTACCTTTGGTTTACATGGTGAGAAGATAGGCCTAATAAGTGGCAAACATCTACAAATCATCCATTTTGCATATACACTAGAAGCATAGTAGCAGTAGAGCCTTCACTCTAGTGGGCCCTTGTCACTAAGACTCCTAAACCTAACACAACTCATAATTATTGTTGTTGACACTCAGTACATTTGGGAGTAAGGATAGTATGATGGGCTTTACTCATGGGACTGGGGCAAAGAGGTCATTTTTATTATGATTAATTACTTAATGTATAAAAAAGAGCAATAGGGGAAGAAAAAATAGAATTTACTATAATGCCCTTGTAAATGTAAATCTCCTAAAGGTGTAGTATAACTCATTACGAGAATTATACAAATTAAAGGGGTGCTACAACTTTAAGGTTGCAAACTCAAGTACATGTTGTGTCAAATAATAAATTTTTCGAGAGTTCGAGGTCAATTCACAAGAAAGTTGTTTGAAGTTTTTAGGATTATATTTCTTAAAAGATGGGATTAATGTAGTTTAAAATATATAAAAAATTATGCTATAATTAAGAAATCAAAGTAATAAAAGTATTGAGGATTAGAGAACCATTATTAAGTTTTGGATAGATGAATGATTATTTATTATTAATTTTTTACTTCTTTTAAATGCCACTATTGGAATCCATACACAATGAATGTTCTAATAGGAAAATATTATCAAATAACTTATGCATTAAGGTAATCATGATATTATCTTACTATTTACAAATTATCTCTTAACAACAATACTTGTTTATTGAATCAAGTATTTATACACACCTTTATCTATAATAAATTAAGGTTTCACATTAGCAACAGTGGAGTAGAATCGTACAATAAGTTAAATGAACACAAGTATTTGTTATGCCATTGGTGATAAAAAAAATCAAGAATCACCACTAAACAAGAAGGGTTTAATGCCAACACTTATTTATACACATCTTTGTCTACAACAAATTAAGGTTTCATATTAACAGTCGGTAGGGTAGAACTATATAATAAGCTAAATAAACCCAAGTATTTATTGTGCCATTGGAGATATATAAATTAAGAATTATTACAAAATAAGAAGGGTTTAATGCCAATACTTATTTATGGGATTAAGTATTTATGCACACATTTGTCTACAACAAATCAATATTTCAAATTAGCAGTTGGTGGAGTAGAAACGTACAATAAGCTAAATAAAATCAAGTATTTGTTGTGTCATTGGTGATACATAAATCAAGAATTACCACAAAACAAGGAGGATTTTAATAAAAAAATTAAAACAAGAATACAACATACCTGAATATTATGCATCTTTATAACCGTTTCTCTTTCTCCATCATGAGGTTCACCCTTTCTCCTTACTTAAATAAAATTTAGAAAGACATAATTAAAGTAGAAAAAACTAAAAATAGAATAAAAACTAGAGAATACATTTCTATTACTACTAAAAAATATGGCCTAAAGAAAGACAACAATAAAACTTTCTTTCTCCCTCTAAGGGTTTGTTTGTGTATCTTGAATGCCATACAATAGCCCACATTTATAGTAGAAAAGTACCTAAATTGACATATCTAAATTCACTCCAAATATACTCCAATTAACTTTGAATGTGCTTTAAATTCACATATCTTTTTCAGATCTGAATTTTATCACATATTTTTCTCTATGCAATCAACTGATTTTGGAAAAATGATCAACATGAAAGTTATAAATTTTCTGTTAACTTCATTTTTCAATTTGAATTATCTAATTCCAATCAATAGAGATAAAGTTATGCTTGATTTAAGGAGATGTGTCAGTATAGATAGATCCTCCAATACACATATTTGGATGAATTTTCTGTTATAATCAAGACTGAATTAGATTGAGTTTCCAACAACAAAGTTGTAGTTCTATCTCTTAAATTTCAAATAAAGTAAGATTCAGGTCCTTAGGACTTTTGAACATGGAGTTATGCCTAAAAAATAAAAGCTGCACAAGTTTGAAAACATGCTTATTTTGAATTTAATGCAAGCCCAACAATCACTTGCAAAGTTAAAGTGATTTCTTGCATATATTTTAATCTACATATAATGGACTTAGGAAAAAATAGCTCTTTTCTTCTATTGTGATGCTTCTTTGATCCAATGAAATATTATATCCCAACTTGCTCACGAAATGTGTTATATTCTTGGTTTCATTTTAATCTCTTTTTGTTCATTGATTCCCTAATATAAAATATTAATAAAACTATAATATTAACAAGAATAAAAAAAGAAAAGTAAAAAGGATTTGATACAGAAATATATCAAAATATGCACTTATCAAATTCCCCCATAGTTAACCCTTGCTCGTCCTCGAGCAAGCCTAAAACAAACCTAAACTAATCCACTTTCGTAGGAAATCACGATTGCATTTAACATATGCAACAAGCCTTTGAATCCCTAAATGATCCATAAATGATGAGTTATAGTCTCGTGAGGATTTTCAATGGTGATATCTACAAACATCTATAATAACTAACTTACAACTATTATTTTCAGGAAACAACAAAGTATTATGAAAATGAAATCAAACAAGTGTTGAATCTAAGCATACTCAAGTGTGTGTGTGTATGAATAGTTAATGTTAACAGTGACGAAACTACATATGCTTCAAACAAGTGAATACCCATAGAATCTCACAAAAATCATCACCCAATCTCTAATGAAAGTTATTAAACATCATAAGTTTTTCATTTGGTATAAATTTCCATTACACCGAAAGTAACACAAAAAATCAAAAGATTTTCAACAAAGGTTGTAATGGGGCCAAAAGGTAGTTATATGGCTAAAAAATAAAAGGATAGGATGCAACAAATGTTCTAAAAACTTAATGGGATTAAAGATATAAATCAATAAAGAATTCTCATACTCCACGATTTTCAATATTGGGGTCATAGTTATTAAATTGGACATCTCTTCATCATTCTTATTGATTTTGCCACATCCCATTTTTTTATTGCAACTTGTAATATTTTTAATTGCGACTCTTTTTTTTTTCTTAAAGAGAAACTTCCCCATACTTATCTTCTATTCCAACACAAATTTCTTTTGGAAGCTTACCTTGTTAATGGAATGTCTCTTAAACTCCAAATTATTTTTAGAACAAGGGTAGGATATTAGTGTATTTATGTTAGGTAAGAAGATATGGTTACCATAAAAAAAGACTTATTTATTAAAAGCCTTAAAGTGGTTTACTAAGGGGGGTGTTCTCTTATAAAATCACATGGAGAACAAGTTGATTTGACCATGGTGCTATAAAGTCTAATGCCTTAATCATTTTCAAGTAGTGCTCAATTAGTTGTTCACCTCAACAAACCAAAATGAAAAGTTCTAACACTCAACCCTTACATGTCGAAAATCTAAGTGATGATTAAAACGAGGGCATAAGAACTATCTATTTTGACATACTTGTCTCCACACCGAATAACATAACTATTTGTACAAAAATATTTGAATATAATTATTACAAAAATATATTAACCGAAGAGCAACATCAAAGTCCAAAACAACACCCATCATCAATCAAACCACATTATTTGTGCTTAATTTTAATTATTGAAGTTTGAAGAACATCTATGACTAAAAAAAAATTGACAATTCACAAACTTGTCATGTTATGCAAGAAAATAGGGGTACGTCTCAAGAGTGTTAAAGTTACCCCTTACTCTGCCACTATTTTTCATGGTTTCAACGGATCCAAAAGAAAACACGCTTGAATATTTAAAAAAAAACTAGAAAACACACATTGAACACACAAGACATGATATCAAATATCTCCTACCCAACCTAATCGAGATATTATCCACATGTCGAAAATAGATAAGAAAGTAAAGTTTAGAAGATATTACCTAAAATGCGACTTATTGGAAAATAAAGCTTAAACAATATAATATATACACTATTAGTTGAAACCATTAAAGATAAATTTCACAGGCTGAGAATTAATTCATTTTGCATTTTGGACCAATCCACATGAGCCAAGACTGAATCAAGTTCTATCACATATGCTAGAAGTTGATTAATCAGTTAGTCAGGTGTTGGAGCAAAACTGAGGATTCATCTCGCAAACGGTGAAATAAAACCTTTTTTCTAAATCATGATCTATAAAAAACTAGCAAACCATCAATATTAAGAATACCTATAGGTTTCTGATGAATGTTGAGTTGTGCCCAAGAGACAACTTGGAATAATTCTTCTAGTGTATCAAAATCGCGAGCTAGAGTAATGAATGCATCTGCATTGTTTAATATGTTAGGCATTCTGTCCTGGATATATGACACTTTTAGCTTATCTTCAATAGTCATACCTATGATATTTTGTATTGTTAAAAGTTTTAGAATAACTCCTAATATTTTGACTCATCCTACATTAGCAGAAGTAGTAACACTTCCCATTAACCCCAGTCTGCCTCCCTTAGACACGAATTGAATTTTTCTTTTTGCTAAGGTTCTACCAAGGTTATTAGCTACCCCTACACACTCACCATTTTTTCCTGGATTGGTTTCATAAAAGACACAAATACAGTTGAACTTGTGAGTGGAAGACCCTTCCATTTTTTTTCTGAAAGAGAATTATGCAAAAATGGAGTAAGTATGGTGTTAATTATTGTGGCATGAACAGAGAATACATTTATTACATGTCTTTTTTTTATCAGAAAGGTTGAAAATAAGGACACAAATTTTAAAAATTAGCTACTTACACATGAATGTACATGTAGTTGTGATTATGGCTCATAATTTTCTCTGGATTTATGTCTAGTAATGACTTAAACGCCTTATATGGGTTGAGGATATGTTTCCCATCTAATTTTCTTATAAACTAACAAATAGGATCTTTTAGTGTCAGATTCTCAAAACTATAACACCCATATTCATCCGTAAGTGATTTCATAAATCAAGAATTGCACGTTGCACAATCTACAAGAATGTATCTTAAGAGTCAATCGAATATCATCTAAAGACTCCTTACTCAGTCCATTCTTAATGAATTGAATTTTATTTTCTCAATTTTTGAAAACCACTCCTAAAGAACTTGCATTTTTTTTGTTTTATATCGGTTGTTTGGGAAACTGATAAATTCGACTTCAATAGCCACAGAGTACCGTTATCCGCCACTTAACCGGGAAAGATCCTAATTTTTGATAATTTTCATAACTTTTATAAAAAGTGCAAGTGTTTTTGAAAAGTGTGGGTCAATAAAATCCACACTATAAAATCTTTGTAGTGACTTTCTTTGTCGAAAGGTGACTACCATGTGCTCTTGCATGACAAAGATTAAAAAATAAAATATTACCTACCACATTGTCAACATGCATTTTCGATTAGGATAAAGTTAAATAGAAAAAAATAAATAGATAAAAAGAAAAGAGAATGAGAATTAGGAAAACAAATTTGTGATTATCGGCTCTCATAGTCTTTTTTTTCCATCTGTCAGGTTGCCTCCCATCAAGCACTTGATTTAATGTTTTTAGCCCGACATTGCCTCTTTCGTCACTCATCAATATATGCTACCGAAGTCATCGTCTATACAATCACCATCTTATAATTTCGAAGCACTCAAATAAGTTTGTCCACTTGTAATTGAGTGAGGTTATTAGCAATGCTGACTAATGATATTTTTTTCTCACCCAATTAAACATATTTAAGATGGTTCGGGATTGGTCTAAACTCCATTTTAGATGTCTGCACCACAGAAAATAGAAACCTTTCATTAGATATTGATAATTTAATATAAGAGACATCATACCTTGATTTTTTTTTGCAACAAATCCAGCCCCATTATATCATTTTTTACATCCCCAACATTTGCACATCTAACTTCTTTTTTTTTTCAAATCCTTTATAAGGAAATATTTTTGTAAAGTAACTCACATCAGTAGGATATCTCACGACTTCAAAAATATTATATTTTATAATCTCACTATCAAATTCCATAATAAAAATGTTATCATGAACATTAATCTTAGTTCGAGCTGACTTTCATAAATATTTTTTTTAAAATAAATACGAATAGAATTATGGCATATATCATCCTCTTAGTATAAGACTGCTTGCTTGTCAATTATTTTCCCAAAAATCCCACTTAAAAAAAAAATCGTGTAAAGTGTGATTTGGTTGTCAAACTTTTCGAAAAAAAAGCCTAGAAAATCCCTGTATATCTCCTTTTATTTTTTCCTTGATATCCGAAGCATATGCATTTTCAAAAATTTCTCTCACAAAAATTACTATTTTCTTAAACATCTACAGAAATCCAACTTGTTTACGATGGGACTTTGAGTCAAGTTGGGTTATTGCGATTCAAGGCTCCAGTGTCCATCTCTGTCAAAAACCTCAACCCACTACTCCCAATTCCCCTTTCTCTCTCTTCTACATCGATGGAAAAGACGACCGAATTCTGACTAATGCTCCAGATTCGACTCTTTTTCAGCGACTTCCCCTAATCCCAAACGAAGAAAGGTATCGAACAACACCTATTTTGCCTATATTTCCTAAAAGTGACTGATTGTTTTTATTACAGTCCAGACCTTGGAGGCTGATGAAATGGGTTTAATCTTTTTTTTATCTAAGATTTCTGAGTTTTCTTCCTCAAAAGGTGAATGTGTTTTCATCTTGTTGCCGTTTGATTTGTTGATTTCAGTTGACCTAGGACTCCTTGGGGCTGATTGTTATGAGTTATGGTTGAGGCCTTTTAGGCCGACGAAATGGGTTCCTCTTTGGAGGACTATGGTTTGAGATCTTTTAGTCAATTGTTATGACTGTTTTGTGGGTGTATTATTTTTTAATATTTTGAGTTCAATTTGCTTAGATTTTTAAGTGGCCCAAATGTTCGAAGTTAGCGTCCAAGAAGACATTTCTTTTCGATACTCAACTATAATTGTTCAATTCACTTCCGGTATGGCTTATTTGCACTGATAGTGTTGCTAATCAGGTTTCTTTTTTGGGGGTTGATTTTTCTTTTGAGTGTTGGTTGTGGTTTATGGTTTATGGTTTAACTCATTCATGTTTCTTAACGTGTAGACGTAAATGCTCTATTTTGGGGTTGGAGTTGTGGTCTGTTGAGGCATTTTAGATCCACTGATCCTTTGAAATTATGTGGATATTGGAGCAATTTATGAGCCATTGTTCAACTTTAATACATTGATTCATTGTCTTCGTGCTGCGTATTTGTTAACTTCTGAAATGTATTGTGACTATATTAGTTGACTTATACATTGGGTACTTGGTATTGAGTACACATATATGAGTTTATTGTTATGTGTCTCATTTTGTGCTTAATTTCACTGCCTATATTATGCCTAAATTATATGGGCTATGTTTTTTATACTGCTTTAGGGGATGTATTTCTTGCATGCTTCTATATTGAAATGCTACATGTTGAGGGTTCATATTTGCTTCAATGCTTTAATTTTTTCATGACTTTGGGTTATGATTTGGTTATGGTTTATGGGGTCTGTTTCTTCCATGCTTCTGTATTGTTATCGGTGATATCTGGTTATAGTCGTTTCAGTAACTACAAGGAACATAGGATGTGTTGAGACAATACTATTGAATGAGGATAGTGTTTGGGCATCGCACACTGGCGTTGTCTCTTTATTCCGCAATATGTTGCATCGTGTTTGTGCAATGCGACCACCTCTATCAGCTACAACATCGGAAAGCATCACAGTGACATCGAGGCCTTGTCGCTGTGATGGAAAATAGCAATTGTGTAGTGTAATATGCCCTTGGTGGCATGGTATTTGTTATTTGTATAATGGAAAATAGCATTATTTGTACTTCATTATATGATGTATGATGTTTATCTATTTGTATTAGGATTTGGTGTGTTATAACAGAGATATTAAACGAATGATTCCTGTTAATGGTGTCACATGAGTTTCATTTGATTTTTCATTCCTTTGCTTTCATTACCAGGTGGATGCGCATACATGTTCAATTGTTGGGATAGAGTCTCAAAACATAATATGCATGCATGTGTAATGGGTTCTAGTGCAGATGGCTTTTGCATTATTGAATTGGTCTTTTGAGCTCATAAGAACTCACATATTTTAACATTACTGATGTAGTTATTTGGTTAATGTTGTGCAGTTAAAAAATGTGAGACCAAACTACACCTTGGCCGGATATATGGAAGGTCATGAACTGAAAATATGCTACTGCAATTTTTGAAACTAATTAGTGCCCTTGAGTGGACAAACTGATTAGTTGTTTGGCACGTCTTTGTATACCCAAAATCACCCAACCTTTTTCCTAAGTTTACTAAAGCTGGTTGTTATTTCCATTGCATAATATAGAATGTATCATGATTCATTTGAAATGGTTATATCCTGACTGAATTTCTAGTGAAGAATTTGAAGAACTGAAGTCCACGGTCTTTCTACAAGACTAATCAAGTGCATGCTTAATTTGAATTGGATTATTATCCTTATAAATATACATATGTATATAAATGATACATTACGAAATAGAAAAGCATATATATATATATATAAATATGTGCATATATAAATGTATATATGAAACCATAATATATACACAAAACTAACTATAAATGAATAATTTTTTATATATTTATATGTATAGTGCAGATATTTTATTTGATGTAGCAATATAATTTATTAATATATTTGTGTTCTTGTTCCATAAATATACATGTGTATACTTACACAATATTTAAATATATGTATATAAATGTCATATTTATATAGTTATATGTTATATACGTAAACTATTATATTTTTGTATTTATTTAGTTTTGTATATATTGGAATACAAAAAAATTGATATTATTTATGACATTATAATAGTTTTTACTTTAAGAAAATGACTTTATAATATTTTTATAAATATTAATGTATATATTTATGTACGTAGTTGTATACTTAATACTAATTGACTACTAAAAGTAAATAAAAGATTAATATTTTTAAAAAACTAAGAATAAAATAAATTAGCAAACAAAATTCTTAGAAAAAAAATCCACTTCCAAACACTATTTCTTTCATAAATTTTATCGTAAAAATTCTCATATTCAATCACTATTTCAAAAAAAAAAAAATCATTATATTTTCATCACATATCCAATCACACTCTCAAAATCTATTCCTTTTTTTTTTAAAATAATTTTTTCTCACTTTTCTCTCCCAAACAAAAATAAATGGAATGGAAGGACAAGCAATTACACCTAATTCATTCACCTGCACAAGAACATCTTCCACAATCCTTATTGGATATGCATTAGATCTATCAGCCAATTGTATGATAATACCAATTTTTTTTAAAGGTACTACATTTAGAGAAACATATATAGAATATGGTATAATGTTAATTAATGCTCCCAAATCTAACATGCATTTTTCAAATCTGATCTGACTAATGGTACAAAAGATGGTAAAAGTGTCCAAATCCTTACACTTTGGAGGGAATTTTCTTTGAAAAACCATCGAAACATTCTCCCTCATACTTACTTTTTTCATCCCCCATTAACTTCAATTTGTTAGTGCATAGCTCTTTTAGGAACTTAGCATATTGAGGCACCTGCTTGATTATAACTAGAAGATGGATGTTTACTTCCACTTTTTGAAAAGTCTCAAGGATTTTCTTTCCTTGCTCATTTTTCTTACAATTTGCTAACATGCTAGGAAAAGGTGAAAGTGTTACATAAGTATGAGAGAGATGTTTAGGAGTGGTTACCAACTTTGGATTCCTCTTAAAATGAATAGTTTTGTCAACATTTTTTTCATTATGAAAAGTTGTAATCGAATTAGCCTCCTTAATTGAATTTTCACCTGAAGAAGAAACATGACACTGAGTAGAAGGATGAGGATGAGGTTGAGCAGAAAATTTAACTTTTTCATGTTGAAAATGTGCTTTTAATCTCATATCAGGCTTGTGAGGTCTGATTATTAAAATTTATTTGTGCATACATAAATTCTTGCAAAGTTTTCTCAAAAGATTTTGTATGTGGAACTGGATAAGAAGGAAAGTGTGGTGACTTTTGTGAATGTAGCAGTTGGACACTGTTCTCATTTCGTCAACTAAAATTGGGATAATTTCTTCATTGTGAATTATAAGTTTTAGAATATAAAGAATGAAAAGATTTTTTTAAATGTGTTCATGACATTTGATTGTACTGGAATATTTGAGAATTCATTGGTGGAGTGTCCCACAAGTTCACAAATGCAACAAACTTCTTCATCTTATATAGATCTGATTTCTTTTACTTTTTTAAGTTCCATGACATCAACTTTTCTTGTTAAACTAGCAATCATAATATTTAGATCATTTTCTTAACTAAGGTAATATTTTTCTTTCTTATTATTAGCAAGATTAGATCTAATAGAACATTCAAAAGATATGTCATGATTGAGAGTTTTTTGTCAAATGGTCTAGATATTCTAGGGTTTCATCAGGTTCTTTATCAAAAAATTCACCATTACACATTATTTTAACAAATTATTTTATTTCAGGAGCTAAATCTTCATAAAAGAAACTAATTAAGCGTCATTTTTTAAAACCTTGATATGGATATAAATTCAACAAATTTTTAAATCTTTCTCAACATTGAAGAAAACTTCATTAGAATCTTTGAGAAAAAAATTTGGATTTGTCTTTTCAAAACATTAATTTTATGAGTTGTAAAGAACTTTTTTTAAAATTTGGCTTACATTTCTTGTCAAGTGCCAACTTACCCAGGTTTTAAAGAGTTAAGCCAAGTTTTTCTTTATTTTTTTTTTAAAAATAAAATAATTTGAGTTTAATAATTTCATTTGTACAAGTTTGATTTTCAAAGTGGCACATACTTCTTCAAATTTTTTTAGATGTAATTAAGGGCTTTTAGAGTCTAAACCATTGAAATTAGGAAGTAAAATGATCATACCTAGCTTGAATCGAAAGTTATTTGCATTGAAAGGAAAAATGAAAAAAGAAAGAGAAGAATTTCGAGGAGGTTGCAAGTAATAATGCATGGTATACACCTATTGATTCTCATTTTCATCCTGTATACTTTTATTTTCAACCATGGTGGAAGTGTGTGGAGGTGACTCAGAAAAATTTTCAAATAAAGTTTCAAAATTTTTTTTAACTAAACAACGAGAATTATGACTACGATACGATATGAACATATAATCATACAATATTTACAAAGAAAAAATATTTACAAACCTGAATACTTACCTTTTCTTCCCCGACAATAATGCTAAAAACTTGCTACAACTTTAATGTTGCAAACTCAAGTACAAGTTATGTCAAGTTATAAATTTTTTGGAAGTTTGAGGCTGATCCACAAGGAAAATGTTTGAAGTTTTCAGGATTATATTTCTTAAAAGATTGATTCAATATGGTTTAATATAAAGAAAAAATTATGTTATAATTAAGAAATCAAAGTAATAAAAGTATTTAGGATTATGAATTTCCTCTTGAGTTTTGGATAGATGAATGATTATTTATTTATTTATTTACTTTTTTTTAAATGCCACTATTAGAATTCATATATAATGAAGGTTTCAATGGAAATATGTTATCATATAGCTCATGCATTAAGGTAATTATGATATTATCTTATTGTTTGCAAATTATCTCTTAACATTAATATTTGTTTATAAGATCAATTATTTATGCGCACCTTTATCTACAACAAATCAAGGTTTTACGTTAGTAGTCGGTGGAATAGAACCATACAATAAGCTAAATTAACTCAAGTATTTGCTATGTCATTGGTCATATAATAATCAAGAATCGTCACTAAACAAGAAGGGGTTTAATGCCAACACTTATTTATGGGATTAAATATTTATGCACATCTTTGTGTACAACAAATCAAGGTTTTATATTAGCAGTCAGTGGGGTAGAACCGTACAATAAGCTAAATGAATTCAAATATTTGTTGTTTTATTGGAGATATATAAATCAAGAATCACCACAAAACAAGAAGGATTTTAACGCCAACACTTATTTATGAGATTAAATATTTATGCACACCTTTGTCTACAACAAATCAAGATTTTACCTTAGCAGTTGGTAGAGTAGAACCGTACAATAAACTAAATGAATCAAAATATTTATTATGTCATTAGTAATATATAAATCAAGAATCACTATAAAACAATGAGAATTTTAATAAAAAATTAAAATAATAATACAACACACCTGAACATTATGCATCTTTATAATCGTTCATCTTCTTCCATCAAGAGGTTCACCTTTTCTCATCAACTAAATAAAATTTAGAAAGACATAATTAAAGTAGAAAAGACTAAAAATAAAAGAGAAACTAGAGAATATATTTCTATTATTACTAAAAAACTTACATTACTACTAAAAAACTCAGTCTAAAGATAATAATAAAACTTCTTTCCCCTTATAAGGGTTTGTTTATATATCTTAAATACCATCAAAGAGCCTATATTTATAGTAGAAGAGTACATAAATTGACATCTCCAAATGCACTCTAAATTAATTTCAAATGTGCTTTAAATTCACATACCCTTTTCAAATTCAAATTTTGTCACACATTTTTCTCTATGTAATCACCTGATTTTGGATAAATGATCAACACAAAAGTTATAAATTTATCTGTTAGCTTCATTTTTTAACTTGAATTATCTAATTCCAACTACTAAGAAGAAAGTTATACTTGATTTAAGGAGATGTGTCAGGATAAATAGTTCATTTCCAATACATATATTTGGAAGAATTTTTTGCTATAATCAAAACTGAATTGGGCTGAGTTTCAACAACAAAGTTGTAGTTCTATCTCTTGAATTTTAAATGAAGTAAGATTCAGGCTCATAAGGTTTTTGGACATAGAATTATGTCCAAACTACAAAAAACTGCATAAGTTTATAAACATGTTTATTTTGAATTTAATGCAGGTCCAACAATCACTTATAAAGTCCAAAATATTTTGATATGCACATGATAGATTTAGGTAAAAATGGTCATTTTTTTCTAATTGTGGTGTTTTTTTTATCTAATAAAATATTATCTCCCAAATTGCTCATGATAAGTGTTGTTTTCTTTGATTTTATTTTGGTTCATTTTGATCTTTTTTTATTTATTGATTCTCTAACACAAAATATTAATAAAATTATAATATTAATAAGAATAAAATAAAATATATAAATAATTTGATATAAAAATATACTAAAATATACACTTGTTAATCAATTGAGGTGTAGTACAATCACCCTCACTTTTCCATGACAAAGGCACGTTCATAAGTGTACTCTCTAAGTATTCTCGCTTTTTATGTTTTTCATCTCAGAGCATTATGTTGACTTGTAGGCCGAAGGTTTTAACTGGAAAACCTTCTGACTCCTCTAACGTGCATTAGTATTACAGCCTGAGCACAACAAAAAAATGACATCGAGGACGCTCGACTGATTCCAATCCACATCATGCTGGAACTCAGTTAATGCCTTTCAGCAGTACTACAAGAATTGGATGTGATGCTTGTGAGGTGCTTGTTTCCTGCTAGTACAAATGGTAAGAAATGTGGAATCAGCTTCAATTCTTAAATGTTGTATGATGGATCAGTAATTTTAGGATACAGAGTAGCAGTACTTACTTTTTGTTGGTATATTGTACTGCCATTTTTCTACAAGAGTTGAGCAAGATGGATCATATCATACCGCCACCTGCTATTTTTTTTGTGATCTCCAGCGTTTTACGTTTAGATTTATATTTGCTTTTATCTTGGGAAAAAAAAATGATAGCTTTTCTTTGTTTACAATTCAAAAAAAAAAAGAGATTGGTAAATCATATATCCCCTCTAAATTACATTTATACATTCTTGCTAAAACATGTGTTGCCATATTTGTTCCAAGAGGATATGTTGCCGAAATTATGAACTGTTTAAAAATATTTTCTAATATATTTAAAATATTTGAGAGTTTATAAGACGTTAAAAAATATTTAGTATAAATTTTATGAGATGAGCTAATAACTTTAAAAAATAAGATGTTAAGATTTTAGAAGGTCCTTAGATTAAAACAAATAGATCTCAACTTACTCTTTAAAATATTAGCAAACCCTTGTAATTTGACCATTTAAATTCTAAAACTTTTATTACTAACATCTTATTATAGATATGATTTTATTTCGTTCAAATACTTCAAGAACGTTGTAATAAAAACAAATTCTCACTTATAATCTCCAAAAAGAAAATTTTATAAAATATAAAAATTTATAAGATGTTTTTAGATAAACGCTAATAAACATTCTAAGTTATAATCTTTTCCCAACTTTATGAATATAAAAAGGTCAACGCTGCCACGCATTGAAGCGGTTTATTATGCTAATAATTATGTCTTAAACCGTCCCATGAGTAGCTCTAAATAGGACTATCAATTGGTGGAGTTCGAATTAAAGTTAGAGTTGGGCCACTACTTGAAGCAAAGCTTGTCCACGAAAACCAATCTTTTAAGGCCTGATTTAATATTGGGTCAAGTTTCGGAATGGCCCAATGATTCTTGGTCCAAATTTGGCTAATATTATTAGCACACTAAATTATGTATATGGGCATTTCAACAAATTGTTAAGAGTCAATATGTGCATTTTGAAGTGTTCTTTGAGAGTTCACAATTGTCGCGAGTAATTATAGAAAAAATAAAAATAAAAGAGTTTTTGTGATATTTTTTCAATCTTTTCTACTAAGTAATATATATATATATAGTATCTTTAAGTGAAAAGATAATTAATTTGGCCGTTGTTTCGATTACCAAAAAAGAATTAGACATTGCATTACTCTTATCACATTTTTAACTTCTTGAAGAATACAATTTTCTTAAAGATTAACTAGTGTTCAAATTTATAAATACGATCATTTTATTTCATTAACGAAAAGAAAAGAAGTATTTCCTTTAATTTTGTTAATAAAATTATATATGCAGAGTTAGGCATGACCCTACCAATTGTAAATCTCGGAAAGACAGTATAAAGGGAGGGGACCTAAACCTAAGATCATTTAGAACCAAAGTTGGCCAATCCCAGTCTGGGAGCTACTCTAATCATGTTATGTAGCAAATCGTTTAACCGAAAATTTACCATTAAGGGTAGATCTTTGTTGAGCAAAAGAAGTAAAGAAACTTGAAATGTTGTTAATTTTGTGGAGCTTAAGTGTTAATTATACTAACAAATTTTGGTGGGTCATGCTCAGGAAACATGTAACATCAGTCAAATTTGATTTTAAGATAAGTTCAAGAGATCAATAATCACAACCCACGTCACAAAATTTATCCCAAATTAGCCTTCATCTAATTTAGCAATAGTCCACTCTTTTTAGCTATTACTACCTTTCCTTCATCGAATGTCAGCTCCTGTTTCTGTGTGCATTCTAAAAGACAAACTAGACTCCCCAGCTCCAGATTGACTCTCCATCCGAAGAGCCTGTAATAAAGAACATATGAGGAAACTTGAAATTTAAGACTAGGCCCCAAAACTTAAAGAGAGAGGTACGCCTACCTGGCTTGGAGAAGTTTGATTGAGAGTGTCAGAAGCCAACAAGGAATCTATGAGGCCTTCGCATCATTTAATGTTAGACCCTCCACCTAGACTTATTTACTTTTTTGGACTTGTTCATCAAGATATTAGTATTAAAAATAAAATTTCAAACTATTAATATTTATATTTATTTCTCAAACACCACAAAGAAATCCATTAATAAATAGGTGATTACAAAATATACTCGAATTTTTTGTTTTAAACTTGAGTCAACTAAACAATGGAGAAAAAAAAAAACTCTTTATTAAGTACCCACAACTAAATATTCCACATTACTAGATTAAGAAATAAAAAAATACCAAGAAAGAAAACTCATAAAGTCTTCACTGTTTGAACTCGCCAGAAGAAAACGCGACTTCACGCCTCAAAATAATCTTGTAAAGCCGAACTAATTTACACCAAGACCCATAAACATTCGTGATCAAATCCTCTATTTGAGACACTCAAACTACAGCCAAAAAACTGGCCTTTTATATTATGCATTACTCTAATTCCAATTTGGAGCCATCCACTATTTTTTCTCTTTTCTTTTTTTTTTGGTTTTCTTTTGTGGGGTGGGCCCCAACAATCTCCCCCACTACCATAAGAGAAAATACACATTGTACTAACATAATGGAATGAGACTATACCATCACGTTGGAGGCTCAACCATTATATACTCCGAAAACTTTTTGAACAAATTGTATTGGTCTGCAGCAAAATTACTGAAGTCATAATTAACCAATTCTTGAGAAGCTACTCTCATTAACGAGCGAACCAAGTAATGTTGCATAACTTCTATATGTTGTTGGGAATTTCAATTTTTTGTTACTTATCCTCAACAATAATATGATGTTTTTTGGTCTACCAATCAAAATTTTATTATGCTAATTGGTGATAGGTACAACTCTTTATATTCAATACTCCTAGTGAGTGGTATGTTACTGATATTGCAATCATCTAAAATATTTCTATGAAAATCTCCTTTATAAAAAATAATATGGAGTAAGATCACGAACAATAACTTATGGTTATACAGTTTTCACTGTTAAAGTAGTATTAAGCAAACTAATTAAATTGGTCGTCTTTATAATTTTATCAAATATATTCAATATTAGTATATTGATATTTCTTCATATTTATTATTATATTATTAAATTTTGATGAAGTACTTAGACCGTATATAGCTACGGGGTATGGTCGCATATGGAATGATGATCATGAAGTATGATTCTATGGCTTTCGCCTTAAAATGTTTCAAGTTGAAGATCATTGAGACGTGATATTAATGAATTCCACAACATTTGTACATCTAATACAGGCTTACAAGGAGGATGCTTTGTTCTATAGGTATTAGCATTGTGACAATAGTATATGTATGCGGATGCTTTGTTAAGAATGAATATACTGAACTGCCCTACCCAAAAATACCTAATTCAAATTCAACAATGTTGTCGAATAGAAATTTTCTTGTTATGATAGTGTTTGAATTAATCTTTACATTTGAAACAATATTGTAACTTTGTACATGACATATTACACTTTGATTTATTTTCCATTTTTATGACAATCATAAGGGTAATATTTTGTGTGTAGGAATAGAGGTTAATACGTGGGCAACGTATGATCTATCGCTTAGAGGTAACATATGATCCATTGCTTAAATGTATAGGTAATATCCTATATTTTCATGATGCTCGACTTTGAAAATTCTTGGCCAAAATTGGATAGAAATTAAAAAGAAATTTTCAAATTTTATCATCAAATCAAGTAACTAGAAATGAGTATATAGTTGTAGATACTACCCATGATTTGTTGGATCTTGAATTTAATGTGTTAATTGAAAAGGGATTAGTTTATTGAATTAATTAATTAATATATTTATTTATTTAATTAAATTACGAGAATTGTAAGCCCACTGCTAGCTTACCGGTGAATCTAAAGCGTTACTAACTAACTTGGACACATCTATATCTTTTCTAAGAATTAATCCAAGTGTTGGATTAAATTAATTAATATGATCAAGTAATGAGACTTAAGTTAACTGTTACGGATTTTATTAACGCAAGTACACATTATCGTTAACAAATAATATGTAGGTGAGTATAGTGTCGTTCTCATGAAAATTGATTATTATTAAGTACCAAAATTATGTTAACTCCAATTTTATTTGATGATCGAAAAATAGAGTGTTGATTAGTAAATTAAAATTTAACTAGAACTAAGTAAACTCAAAAGTAAGTAACGATTAAACCAATGAATTGAACTTTGATTTCATCATAATTAATTAGAATTGAATATCCTATCTTATCAATCTAGATTTACTCTACTAATAAATAATCAAAAATTCCATAAATATCTACTAGTCTCCCCCAAGATCTAATGAAATTATTTTTAATTTTTAACTCACTATATTTCTATATGAATTACAACAATCAATAATTCATTGAACTTTGTGAATATCATATAGCGACTGCACAAACTATACAAGTATATTCATATTTCACATATAATTTATGATATTCAACACATTGAAAAAGACACATGAATTACCTCCCATCTCATTATGATTAACAAATCATCTAATTAGTGATCAAGTAATTAGAAGCATTAAAAATAATATTGAACACTCAATTAGAAAAACTATTTCATCAACTGTATTGATAGAAAAATTCAAATTATTATAATTAGACTACATTATAAACCTAGAAAAGTAAATTAATTCATGCTAAAATTGAAAAAACATCATAACAAAATTCATAGATATGATAAAAGAAAAAGTAGAAGAAAAATAGAGAAAACTATATTTTGAAGAAATCTTAACAAAGTGCTAAGATCCGTTTGATAAAGTGCTAAGATCCGTTTCCACGTGGCTGATGTTCTTTTTCAAATCTTACTTCTTGATGTTCTTCTTATAAAATTCTTGATTCCTCAAGTCTTTCGCCTTTCTCTCTCTCCGATATCATTCTCCTTGAATAAGAATGTTAAAAGGATGGAAAAAAAATTATCCTTCTTTTTTTTATTTAAGTTGAATCAAATTAGGAACTTTTTTCGTGTCGCAGTGCCTAGACAGCGGTTTAGAGCACCTAGAATTTTGGATTTTTGCAAAATTTTCAACAAGGCATCACCTAGGCACTAGATTTTTTGTTTTTTAATTTTTACGGTTGCCGCCACCAACTAGTTTGAACTCCTCGTTCTTATTCCAAGAAAAGTAAAAATGAAAACTCACTTTCAACCAATAAAAGCTTCGAAAACTAATAAAATGTTAATCAAATGAGATATAATTTATAGGCATAAACCTACTCATCATTAAATCAAGTGTTGAATTAGTCCCATTGATTAATTGGATCAATTATCGACCTAATTAGATTAGAAAGGGAACAGATAACTAATTGTGTTGGATTAATTAATTATGTTGGACCTAGCTAATTTATAGAATGAATTAATTTGATTGATTGGATCAAATCAAATTAGATCTAATTAATTAATTATATTTAGTTATTAAGTGTGGATTTTTAGGAAGCCCATTAACAATTGGATTGAAAATTCAACTCCTAAAAATAATAAGATTACACTATTTAAGTATGAACACATAATGTGAACTTATGTTCCATGGATAAGAAATGAATTCAATAAAGATGACCCTTGAGGAGTTATAAAACCCTTAAGGGGTTCGGCCACTAGGATACAAATGAGAGAAAATTTTAGCCCTAATCAGCCACCGTCCTTATCAATAGGCACCCACTTTGTTCCTTATTACGTGATTGTTTTGACTCTTTCTTTGAGAAGTTAAATTAAGAATCAAAATACACACCTAACACAGTTAATGCGTCTTTCTTCAAACCCATATACACTCTTAGAATTAGATTTATCAAATCGATACATACTAGCATATGTTCGATATGGTGTGTGAATCTGAAGTATGGATACGCTTGAAAGGGAAACACTTGGGACTCTAAGTAAATCATTCCAATAAGAGGGGTCTAGTATTTCACTTGAAGATATAATCATAATGTGATGACGATTCGAATCATACAATCATCACATTCAACCAGAAGCATAAAAATATATAAAGTTCTGAACATTACTCATACTGTTTGATGAATCGCATAGCTTTTGGGATACCGATTAGACATGTGATGTATGGTTTTTGTACAATTTTAGAAATTTGCTGCTCAAAGTATTGTAGAAATGCGTGAACCCAATATCCACAAAATCTTCACATGTTTCATTTTCATATAACATAACATCCTAACATATCAAAACCTTCTGATTCACTAGATCCCATAACTTGTATAATAAATTTAAAGTCTCATAACCCAAAAAAATATATGAAACAACATATGTATCAAGTTCTGATTCCTTTGGGGAGTGTGCAAAGCAAACGCCCTACAATTAAAAACTCTTAAATTATAATAACCATTTTTTTCGGACCAGTCATTTTGGAACATCAAGGCCCAAAGAAGTTGATGGAGTCCTATTCAACAAGTAGCAAACTTAGCGAATGGCTTCACCCTAAAATGAATAAGATAGTTTAGCTATTCTCAACAAACTTCTTATACGCTCCACAGTTCTATGATTGATTCTCTTAGCAACACCACAAAGTACACTAATCGCGTACCAAATCCCATTATCAACACAATAAGTCGCAAATTCATTAAATATATATTCCACATGACCATTTGTGAGAATATACTTTAGTGGTTTTCCCATAACATATTCCATCTCAGCATGGAACTTCATAAAACAATCAAGTACCCGTATTTTATTTTTAAAAACATACAACCATATCTATGGTAAAACATCGTCAATAGAAGAGATAAAACAATTATTGCCACTAACTAAACAATCAAGTACTCTAGTTTATTTTTGAAAAATACAACCACATCTATGGTAAAATATCATCAATAGAAGAGATAAACTAATTATTGCCACTTACTGATTCATCCACATAATAAAAATGAGAATAAGCTAAATCTAATAATTCAATTTTTCTCCTCAAATAAGCCAAAAGAAACTCTCTTTTACTTGTCAAAACAACAATTATAAGAAATCAATGGCATATTTTTGGCAAAGGTTGTGACAACCTCCCAACAATATGTATAAATATATATATATATATAAACAACCTGTGCAACATAATTTGTGCATGTATGCATGTATATAATTATTTTTTTCTACTCAATTCAACAAAACATTGATAAAAGTAAAGTGTTTTTATATCCTGTAACACTGTATATACATAGGTAATTATTAAATATTAACCAAGTCTATCAAATCTATCACAAAATCAAACTCTCTATTACAAATGGGTTTTGAAAGTGATATACAGAATAAAGTCACTAAGATAATATAATAACTGTAAAATCAAAAGCACAACCCACAAAATAACCCAACAGGTCGTCATCCAATAAATTGATCTTTGAAAGCCTATAGGAGCTCACTGTCAGCCAGTAAACTAGAGGTCTTAAGTCTCACCATGTTCACCTACAACGCATGAACTACATGAGCTAACACTCAATAAGTAAAAATCATGCATGACAAGAGTATGATATAAAATCTCATGCAACTCATCTATAAGATATGATACTATAAATGTGTCAAATTTGAGTACTCATAAATCAAAGAGTTTTTATTAAAAAACACTTCATTTATTGGGTCATTGGCCCATCTACTATGCACCGGATAGAGCTCTGAATAATATCAATAATCACATGGCCATAAATAAATTGACTCAGTCCAAAATCCATTTTTTAGGATCACCAGAGGTTCACGCCTTGTCTTCCCTTGTGATCCTCCAGAAGTCTTCCCACTAGCGGAGTCAATAAGGGCACAATCAAGTGGTCCACCCTCTCGTGACCACCAAAGGCACACCCCCTGTCAACCCCTATGATCATCCGATAAGTAACACTCGCGGTGCCCCAAAATATTACATAAGTATGCCTCGCATGCCTCGGTACACTAGTAATAGCCAAACAAAATATTTTCTCTATGAAAATCATGTCTCAAATTATGAAGTGCATGCAAGAACTTCCACTATACTCATATGTCATGCATGCACATATAAATGCTCATAAATGGTATGTTCAATATGAAATGTAAATCATCTTGCTATCAACATATTTCAAGAATCATAAAACTCTTAAGGTACACACTATACTTGTCATCCAGTCAATTTAAATATTATCAACACATTAGGTATAAATGCTTCATGACATACTATGTTCATGCATTGTAGTTGCAAATTGATCTTTCCTTAACTTTTACTTGATTGGTGGATTAGTCTAGATTTGTTTATTATTTCCCTCCGATCTTAGATGTAAAATATCTTGTAATATTACCCAACATCAAGCGTCATTCCCATTTGGCAAGTTGAAAGTATAAAATATCATACTAAGACCTTAAACACCAAACTATCTAGGTAACAATTATGCTTTCACAAACTAGAACCTAATTTAGTCCCTCAAATACCTTAATTTCTTATCTTAGATATATATAAACATCATTTAATTGAAGTACAATAACTCTAATATCATGTACCTAATTGTTACCACTCAATAGCAACATGTCTAGGTTGAAATATGCTAAGTTATAAAATGGGACAGATTCACATTTCCATATTTTCTTATTATCCAATTTAGTTGTATAATAATTTTGACATCCCTAATTATATTTTTACCACACTTAGATAACATCAAAAACAATGTTACCATGTCATATAATCACTAAAACTCATGGATATAGCTTCTCAAGTTCAGCTCTCTTCACAACATACTGAAACAGATTATTTTCGTACCGTGATAATTTTGCACACTTCATGACTTTAATGGTTTTGATACCCTTAAATATATCCAATCACTCCTAAATTTTTACCATACTTATATAATATATATAAAGAGACAACCAGGTCAAAGTACTGCCAAAACTAATGGATTTATTGATGTAAAACCAACACCATTCACATAAGACAGAATCTGAAATTCAAAGAAGACAGTTTTGAGCACCTCTTCAATTATCACACTATATTACAATTTATAACCTCTCTAAACTTACATACATGACCTAGACTCATATATAAACCCATATATGGTGAAATAAACTAGTTTTAATCAAGTCATTATACACATATAAAGCTTTAATATAAAAAATCAGCAAGTATACAGTTTATGCTCCTAGTGATTTTTATTGTGATTTTGTAACTAAAACCCTTCTTTTGTGAATTATAAGACCACAAATAACATCCTAACATGATTATAATCAATAATATAAGCTTTAAAAATCATAAACCCTCAAAAAATTTAAGAACTTAAATAAAAAATATAAATTAAGCACACCTATGCACAAATTTTAGCTTCAACTTGCTCTTCCTTACTTACCTTTGCTTCCTTCACTTTTTTCTTTACTTGGAATTACTTGAGAGCAATTTCTAAAATTCAATATGAAATTTTTGGAGGTGAAATAACTCAGAAAATAGTTTTTGGTCGTAGTTCAAGGATAGAAATGAAGAAAGATTGAGGTGGAAGCTTGAGGTGTCAAGTGGTGATGATGTTATTCACACATTATGCAGTCCTAGTATAGTGTTTCTCATTACTTATTTATCTATGTGCAACCTACTTTAATTTTCATATAATCGGATAATATACTATGCCCTAATTTCTTAATTGTTTATTCGATCTCCAAACCGAACGACATCCGATTTTTAAATGATTGTCTAGTTTTCATTTTCTAAAATCACATGCACATATGAACCTTGTATTATGACATTTAAATCACACTATATCATGTCCGATATCCCAAGTATGTTAATTTATGGATGTATACCTTTAAAATACCTCAATCAATTTGAATCGAATCATATAAGTTTACTAGTGACACATTTAACACTTCTAAAATTATAACATATAACCTATGAATATTCACTATATTAATCAATCTATTCTTATATTATCTAAATATAGAATTACATAATTAGGTTATAGGATCTCAACCACTAACATCAAGTGATAGCATTAGAGGTATAATGATTAAGAATGCTATAAAAGATGCGATGTAGATGTTAATGCAAATTAGCATATAAGTAGTATGTAGTGCATGAATAATATTGGTCAAGTGAGTAGTGTGAGGCTTAGGTATTACAAATGTAATGAGGAACTTTCATGCCAAAATCTTCAATTCTTTCTCACCAATGGAAATTAATCTCCTATGCCACAAATTTCATCTTTGATGAAAACTCATCCTCAGCTATAGTAAGCCTAGAAAAAGACACTTTTACATGAGTCTTGTATAAATTACGATAAGTAGCTCTTTTCTCAACCATCATTGACCATTCTAAGCTCCCATCTTTCCTTGAAGAAACAACTGACATAATCTAGAAAGTCCAGTTCAATTCCATAAATCAAAACCAAATGTAAATCAGATACATGGCTAACATCCTTTAAAAATCAATGTACGAATTAGCAACCCTAACAACTTTTGCTCAATCATTGTTCCCAAACCTACTAATACCAAAATTCCCTATTTTGTAAGTTCTAAAAAAACTCCTTCTTGGGTGTAGCATGAAAAGAGATTATTGTATCAGTATCTCAATCAATTTTGGAACTAGCTATATGCATGCAACTGTACTTCTCACAAGCGAGCACAACACCATCATAAAAAAAAGCAATAGTGGTTGAGTCATTCCTCATCATCAATGTTCATCTTTTTTTCTAATTTGCCTTTTTCTGATCTCTTTCATCTTTCTCACCCTACTTTTTCTCCAAATAATTTTTTATCATGTGTCAATTTTGTGACAATAAGAACACTTTTTTGAATATCGGATTATGACTGTCCTCTTCTTTTATCGCTATTTTTACTGTTCAGGTCTCCTTGGGAGCCAACTTCGAGAGCCTAAGAGTTTTCTACTCCTCGTTATTTCTATCTCGTTTCTTTGAATTAGCTATTTTTGACCATAGTAAGCGACAAGACCCATGTCTCAGAACTATCCACCAAGGATTCCAAAAGAAATAATACCTGTATTTTGTCATCAAACTTCAGACTCACAGCTATTAGTTGATTCAAGATGCTTCAAAAAATACTGAGGTGCTCATCAATGGAATTTTCTTCCTTATATTTCAAGTTGATAAGTTGTTTGATCAAATAAGTTTTATTTTGAGCGTGTTTTCTCTCATATATAGCTTTCAATTTCTTCTATAAACTATAGGCATGTAGTGTAGTTTTTTGAATAAAGTGATGAAACACACTCTAATCAATCTACTATTAGATATGTCCGACAGTCTTCCTACTTAGTTCATTCCATATTTTCTCATCTATGTTGTTATGCTTGACAACACCTTTCTCAATGGGATCGTACAGATACTTATAAAAGAGAACATCCTCCTTTGTAGCTTGCAAGCTATGTACTGATTTGCTATCAATTTAATCATGGTTCAGTGTCCTCTTTCGCATCCATTGCAAATAGATACAAAACACCAAAAAAAATTATACCACTTGTTGGGAATACAAGATAGGCCTAATTAAGACAAAAACTTGCAGCAAGTAATTATGCCAAAAACACACAAAATGATCAAGAAAATAATGCAAAAAATGAGACATTAAATTTAACATGAAAAATCCAAACGATAATGAAAGAAACCTCAAGATAAACACCCAAAAAGAAATTCAATAACAAATAGTAATTACAAAACATACTCAAATTTTTTTTCCCAAACTTGAGTCAGCTTAAAAAAGGAGAAAAAAAATAAAAAACTCAGATACCCCACAACCAGATACTCTAACTTACTTAGATTTGAAAAATAAAAAATATTAACGTGCCGCTGCTATGTGAAAACGCCAAACTAATCTACATCAACGTGCCTAAAAACACTCGTAGTCAAAATCCTCTATTTTGACACTCTCAAACTCACGGCCAAAAAATGGCCTTTTTTTATTATGCACTGCTCCAATTTCAATTTGGAGTTATCCACTGCCACTAAATCCCAATTCAAATGGGATAGGAAATTGCTCGTTCAATCTTGTTGATCTATTTTGTTGTTCTTTTCTTTTATTTTATTTTACAGAGTGGACCTCAATATCATGTAGACATAATTTGTTAGTAGGAATGTTCTATTTTTTTTTTTTTTACTTTATCAACCCTCTTTATTGGAATTTCACATCTTTAAACATTTTCTCAACACTCTTCTGAAAAAAAAAAAAAGAATAGTAGATAATCTGATATGAATTAAGTTCTTTTTTTGCCTATAGATAACCAATATACAAATTGGACACTTAAGGTGGTAATTGACAGTAAATTAGTGAATTTTTTATTTTTTTTCATTTTCCTCATGTTGCAAAACTTTCTCGGCTCATCAATTTGTTTTATTTGTATTATTCAATTAAATAAAACTTTATCGTACAATAAGATTTTGATTTTTTCCTAAGTTTATTTGATTTTCAAACCTCACCACTATAGAGATACATTATATTGAGTTATATTTTGTTCAATATTTTGATTAATTGACTAGTAATAACAATTTTTTTTTTGTCTCTTCGTTTATTGGTGCTCATTTTGTGTTGATTTTAACTAAATTATTCTTTATTTATTTATCTTTATAAAATTTTATTATCACGTTATCTTTAATATATTACAATTTTGTGTCGTTGAAATGATAGAATAATTTATATTCCATATGGATTTGGTTATGTAGGTAATATGGTGAAGCCAATTAGAATTAGTATGCTAACTTCATAATATTGACAAACATGAACTCACATGATAGGCTCATATGGAGCATAATTTCCTTCTCTCTCTCTCTCTCTATATATATATATCAAGTATAGGAAAGAAATAACAAATTCCAACTTATAAATTTGTGGCAACATGGTAATACATATGGCACTAGAAGCAATAAAATGGGAATATTTTTTAAAGAGTGATAATTTGAAACTATTTTTTTTACAATAATATTTTGGAAAAGAAACTCCACTTTTTTGTTCTCCTCTTCCTTTAAAGTATTTTTTTCCCAAAATATTATTATTGAAAAATTAACTCTTGAAAATTTTTACTCTTTAAAATTATTTTAATACTATTACTTCTAGCACCACATGTATTGTCATGTGGATATAAATTTATTAGTAGAAAATTTCCAAGTTCCTTTTCTTGATTTATAAGCGAACTTTATTGATTTTTCCCATCTTTTTAACCTTTTTCAACGTTCTTCTAAAAATAAGAGAAGTAGCATATAATATTTTATGGATTAATTAGTTCCTTTTTTCCCCCTAAAAATTAATTATGACCAATCTACAAATTGAACACTTGTAGGGGGTAACTAACAATTAATTAGTGTTTTTTTTTTTCATTTTTCTCATTTTACATAATACTGGTTAATAATACGAATTTATGATAAAGCTTATAGAATAAAACCCGATTTCATGCTGCAAAACTTTCTCAGTTTATCAATTTGTTTTATATGTTGGATGCGGTCTTCAATTAAAAAAAGATGTTTATTGGACATTAAAAAATTTATTTTATTTTTTCATCTATTTGATTTTCAAATATGGAGATACATTATATTAAAGTTATGCATGTATAGTTTTTCTACATTTTGATTAATAATGAAAACACTTTTCTAGATTTTGACTAATAATACCAATATGTTTTTAATCGATTCATTTATTAACATTCCTTTCTTGTTGAATTTTAATTTTAATTAATCTTTCTTTCTCTATCTTCAATTTTTATTGCTCTTTAATTTTGGCTCAGTTCAATTAAAATGGTCAGTGAACATGTTACAATCTTATACTCGAATGAAACTTTAAAATACTAGCAAAGTAGGCATATAAACTATAAAAAAGAATAACAAATTCCAACAATAAATTAATATTGACATGGTAATACATGTGGCACTATAAGTAATAATATGTGAAATATTTTTGAAAAAGTGATAATTTGGAAATGATATCTTTCTAGGGAACATTTTGGTAAAAAAACACTTTCTTTGAATGAAAATAAAGAAGAAACCAAAAACAGCGTAATTAATTCAAACAGGCAGCAGGCCAATTAACAATATAATGAAGCCACGATTTGTTAAGTGGTATACAAAAAATGTCATTCCGAGTACATAACAATTCTGCCTTAGTCTTTCAAATTCCATATTTCTAATTTTAGATTAATATATATTCAAAAATAATCTCACATATGTTTTTCGGACATTTACCATCATTTTTGCTGCAACGTTCTCGTTATGTTGTTATGAAGTTAATTGCTAGAATTAAATAACTAAAAATATCAATAATAAAATATAAAGTGACAATGTAATATTATGATTAGTGATAAAAAAAATATTATCACTAAATATATATTATTGGTTGTCACAATTCAAAAACAATTCTATTCTTGTGACTGTTAAACTAGAAAATATCACTTAATTATGTAATTAATGATAACTTTCACATTATGAAAAAAATAAAAAAAATTATTACTCAATACTTATAATTAATGACACCTTTCATATGGTCGTTTTAACTAATATCCTTTTCTCTTGTGGTGAAACTCAGAATGTTATTTGCCGCTTGTTCTAGTTTCATGTCTGCATATTCAGAGTAGTTTTTGGGACTAAAACAGCATAATAAAAAATATGGAAATAAGATTCTTGATTTCTTCAATGATCATTATATTCTTGACTTGAAACCATGAAACTATCATGCATGCCGTATTCATTTGTTCATATTCATTTATTCAGCCAAAGATAGCACACCATACATAAAAAAAATTGAATTTGCAACACATCCACCCTAAATTATAGGATACACCTCTAGATTTGTTTTTGTTATATCTAGTGCACTATACTATTTTTGTGAAATTAGATCTCAACAATATCTTACAATTTTAAATATATAAGTTACCCAAACCCAACCACCCTTACCCTTTACTCTCCCTTATTTTTTCATGTCCCTAATAAAAGTAATTATTTTTAGCAAATTATTCAAAAAACAATCAATCACAAATTCACAAGCTCAAGCTCGGTCGGCTCACAAGCCAACAAGACTCATTTTATCATCAACGGCAACACTAAAATCACAAGAAATTGAAATTTATATACGAGTGTGGAAACCTCACCACGTAACTCAACTAGTAATGCGGAAACCGTGGTCTCCATGCATAAAAAAGCTCACTAGCCTATTCAACTCGTTTTTATAATAACGACATCCCCCATACACAATCCAACACAAATGAGATTTTTCACAGACAAGTGACTGAAAACAAAAGAACCCATTGTACTTCCACTCTCGATCCACACAAAGAAGTCCACTTTTTTATTACGTGAAGTGCATAGAATCCTCAGGTGAGTGAACACTTTCCACGCAAGCACACACTAATTACCCATGTCCAAGGAGTATGTATAAATAATGGGTATAAATAATGGGCTTTGGCTCGAGAAAAGAAGTGGGGTTTAGGTCAAAGGGCCATACCCTCTTAAACACAAAACAAGTGATTCTGATGATTAAATTAATTGTCATCCCATAGACAAAACTGTGTCATGTGAACGTGGGAGTGTATTAATTAATTATTAATTAAGTGAAGGATAATTATTAATTAAGTAAAGGGCATGGTGA
>CM033109.1:7323935-7632463 GCA_019321725.1 Paulownia fortunei | reverse complement strand
CATCTATGAACGTTGACCATCTCTTTTTGTTAGTCTTTGTAATCCCAATATCTGAATATATATGCATAACTT
The DNA here is from genome assembly GCA_019321725.1 of Paulownia fortunei. Lineage (NCBI taxonomy): Eukaryota > Viridiplantae > Streptophyta > Magnoliopsida > Lamiales > Paulowniaceae > Paulownia > Paulownia fortunei. The sequence goes on along the minus strand of CM033109.1, from coordinate 7,632,391 downwards.
CTTCTTTAGAATACTTAGGGAACATCTTCCAATTATTGCTTGTTAATATAAACTACTTTGTGGTTCCTATCAATCTGCCGCCAGCAAACCTACTTCTATTATTATTTTTCTTGTATTTGAGATGCCCACCTAAAATCCTTTGTGTGTACAAAAAGTGTCTGCACTACTATGCAGCTGAAACTAGGGGCTACGTCCTAGATGGTTGGGGTTATTTTGGTGTGTGTTGCATGCCTCTGCAACCAAAATTTTAGAGGGGGACCTATCTTTATATTACAATACTCAAACTAAAAACAACCACCTCTCCCGACAACATGGCATGATGACCCTTGCAACTCCACTCCCATAACCGCAAGTTCATCAACAAATATCTACGAGCCATGCACCTACTTCCGTACTAAGCCCTATAATTCGTGATCCATTAAACATCTGCTAGCCATGCAACTACTTCTGCACCAAGCCCTGTAATAAGAAGGCAAGAAATAAATTAACCACATGGCGTACAGAATTGTACTAGCTTTGTACCTGATTCTCTATTCCGATTGGTACGAAAGTAGGCGCTTGGCTAGTGGATATTTGTTGATGAACTCGCAATTGTGGGAGTTGTTCAAGAAGGGACATTATACCTTGCTGTCGAGAGAGGTAATTATTTTCAGTTTGGGTATTGTAACATTGAGGGAGGTCCACCTCTAAAGTTTCGATAAAAGTGGATGCATGGAATATTTTTTTTCCTATAACATCATAATAAATAATAAACTATTTTTCCTATTCACAAACTAATTTATATATACCAGCAGAGGACCCATAACAAATACAATATTTACATGCTTATGTACATAAAAGTTTTAAAAGTAACACATAGTATAAGTTCCGAAACTTAATACAATAGACTCCAAAATCAAATAAGTTAACAAACAGCCCAACAGGTCGTCATCCATGTACACTGATCCTCAGAACTTATAGGAGCTCCAGCTACTTGTTCAGTAAGTCAATGGCTTCAACTATCATCAAATTCACCTACAATGCATGAACTATGTGAGCTAATGCTCAGTAAATGAAACTCATGAATGCTGAAGGAATAATCCAACATAAATGCAATGCATTTCTATGAGATCATAACATGAATGTAAACTTATACATAGAAATAGTTCATTCAAAATTATTTTCCATCACTGGGTCCTTGACCCACCTACTATATACCGGATAGAGCTTTAAACAATATCAATAATTACATGACCATAAACAGATTGACACAGTCCAGGGGCCATATCTTGAGATCACCAAAGGTCCACCCCTATCTTCCCCTATGACTCTCCAGAAGTCTTCCCACCAGCGGCGTCGATAAAGGCACAGTCAAGTGGTTCACCTTCTCGTGACCACCAGAGGCACACCCCCTGTCAACACCTATGATTCTCTGAGAAGTAATACTCACGGTGCCCCAAATATCATATAAATAAGCCACACATGGGCCTCGATACACTAGTAGTGGTCAACTAAAATATTTTTATTCTGAAAATAATGTCATGCATGCCAAAAATTTCAACTGTGAACACGTGTTATGCATGTACATGTAAATGCTGATGAATGGCATGTCCAATGATACAACGGATCATATATCCCACTATAAGGTATGTATAATACTCATAATATACACATCAAGTTATAATGATCACATTTAATATAGATAATGCACAAAATACTATGTCTATACATTGTAGTAGCAAATGGATTTTCACTTATCTTTCACCTTTGATATCCTACTGAAGATTAACAAGATTCTCCTCCCTAACCTTAGATATAAGGCTACCTGTAAAAGTATAACGTATTAATTTTCATTATTAATCAATGGGTTTTTATATCAGAATCAATTGTGGAAATACTTAACGATGAGAGTCTAAGATTTTTCTTGGATCTAGAAGCTGAAATGGATAATGTGAATATTTATATTGAGAAAGAACAAATTCATCATAGTGTTACTCCTCTAGAGATGATGATGAGTTAGGAATGGGGCTCGTATATATATCCCATTTAGCCCAAGATAATATAGTGGATCATTCTATGGTGACACAATGAATGTTAACTATTAGAACTGATGACCTGTGTGCAGGTGTTTTTACCTCTATTCAAATAAATTTCAGTATTAGACAGTACAATATTGAATCAAGCAGCATGAGAGAAATTGATAATGCATATACGGAATATATTCCTAATGTACCTACCGTGACAGAAGGGTTGACAAATATTAAGATTTACGACATGTTTGCAGATGGGTCAATCTTTGGTCATGATCATCACAATAATGAAAATTATAGTTATGTTGAACCTGATGCTACTAATGCGGACATGGAAGATGATGCGAATGACCTAATAGCAGATAGTTTTGGTGCTAATATGCCTAGTGATTCTGAACCAGACGAGGTTGATCACCCAATTCCTGATGATAATGAGGATGATGTTTGATGTTGATATTATGTTAAATACATTGTCATCACATGGTAAGAAGACATCATCACAACATGATCTCCAAGTTAGTGCATCATTACCTTCTACCTCGAATGAATATGTACTTCATCCATTAATCCTATTCATCTCTACTACATATATAGAGATATATACAAACTCTATTTAGATTTCAACTAGGGTTTGGGGTAGGTTTTATGATTTGAATAGAGGGGTTCTTAATGTGGGTATTGTTTTTAAGGATAAGAAACACTTGACTTTTGCAGTTAAAGATTTTTTCATTTATTTTACAAGGCTAGAGTATCGTGTGGTTGAGAGTATGCTGAAACTATGGAAAGTAATATGCAAACATAGCAAACCAGATATGTAATGCAGATGGGATCTTCAACTGTTACTAAAAACAAACCTTGGTTTATCAAGATAACAAGGTATGGGGGGACCACACATGTATGATCGATAGAATGTCAATTGACCATCGTAATTTAGATAAAAATTATATTGCTATAGTGCTGGTGGGTATTGTTCGGGATGACCTAATATGTCAAATAAAATATATTGTGAAATTTGTGAAAGAAAAATTAGGTTTTGAAATTTGTGAAAGAAAAATTAAGTTTTGAAATATGCTCGAGAAAATACGTATGGGGCTTGGAGAATGGATTTGACACAAGTATACGGACTATATGATTCGAGTTTGTTATCTATGCAGCCACAACATAGATCCAAAATTGTGATGATAGGGACAATTAATGAGATATTACATGAGAGATGGTCTGACGGTCCTTTTGGCAGCTATTTGATGAGGTGCACACGCATGCACACACACGCTCACTTTATTACATCATATGGGATTTTATAGTGTATATAAATATGGACATTTCGTTGTTGTTTTTCACTTGATCACTGCCTTGATGGAGAGATGGCACCGAGAGACACATACTTTTAATTTTTGTGTATGAAAGGTCACCATTACATTACAGGATATTAAAGTTATTTGGGGCCTTCCTATTGACGGTCGTCTAGTCATAGGTGTAGATCACGAAATGTCTATACCACAATGGGTGCAGTAATGTGAGGTTACTCTTAGATTTTATCCTGCACCGGAGCATTTTATAGGGGCGCATTTATATACCACTGCCCTTGCACAACATATTAAACAACATCATGTGATTGATGATAGTAATGAGGAACATGTATTACAGTACGCTTGTGCATGTGAGTTCATGTTGCTTCATCAAGAAATTCAATTTCATTGCTTTATTTGCCAAAATTTGAAAATGTTGATGAAGTTAGTGAGTATAATTGAGGTAGTGTTGTATTAGTTTTCTTGTATCGTGAGTTATGTACGCCATGCTCCAAGATGAAATCCAATATTGGTGGTGCATTGCAATTATTACAAGTGAAATTAATACATGTTTATCTTATACTCTAATGCATATCTCATATATTTTGTATTAATGCAAATTTCTATTCTACCAGATTTGGGCATGGTTATGAATAACGCCCATTGCGCTCGTGGTTTTAGGACCACGTATAAATTTGGAGCCCTATCAGATTGATTTAGAGCATGTACTTCCTGCTCTTTCATATGGTGCATGATAAAAAAATTTACTTATTATTTACTTTATTAGAAGTATATCTATTTTTTTCTTATGTCAATATAAATAATTGCAGATGGAATACAATGATAACTTATGGTCAAACTACTCAACATTTTGTACGTATCTTTCGAGAGATGTTTTATGCTATGATGCCACGTCAGGTCAACAAGCTTATAATAAAATTTTATTTGACATCACTTACAATATATTATTAATATGTATTTTTCTTTTTGTAGTTAATTTTGAAACCATATGATATGACTTTCCAATACATTACTGAGTTGCCACCATATTATAGCCCTCAACTTTGGGCTTCCACATGTCTATTGATAATCTAAGTGCGAGTTGAGATGCACCATCCTAAGAAGGTTCTTTGACAGTTTGGGATTATACAAAACATCCCTACATTTTCACAGAATCATGATACAAATTTGCATAGATTTGACAGCAGAGGCATACCGAATTTAATTGGAAGACTCATCACATACAGTATATTAGTGCGTAGGCCAAATAATTTCAAACTATTATGCGCAGACTACTCATCAAAGATGCAGTCACTACAAAAGATGTATATAATGAATGGTAAGACAAAGTTACTCGCCATTTTATATCACATGCCAATAAGGTTCAGCGTACTAGCTACCAAGTTGGGAATGCATCTTTGATGCAATGTTTGGTACGTAACTTGATAATTTGGTATATTTATATTTATGGAGTTTTTTTATATCATATATTTATATTGTGATTTTTGATATGTATTTTAGGCTGATTAGATGACCTCCCTTAACATAAGTGCTCGGATGAATTCAATGTGGCTAATTTATTATTAGAGGGATATATTTCTATTAGTGAACAGGCTACCACCCTTTTTATCAGCTGAGATTTACCTCAACAAATGCCCTTACAACAACCACAACCATCAAATGCTACACAAACTAGGACATATAGTACCATTAGTCGGACTCAAATACCTTCTTTCACCGGCCATGCTTCAATAGCATATCACTGTCGTCTAATAATAGATATAGCCTGGCCTTTTATATTGCATGTCTCTCCTGATAACGTTTATAGACTAGTCTTAGTATCAGATAATTATTCTCCTTTCACTCCTTACAATCCCACAATATATACGTACTCATAAATATAACTTGATCTTAGTTTGGGATTGATGCTTGAAAATATATCATCACATTTGGAGTTCAATCTCTCTTCTATTCCATTTTCTACAATAACATCGATGTATCGAGATTCTGTCTATGATACCTCTTCATCAAGTCATCATAATATATATATATAGATGATGATTGACAAACTGATAAGATGTCACAATATTTCGATATTGTTGTACAGACTAGGGGAGAGAGAGTTAGAGGATATATAAATAGACGACCACGTGCTTGTAGTACTAGCAGACATTACTGATTATTGTATATAACATATTTAATTCAATTACTCTATTCATTTATATAATAATTTTTTTAACCATTGTTTAAATTTTATTTAAAATTTAAAACTTTTATATTTACATACAATATAATTACACAAAATACTAAATACAAATAATATGAATAAATTACATACATATATATATAATTGGCATGTTTTAATTAATAATTATATATATGTGTAATATTAAATTACTTAAATTAAAAAAAAAAGTTAAACAAAAAATAAAATACAAAGTTAAACAACAATTTGTAACGCTTTCAATTGAAACCAATTGAAACCATTACACTGGTAACGCTTTCAACTGAAAGCGTTACATTTCATAATGCTTTGTTATAAATTTCTAAGCACTATGTATTTTATGGTATTCTAACAAATATTGTATTAAATTATAATATTTTGCTAAAAAACGCAAGCAAAATGATCTATTTACCTTTCCTTTTTTTACCTTTTTTTTGCTTTTTTCTAATCAAATTTTGTAAGAGGCAAATATGATATTTTATAATTTTTGTTAAATTTAAGATACTCCTACAAATTTTAAAGATAATTTTTATAATTTTTAAAAATTAATTAATTTTTTTTATAATTAAATCAAGGTTCGAGAATAATTTTTATAATTTACCCAACATAAAAGCAATAAAAATAGTTTTTATAATTTACTCTAATATAATATAAATACAATGATCTGCACCTAAAGAAAACAAAAACAAGCAATCTACATACATTGTTTCTGTCTCTACAAACAAGGAGATTCAGATTTTGTTGGTTGCTTTTTAATCAACTATCAAGTTCCGTCAACTTTGCAACAATGGCATCAACTTTTGTAAGAAATCCAAACTCGATGCTGTCGTTTTTTTTCAACAAGTTGAATGGAGTCCCCCTGGAATGAGTTTATTCATTGGAGGAATATCTTTTGTCAAAGAGCTATATCCTTGTAATAAGTTATGAACTTTGTTACTTGGTTTCAGGTGAAGTCAAGTAGAATGAAGAGGATGGAATCCAAGAAGTCTCACTACTGGTGGTGGGATAGCCACATAAGTCCCAAAAACTCCAAGTGGCTACAAGAAAATCTACAAGGTAGAAACATAATGGAAATATAAATTGTGGCTATTGTGTTCAATAGAGTTCATATTATATAATTTCATTTCCAATATTTTTCAGCTCAATTTTTTTGTCAATTTCTTACAATATTCTTTACCATGTATTGAACGATAATGTGATTGATTAAGTTCTACTCCATTTTCTTTGTAGGTAAATATTTTTCGCCGTTTATAACGGTAGTCCTATTGGATTTTGGGTTAATTTTGTTCTGTTTCAGATTTAGCTTTTATTATATAATTACTCTCTGTAAGATGTGCAAGCTTGGGGATATAACATTCAGATTCTGAATAAGCAATGTGGTTAGATGCCAACTGTTAGAAAGAATACTATGATTTTACTTTGATAGCCTGAATATGGGGTTGCTTAGGGGGGACAAAAAGAGATTAAAGTATCTGATTATCGTTTCATGTACATAACACTTGCATATTGATCACTGATCTCAGAAATGGATCAGCATGTCAAACGGATGTTAAAACTCATAGAAGAGGATGCAGATTCATTTGCCCAAAAGGCTGAAATGTATTATCAGAAGAGGCCAGAGTTAATCAGTCTTGTCGAGGACTTTTATCGAATGTATAGGTCATTGGCCGAGCGGTATGATCATGTTACCGGAGAACTCCGAAAAAACATTCCGTCAGATCTCCAATCTCAGGGCTCTGGAATATCTGATGTTGGATCAGAACCGCCTTCCACTATGCCATCTCCTGATCGAAAGCCAAGTCGTCGTAAATCTGGTCCCCGTGCTGCTGGATTTGATATTTTTCTTGGAAGCGGTGGAAGTGGCTCAGACTTTTATAATAAAGAAGGAGATGAATCATCTAAATCGGAATCAGATGATTCCTCTGGCACGCAGAGCAATGATGAGCTTCCTGAGGTAAAAGAGAAACCCCAAGTTCAAGAGTATAAATCTCTTGGAGATACAGATAATCTGCTTTCTGAATCCAAGAAGTCTCCCTCCGGGTGGTGGGATAGCCACTTTACTCCCAAAAACTCGAAGTTGCTACAAGAAAATCTTGAAGGTATAATTTTATATTTTTGCAATTCTCTGCCTATATAATGGAAATGGAAATTGTGGCTATTATGTTGAATAGAGTTCAAATTATAGAAACTCGTTTCCGTGCTTCAATAACTCATTTTACCATGTGTGTTGATCCGACCACACATCTAAGTTATATTCCATTTTCCTTGCACGTAAATATTTTTCGCCGATTAAAATTGTAGTCCTGTAAAACTAGATTGTAAACAATGTCAACTGATTTTGAGTTGATTTTTTTCTATTTCAGATATAGCTTTTATTATGTAGTTGCTATCTGTAAGATGTGCAAGCTAAGGGATATAAGATCCAGATTCCAAATAATAGAATAAATTTACTTTGATGGCCTTAATCTGGGGTTGCTTATGGGGGGACAAAAAAGAAAGGTATCTGATTATCATTTCACCTAGCTATGTTGGTCAATGTTTAGCCACTCCTCTTAGTAACATCCTGGGAAAAGTGAGCTATGACTGGACCTTTGTTGCGAAATTTCATTTAACGTTACACATTGCACATTGCACATTTTTGCGAAATCTCAATATGCCGAACAAAAAAATGACGAGCAGATCATTGATCTCGGAAATGGATCAGCATATCAAACGGATGTTAAAACTCATAGAAGAGGATGCCGATTCATTTGCCAAAAAGGCTGAAATGTATTATCAGAATAGGCCAGAGTTAATCAGTCTTGTCGAGGACTTTTATCGGAAGTATCGGTCCTTGGCCCAGCGGTATGATCACGTGACCGGAGAACTCAGAAAAAACGTGCTTCCGTCAGATCGTCCTAAATCTGGTTCCAGTGCTGCTGGATATAATTTTTTTCTTGGAGGTGTTGGAAGTGGCTCACACTTGTATGACAAAGAAGGAGATGGATCATCTAATTTGGACTCTGAAGACGTGAGACGAGTCCAGATTGAGCAGCTGAAGGCTGAAATAACTCATAAGAATGAATGTGTGGAAGAGCTAAAGAAAAACCTTGACGCCTTACAGCTGAAATATGATGTGCTGATGGCTGAGAAAGATGATCTAAATATTAACATTGCTGCACTCGCTGCAGAGGTGAGTACCAAAGATGATCAGATTGATGAAATGAGCAAGCATCTGCATGAATTGCACATGGAGCATGTTGATCTGATTGCTGGAGCTGAGGGGGCACGTAAATTGACAGAGGTGCTGTGCTCAAGAATTCAAGAACTGGAAAGGGAGGTGGAGACAGAAGCAAGAAACTATTCTTGAAGGACTGGAGAAAAAACGTTAAGAAATAAGGCAGCTTTGATTCTCGCTTGAGCACTATCGCAACGGGAACCATCGGCTTTGGCAGGCTGTCTTTGGCCACAAAGGACTATCAGTAGTAATCTAGAGTACCATGTTTTCAGCTTCCATGCTGCTTATTTCTTTTGCACTCTCCTTTTTGTCGTCTTGTTCATTTTCTGGGATTCCCTCATGTTAAAATAACAGTTTGGGCTGCAATTGCCTGTTCATGGAAAGAATAAAATGCAACTTCTAACTTCCTTGTAGTTTTAAACTTCTGAATGGTTTGTTTTCTTAACCAGAAAATTTTATGTGAGAAAAAGGGAAAGATTGTACTTAAAACATATTAACACTAGACATGGTTTGTACTTAATTTTTGGAATGTGATTGCTAGCTCATTCAAACCTCAGAGTGAATTTGGTTAAAGTTTTAGAAAATTGATTCTAAAAATTTAGTATAATTATTTTTTCTAATAATGATTTAAAATTTAATTTTTGAAAGAATTGAATTTACATTATTACGGTTGGCTAAAAACTCTCTGTTTTTTACTTTTGTAAAATATTGATAATTAGCTATTCACACTAGATTGTTGAACATCTCCACAAGGTATGATGGACAAAAAATAATTTTCATTTAAATGATCAAACACCTTTATATATTACAATATAAATCCAAACATAATACTGAAAGCCCTAATATGCTTGCAAAAATATGCTGATATATAAGTTAGAAGCTCAATTGTGTGTGATAAACGTTTGTGTGCGCGCAAATAGTAAATCATTCTGCATCAAATTAAGTCATTACAATTTTTTCAGTTGAAAATATATAGTTGAAAATATATAAAAACAAAATAAACAATAAAAAATTTAGTTGATAGATGGTGTTTACAATTTTATATGTGGTAATTTGTTTTGCAAATATTACTTATTTAAAAATTCTTTTGTGGTTTTTTGTGATTAATATTTTTTATATAGATTATGAGAAATATAGTTACTTTTTTTGTTAATTTTATAATTTATTGTTCATGTAGGATGCTAGTGGACAATTTTCCCTTCAAAACTTATAAATTCCCAAATTGGAATTCATATCATCTATTTTCTCAGGTATTTTGTGTCAAGTCCATATTTGTCGGTTAAAATTATATTTTATGATGAAAAAATAATAAAATATGTTAAATTTTAATATTTGGTGTCCTAAAATTAATTTTATAATTTTGACCTTAATGTTAGCAGAAGGACCCAACAGGAGTTGCCATTGAGAGGCTTTTTAGGTTTTTTTTTTTTCCCGTTACCAAAAAGTAAAAAAGTAATAAAAGAAAGGGCAAGGAATGATAACTAGCCATTACCATGACTTTAATTGATTTTCTTTTGTTCCATTAGTTCTACTGTCATGAACTTCGGGCTCTTCTTGCAGTTGCCTCCCTTCCTCCATCTTTGTTGTTTTTACTCTTGGGATATTGATCTTTGGTTTAACTTGTACAGCTTCTTTAGCGAGTCTTCAACATCCTCCGTGGGAATAATACTGAACTTGCTGGATTTCGGCGCAGGACAGTTATGAGACCTCCTCAAGTTCTTCGTAAAGCCACACACACAAAAAAAAAAATGTTTATTTGTGAATTTCACGAATCTCTGCAAAACCTATGCTATTACTTTTTCAGGTTAAACTATTTTTTATCTTGAAATAGAATAGTTGTGAATTTCAGCCTTGCAGTTCAATGCATGAGATTACGTCTTGAATCTTTTGGTGCCCTAAAAACGAGAAGATGGAATTTCTTTTTTCTTTTTTTTTTTCTTGTTGTGTTATCACTTTGTAACATTATTTATATAAATTATTATTAAAAAATTTAATCATAGGGTATTTGGCAATTTTCCATATAAGTTTCTCTTTATCTTTCGTTGAATCAAAATCCTATTTTAGATGTTTGTGATTGTGTTCGTACGCTTCATATTTGCTCCTTTGGCATAGATAGATGTTGATATATTAATTTTGTGATTTGGTTTCCCCTTGTTACAATTATTATAGTTTAAATCCATTGATCATCCATTTACTTTTACATATATATTAACAAATGAAATAGAAAAATATCTCAATTTAGATATTTACTTATGCAAAGAGGTGTCATATTATTATTTTATGTTATTATTATATATTATTCTTAAATTAATATAATAATCAGATAATTTAAAATTTTATATTTAATATTTGTAAAATAATTTGATATGTATAAGATATATATATATATATAAATATATAAATATATATGTATAATAATGATTAGGATTTCTTTATAATATTTTGGGAATGAATAAAAATGTATTTTAATGTTTGATTTCATCTTGTGAAACCATTGAAACTACTGAAATTGAAAACAAACTGAATGCAAACAAATCCTTTGTTTGATTTCATGTTGGTTTCATTTTCAGTATTTTAGGGATAATATTTTGAGAAAATATATTGAAAAATGTAGAGTATGTTTAGTTTTACTGTTGAAGTATACATGTTATGATGTAGATGTTATATCTTGTACGATTTTATCTTATTAATGATGTTATATTATTATTTTATGTTATTAGCTTAATGATTGAAAGATATAAATATTTATATTTTTATTGATTTGGCTATCTAGCAAAAGAAGAGAAAAATGTGTGTTTTTTTTTGGGGGGGGTGGGGGGGGATGGATTTTCTGTTTGTTTCCATTTTTGGAGAAATGAAAATTTGAAAATAAAATGAAACCAAACAAAGCCTTAGCATTCCAAACCAGGGAGATTATTTTAAATTGCGAGTTCAGATACGTTCTCAAAATTTATTGATTTTGGTTTCAAACAAATTAAAACATGGCTATTATTTACTTTCATAATGGTTGCTTAGTTGATTATCAATGGTCGATTGTTATTAATTATTAACTGTTGATTGTTAGTTTCAGAAAGTTGCGTGCATAGTAGATAGATAGATCTTGCAAGAAATATTATGAGAAATGTTGCAACTCTATTGAAACATAACGTGATTAATTAATTATTTTAGTTAATTCTAATTAATCTATACAAATTTTCATAATTAAGGATTTTTTTGAAATATTTATTATGTTAAATTACTTGTGTGATAAATGTATAAAAATTAAATATATTCTTGATTTGTCTTGATAAGATACAAACATTATTTTCAAAATCTTCCGGATAAGACAATAAATCAAAGAATTAATTATTTTTAAATATACAGCATCAATACCCAATTTCAAGAGAATCTGGAGTGGAATAAAGATGTTGCATGCATATCAAGTCTATACATTGAAGAAATGAAGTAGATAAACTGAATAGTGCATAAAAGTGATTCAAGTAAGACGAACATACTCTCATACATTCTTGATGAGAAAAAAAGGTGAAAGGTGTTTAAGAGATGATTACATTAGCTATTTGAAGGAATTCAGAGTTGGAGGAATTCCATCAATGCTAATCACTTATATATATTTTTTAGGAGAAGAATATGAAAGTTATTTGGGAGATGACCATGTTAACCATTTTAAGGAGTTTAAAATTGAATGGAGTGCAACAATATTGATTAAAGTCGAGGAAGGCTTACAGGAATAACTAATTAGTGGAATGGGATGATCTTCATTTAAAAACTGAAGTCTTTAATTTGATTTAATTCCATGAATTATATTACGTAAATTGTTACATATTAATGTATTGTTTCTTTATCTGCGCATGACCTCGTGCATTTAGAATATTTTGCATTTGAAAAACGTAAAAATATAGTACAATCTTTTTATTTCCACTGTGTATTTTATTCTATTTAGATGTTATCACACTTTTCACAATACTATAATTTTTAAGAAAAAATCAACAACAGATTTTATCATTGATAGTGAATATTTCCTATATAAAGATGTATATAATCGCTTCCCTTCAAAAGAAAAAAATTGTGACTTGATGGATCTTTATAACTTGGTAACGCATGCAAGTTTGAAAAAATTCGAGATCAAAATCAAAGATCTAAATTCGAATATCTTGACAAAACAATCGAAATTGCATTTTCAAGAAAAAATTGGTAATTAATATAGTTTATAACTGAAAGATACGAAATTTTCGAAGTAGACAACAAAAAATAGAATAACTTATTAATAAGATGCAAAGTTAAGGGTTACCATATTCAAAATTCAAACAAATCGAATCTTGATTTCATACTCATTTCATTTATTTTAGATCAGATTCACTGAATCCTCCAAAAATAATTGGACGAAATTGAAATTAATATCCAATTCTTTAACAACCATATGAATTTCTTGTTCTTAATATCTTCACGAGAGTCTCACATCGCTACTGATTTGATTATATATATATATATATAAATATATTAAATATTATCCACATAATTCATGTATTTTTAGACATTTAATGTGTGTGTATTTATATATGTCATTTAATTTTCTCTACGTGCAATACTTCTTTTTTTACCATGAAAAGAAAAAATATAATTTTTTTTCATCAACAAGTGTGAACAATAATAAAAAAGAAAACCATGTGAACTAGGAGAAGCCAAATAATGGAAAAAAATAAATGTAAGTCAATGTTTGTTGAACAAGATTGTGAATATTGGCCATCTATATAGCCCAAAGGTTACCATGTCTCGATCCCATGAAATACGAATAAAAAAGTTCATATATATATTTTTTAAAAGAAGCAGGTGTCATGCTCTTTCATTTATTTATTGTTGTCAATAAGTTGGATTTTAATAAAAGTCTGACTTGAATCCCATCTAATTAATTCTAATATTTTGATTGATCCAAGAATTTAAATTTTCTAAACCTAACTCACATATTACAGTATTTTTTAACCAAATTTCATAATTTTCTGAGTCACTTTGAAAACCAATACAATTTTGGACCTATTTGTTTTAGGTTAGGATTGTGTTATATAAATATAGATATAGATTGACTCTATTGTGTTATATAAATATAGATTGACTATCTTTTTTTTTTTTTTCAATTATTCCTATTCAGAAGACTTTTTAGAATTCACTTGATATTTTTTTTTTTTTTTTTGAAAAATGAAAACGAGTTTTTCAAGTTCCTACAAAATTTTATCTCTTCAACTATTTCAAATTTAAAATTTAAGATCATGCTAAAATTTAAAATTGGAAACTTGAGTGATCAGATATCTAATTTGGCAGCCGTGTCTCTATACTCTGCACCCTAGACTGATAAAACTCATTTACACTAGGCATGTTTGTACTCAATTTTTGAAATGTAATTCCAAGCTCATTCAAACTTCAGAGTGAGTTTCGTTAAAGTTTTGGAAAATTGATTCTACAATTTTACTATAATTAATTTTTCTAATAATGATTATAATTTAAATTTTAAATAATAAGCTTCACTAAATTACGATTGGTTAAAAACTCTCTCTTTTCACTTTTATAAAACAGTGATTATTAGCGATTCGCACTAGAAATGTTGAACATCCCCATAGGGTATGATAGACAAAATAATTTTTTAATGTAAATTACCAAACACATGTATAAATTATGATATATTGAATTTATATTGAAAGCCCTAACCGCTGAGCCAAATATCCTGATATACTTGCAAAAATATGCTTATATAAGTTCAAAGCTCAATTGTGTATGATAAACGTGTGCGCGAGAATACTAATTCATGTTGAACAAATGAACATCATTACAAATTCTTTTCATTTTATTTGCCTTTTGTTGAGAATCAAATTTCTTACATTTTATAAGTAGTTTGTTGTGTATTGTGTCACGTATTAATGTCTAAATATTGGCATTTATGAAAACTGTAATTATGCACAATGGACAAGTGCAAGAAGTGTTGCAACAGTGCAGGCACAAGATTTAATAAATTTGAATTAATTTTATTTAATTTGTGCAAGTTTTCATAATTCAAAAAAATTCGGCATGCTTATTTGCAGAATTCTACAAAAACAAAACACAGGTAAGTATGTTGAAATTGAAGATATGGTTGTGTTTATGAAAATCTTAACTCAAGTGTACAGTATTAAGTTTTGAGTATAAATGGTGAATAAGGTATTTTCTTGTTGACTTGGTTTTATACCAATAATTCGTGTGCCTTTTTATTAAAAATTTGGTTCATTTTCAAGTATTTATATTACTTTTGATGCATTTAAGTTGAAATATTATAAATAATGACAAAGAAGAAGAAAATGGAAAGAAACACAAAACTTGGTTAAATTTTAGAAGAACCCTCGTTATAATGCTATTGTGAACAGTGTTCATATTTCAGTTATAACTTTTTGCTCAAATATCATTTTGATATAATTTTTGAACCATTAGAAGGCCAAAAGATATATCTATAACTTCTATGTTCATAAAAAAATTCATTTCTTTCAATTTCAATGTGAAAAATTGGGTTAAAGAATTTGCAATTGATTGAAACTTTCTAGTATGACACATTTTGGTATTGTGGCCATAACTCTTTTAACAGATTTTATATTGAGTTGATTCAAGTGAATGTGGGTAAGACATAGAAATACAATTCCTTAAAAGACACCAAAAGTCAATTTATCCTAAAAAGAGGTCAAAAACGAGTTGTAAAGGGCTGAACACTATTAGAAAAATAAGAAAACTGCAACAACGGCGCTTAGGCGCCAAAACAGGGTGCTTAGGCGCTGAAAACAGAGAGCATAGCGCCTAGGCGCTACTAGTCAAAATGAAATTTTTGCCCTCTTTAGGTCATCTCACATTCAATTTTAAGGATTCCAAAAACCTCCAATAGAAGAAATCAGATAGAGATAGGGAAGAGAAGAGAGAACAAGCCATGGAAAGAAAGAAAAGAAGAGAAGAAGACAAGGAGAAGGGGAGATTTTTCCAAGATTGAGGAATAAGACATCACAAGGGAAAAAACTCATCATTTCCAAGTTTTATTTTTTATCTTTCCTATTTCTCTCTTTAATCATGTTCATGAATATTGTTAAGTTGTTACTCATTTTTACCATCATGAACTAATTTTCTCTTTTTAGGGTTGTGATGTAATCTAATTAGGATATTTTGAATATTTGTATCCATTCAATTCTTGATTTATTTTCAGGTTGAGTTTGTGTTAGCAATAGATGATATTTTCATTAGACCTTAGGAGAGACTAGTGGATAAATTACAAATTCTCGACTATCACATAGGAAATAAATTAAGGTTGATAAGATAAATTATTCAATTCGAAATAATTACGATGAAATCATAACCCTGGGTTTTAAGTAAGTAATTTCAGTTTTAAATGATTTATATCATTGGTTTAGTTTAGTTAAATTTAGTTTGTAATTGTCAATATATTTTTACGTTTATTCAAATAAAATTAGAGTTAATATAATTTCGGTACTTAATAATTCAACAATCTTCATGGGAACAATACTCTATTCATAACTTTATTATTTTTTAACGATAATGTACACTTGCGTTTATAAAATCCGTAATAAATTTTTTGCACCGTTGTTGGGAATTATTTTGTTTTGTTAATAATAACTATAATTTGAATTTGAATTTTTCTTGTATATATTTTTGTCCTTATTTTTTATTTTTCTTTTTATCGTTTAAGTGTGCCCTTGTTTATAATCGCATGTGTTTTCTTGTGCGTGTGAGATAAGCAGAAAATGGTAGACAAGATAATATATAATTCATACTATTGACCAAATAAATATGACATGACAAATCAAGTTTCAACTCAGGCCTTTGGGATTAATCGAGAAGATGCCATTGATGCGTTGATTGCTCAACTACGTGAGTTTTATAGTGGTTTTCAAGCAAGAACATAATACCAAGAGAGCAATCGATTTTCATCGCCATATGTCGAGCATGCTGAATATGGGTGAAATTACAACCAACTGCAAAATTTTGTGTTCTCTAACACTTATCAAGGATGGCCAAATCATTCTAATGCTTTATGGAAAAATGATGAGAATAAGATGTGGCATGCACCGAGTTACCTACTGTTAAAGATAGAGCAAAGCCTTGAAGAAGCATTAGCTCAATTTGAACGTATTACCGACCGAATCTTATTGCGAACTGAACTTAGTAATCCATCACCAGAGAGAATTTTTCTTGATGAAGCAATGACTTGATTAGCAAACACTCAAAGTTAATTCATATTGAAAACTACAACTGATGTCCAAAACCCGTCATCACAACTTCAAAACTTAGAGATCCAACATTGTGAGATGGACAACATGTTTCCAACAAGACATCAAGATAATTTGCCTTACACACCCAAGGCAAATGGAGAGGGTGAAGAACATTGTGATGTTAATTTGCTAAGTGATGAAGAGATTGAAACTATCTTGTGGATTGAAAAACTGATAAAGGATTAACAAGATATATCAACACAAATACCTCTAGCGGAGAAATGGAAGAACATGATGATGTTATTTTGCTGAGCAATGAAGAGATAGAAACTAACTTTTCGATTGAAAATTTGATCAAGGGTGAATTTATAAAATAACAGGCCTATGCCAAATGTTATGGAGGATCATATAGGGATCTCATTACACAAGTATGAAGTGGAGGATTACGAGTTGGTAGATTGCTCATTAAAGCATTATATGGTGGGAAATTAAGGTCTACTTGAGGATATTGACAAATCTATCCATTTATATTTCATCATCTCTCACATTGAAAATAATAGAAATATCTCTTTCATATAAGAACAACTATTATTGGTCATCGGGCATGCACTCAACAATGTAAAAGAGGTACTTGATCCCATGTCGGATTATGCTAACTATGCTTATCTTTGGGGATCACCTATACTTCTAGAGAATACAAAAACATGGCATGATAAACACTTATTTTTGGATCCCCATTGAGCAATGAAGAAGTCTGGCTGAAGACTATAAATCAAATACTTCTTGGAGGCAACTCAAGTGTTTTAAATTTTCTTTTATTTTTATTATTTAGTTGTTTAATATTAATTTTGTTATTTTAGTCTAATGATTTTTTGTTTGTTTGTTTTTTATTTCAGGATCTAACTCAAGTGTGGGGAAGGATTTATAAAATAAGGAGTGATATGCCACCAACTAATGAATGCACACCCATCACTATTCTAGAAGAGGATGATGATTAACTTGATGAGAACTAACACCATTCAAGGAAGTCTTTTATACCTTATCTTGCTTTATTTAACATTGAGGACAATGTTAGTTCTAAGTTTGGGGGTGGATGTATGTGTTTTATTTGATTTTGTTTGTTTATAACTTTTGGAAATTGATGAATATTGTGCTTATGTATGTGCTTGACTCTTGTGGCAATTTTTACCTTTCTTGGAATCCTTTGGCATATTGAGCACATAGCATTGGACATTTGGATTTTCTGTATGCTTAAAAAAAATTATATGAACTTGATACTTTTTTTTGCTATCTCATATAATTCTAGAACTTGTTTGATTGTCACTCGAGGCAAAATCCTAGGCTACATAACATTAGGGAAGTGGTTTAGGCTATTTTTTGGACCGTTTGAGCCTTTCAAGAGAGCTGATGATTTGTACAAAACTTCTAAAACAAAAAAATTGTAAAGAAAGATAAGGAAAGAGTGCAACACCTATTGTTCATAAAAACAAATAAAGTTTGGGGATGTAGCACTTCAAAAAAATGTGAAAAAGACAATACAAAGGGAGTTTAGTGAATAAAGTGGTGTGACAAATCAAAATAATAAAGGTTCATGAAGGTGTGCGATAAAGATATGGCGGTGCTCACCAACAAGGTTATAGAATAGTTATGTGCTATGAGTAATTTGAACCATTATATTGTCTTTTACCCTATAATTACCCTAGCCACACATTACAAGCTTTTGAAGTCCTAATAATCCTTGATGTTGTGTTAGTGTACATTAGTGGAAAGTGACATGAAAAACAAGCCTATGGAATTCTAAAATATATAAATATGATATCAATAATTTTGTTATGAGTTTGCATAAACCAATCCGAGTAGCGAAAAGTTAAGTGCAAGAGGCCACACACACACACATTCAAAGGATTTAAAGATGGGTGAATTTGATATTTGAGTTGAAATTGTGAATTTTGATGATATTTTGAGATTTCTTAAGTTATAAACTCACTTTGATTTTTAAGGCTCCTTTGGTTAGTAGGGTTCATTATATCTTGTTATTTTACTTCTTTCTTTTGCTTGAGGACAAGCAAATGTTTAAGTTTGGGGGTATTTATTGAGTTGGTTTTATACCAACAATTCGTATACTTTTTTATTAACATTTGATTTATTTTCAAATATTTATAATACTTTTGATGCATTCAAGTTGAAATATTGTAGATAATGACAAAACGAAAAGAAAATGAAAAGAAACATAAAATTTGGTTAAATTTTAGAAGAACCCTCGTTATAGTGCTATTGTGGGCAGTGTTTGTATTTTAATCATAACTCATTGATGAAATATAATTTTGACTTGATTATTAAACCATTATAAGACCAAAAGATATATCTATAACTTATATGCTCATCACAAAATCCATTTCTTTCGATTTTAATAAGAAATATTGGGTTCAATGGTCTGCAATTGATTGAAACTTTCTAGTATGATATATTTTGGTATTGTAGCCATAAATCTTCCCACACATTCTATATCGAGTTGATTCAAGTGGATATGGAAAGAAAAGATATAAACCTAAAATTTCTTAGAAGACACTAAAAGCTAATTCATCCTAGAAAGAGGTCAAAAATAAGTTGCAAAGGGCTGAACACTAGGCACCAAAAGAAAATAGAGAGCACGGCACCTAGGCACCAAAACAGAGTGCTTAGACACCGAAAATAGAGAGCACGACACCTAGGCGCCACCAGTTAGTGCCTAGGGGCTGAAAAACATAAAAGTAGGGTCAAAATAGGATTGTTGCCCCCTTTAAGGTATCTCACATCTAATTTTAAGGATTCCAAAAGCCTTCAAGAGAAGAAATCAGATAGAGAGGGGGGAGGGAGGGAGAAAAGAGAGAACAAGCCAAGAAAAGAAAGAAAAGAAGAGAAGAAGACAAGGAAGGGGAGATTTCTTCCAAGATTTAGGAAGAAGACACCACAAAGGAAGAAACTCATTATTTTCCAAGTTTTATTTTTATCTTTCCTATTTCTCTCTTTAATCATGATCATGAATATTGTTAAGTTGTTACTAATTTTTACCATCATGAACTAATTTTCTCTTTTAGGATTGTGATATAATCTAATTAGGATGTTTTGAATATTTGTACCCATTCAATTCTTGATTTGTTTTCAAGTTGAGTTTTCTACATTATTCTTAATGCTTTCAATTACTTGGCTACTAATTGAATAATTTGCTAATTATATTGACCTGTGAGGTGATATATGTGTCTAGTTCTATGTGTAGAAAATCATAAATTGCATGTGAGATAGGAATATACTTACATGGTTTGTATAGTTATGTTTATGACTTCATGGAATCTAATAAATTATTGATTGTTGTAATTCACATAAGAATATAGTGGGTTAGTAATTGATGATATCTTCATTAGATTTTGGGAGAGGCTAGTGAATAATTTAGGGATTCTCAACTTTCAGTTGGAAAATAAATTGAGGTTGATAAGATAAATTATTCAATTTGGAATAATTACAGTGAAATCATAACCCTAGGTTTTAAATTAGTAATTTCAGTTTTAAATGATTTCTATCAATGGTTTAGTCTAGTTAGATTTATTTTGTAATTATCAACATATTTTTACATTTATTTAAATAAAATTAGAGTTAATATAATTTCGATACTTAATAATTCAACAATTCTCATGGGAATGATACTATTCATCACTTTATTACTTGTTAACGATAATGTACACTTGCATTTATAAAATCCACAATAAGTCTCCATAGGAATTAATGTCAAATATGCGCTAAGTATCAAAATTATGATAGTCCTAACTTTATTTAGATGATTCAAGTTGTGATGAAATAAGCTAAAAATCCTAGAATTAAATTAAAAAGTTCACCCAAACAAATTATCAAATACTTGATAGGCAAAAAATTCCAGAGGTTTGATTTACCTTGTTTTCACTTATATTTATTAATCCATTTCATCAAATTCAAGTTAATAACTTATAAGTCAAGAATTTCTAAAATAATCAACTCTCTCTCTCGAGTGCCAAATGATTATGAATTTTAATCTGAATTTTGATATTTATATAAAAATCCAAAACCAAAATCCTATCAAGTTCAATGAATTCTCGCAGAAGAATTCAAATGGTTCATAAGCCTCTCGCCTCTATGAATTTCTAAATCATGTTATACTATGGCCATGTATAAAATTTCCTCTCTCGAATGTCGAATTTCATATGCCTACAATATAAATTAGTGATCAAGTAATGAAGATGCAATTAATCACAATAATACTAATAAAATTAAAGAACTTGAATTAAGATAAATTATAATCTTTAAACATAGGATCCAACTTCGGTTATATTAACCCCTAAAAACTAGAATTTAGCTCATAACAAATGTGGAAAGACTTATAGACAAATTTTGATACATCATATTAATTGACAAGGAAAAAAGTAAAGAATTCAATAAACAAAAGATAGAAATTCTCTCTGTATCCAGAGGAAAGATGCCTTCGAGTGTGTTCTTGAGTCCTTTGCTTCGTTCCTAGCAATTTCATTGGGAATGAGTTGTAAGCCTTCTATTTATACCTTATCCCAAGAAAAATCTATTTGAAATCCTTTTCCACACAAAATTTGTAAGGTAGCACTGTGACGCTTAAAGGAATTGAGAAACTACCGAATTTTTTCACCTGTCTCGTGATGCCAAATTCCTTATGAATAGGTGCTGCGAGTAGCACTATATAAACTTGAGATTCTGCCTAATGTTTAGCATATGTGTCGTGAATCCTGAATTAGGCACAGTGGCGCCAACTCTTATTTTTTAGTAATCTTTTTTTTTTGTCTTCATCTTTTCTTCAGCTCTTCCAAGTTTGCCTAATATGGACTAAATAAAGAGCATCAAACTAGACATAATTTGCTTAAAATCAATCAAATAACTAAGTGAAAATACTTGAATTGTTGTATAAAACCAACTCAACAGGTTGATTTGGTATGATAAAGAAAGAGAAGATTTTGGAAGATTTTCAAGATAAAGAAAGAAATCAACAAATTTAACTTATCTCTAGCAATTTTATGGGCTGATTGAACGTGTTGTATATATTCTAAGTATCTAGATTGAAGAAATAAGTGGATGAACTATATAGTGCCACTAAGTGACTTAAAGTGTGAGGGGGGGTACACTCCTATATATTCTTTGAAAAATGAATGTGAAAGGTCTTCAAAAGATGACCGTATCAACCATCTGAAGGAGTTCAGAGATGGAGGGAGTCCAACAATACTAATTATAGTCAAGGGAGCCTCACAGGAACAACTAGTTAGTGGAATGCAAAGAATGATTTTCATTTAAAGAGAGAGTCTTTAAATTGATTTAATTCCATATATTGTATTCTATAAAACTTATACTAATTAGTGGATTGTTTCTTTCTCTAGGCGTTACCTCACGCATACAAAGTACTTTGTACTTAAAGTCCATAAAAATTCTTGTTATTTTTTTATTTCTGCTGTGTGTTTTAACTAGATGTTACAACATTGATTAACAACAAATTGGTTGATATTACAACACTTCATACAACACCAAGGATTTTAAGTTAAAATTAATTAAAAATGGGCAACAAATTATATCAATTGGCATAAAAAATAGGTCATTAAAAACTAATTAGTGAGATTCTAGTTTCTATCTATTGAAAGCATGGAACAACTTCGTAAAGGAAGCTAAGTGTCATGTCCTCATTACTTGATAGAATCAATTATTCTTATTAGAAAGCTAAAACGAGGTCACTTGATGAACAAGCAAGAAAGTCAATTTTGATAAGTTGGGTGCATTCAACAAATATTGTAGAAGAAGACATGGTCCGCAAACCAAAAATAGAATGGTTAACGGCAGATGATCAAATAGCTAATTTTAATTCAAAATAAATGAATGTTGTATTTAGTGCAGTTGATTAGAATCATTTCAAACTAATATCTACAACTGAATCTGCCAAGAAAGCGTAGGATATTTTGCAAATTGCAATGAAGTAACCAAGGTTGTGAGAATGTCCAAACTTTAGATTTTTGCCACCATATTTGATTGAAAATTTAAGGATGGAAGATGATGAAATGATTATTGAATTTAATATAAAATTGTATAATATTGCCAACAAAGTGAATGATTTGAGAGAAAAATACGCTGATTGTAAACTTCTTAGGAAAGTTTTGAGATTACCTTTAGAGAGATTCGCATATAAGGTGACTGGTATTGAGAAAACTCAGGATGTTACAACACTGAGGTTATATGAACTGATGGGGGCACTGCAAACCTTGGAAATGATTTTGAAATAGGATAACATGGAAAAGAACAAATGAGTTGCATTTTAGGCTAGAGCCATTGCATCAGAAAATGAACCAAATCATGAGAATGGTGATGATATGAATGATTCACTTGCTTCACTCACCAAAAACAAGAAAATTTCAAAAGCAAATGAATAAAAGAAATAAACCTTCAATGTTTGGTAAAAATCTAAATCTTAGGAAAGTAAAAATTATCCTAATCCATCTGATTTTAGGAGAAACAAGAAAATTTAGTGCTAAGAATATGAAGTGTATGGTTATATTCAAGTTGAGTAACACCGTAAAGAAGATGGGCGGATCACTCAACGCCACTTGGAGTGATGAAAAATCTAAAAGCAATCAAGATGAACAAGAAGAACATGTCAGCAATTGTGTTGCATTCATCTTAGTAATTTAGGAAAATAAAAAACAAACAAATGCAATGGATGTTATATGTAATGTTGCAACATCTCATAGGTATGAGTCAATTATTTTTCCTTCTTAACTCTGTCTGAATCCTATTTCTTTGGCATGTACAAATTCTGATGAAAGTAGTGATGATGAAGGACCAAGGTTTGAGGACATTCAAAAGTATCTACCAAGAGATATCAAAAATAGCTTAAAGCTTGCAAAATTAATGAATGATTTGAGAAACAAGTTGTTGTTTTGATAAAAGAGAATGAGGCCCTCTAAGCTGATGTGATTAAGTTTGAATACCTTGCCATTGAAAAAAACACAGAACTTAACACAACAAGTTGGAACTTGAGAACATGATGAAGTCTGAGATAAAATTAAATCCATAATTGGATGAAATTCTCTTAATAGGACAGTATAATTGAAACCAAGCTAGATTAGGATATATAGGCAGCAAATCATCCTCAAAAGGAGTAAAATTGCAAAAATCAGGTAAAAGTTCTGAAATAATTTTTGTAAGTAGATTGGCTAGTCTAAATCAAATTTTGAATCAACAAAGAAGTTTTGATCGAAAAGACTGAGACCTAAACCCAAAAGGTTTTACCCTACTTGTCAGTACTATCAAATAACTGGTAGATTAGACCTAAATATTTTAAATATGAAAAGGCTTTACTCAATAGTGTGAGAATTGTTTCATTGTTTTCTAGAATGCCACAACATCCTACAAAGGACAAATCGAAGTTTGGCACCAGAAGTTGGGATATCTAATTTTTCGAAGCCTATACAAGCTTGTTAATATAGGTGCAGTTCTTACTGTGCCAAGACTTAGCAAGAAAAGTTCAGGTACTATATGGGCTATGTCAATTTTAAAAGAAGAAAGTCACAAAAGGTGTTACAACACATAAGTACAACATGATACCTAGAACTCTTGCACATGGACCTTATGGGACCAATGAAGGTAGAAAGCATAAGTCAAAAGAGACATGATTTCATTTGTGTTTTTAATTTTTCAAGATTTAAATGGATTGATTTCATCAAGGAAAAATTTGACACATTCATGGATTTTAAAATTTTTTTGTATTAGACTTAAAAATGAGAAATCATGCAAAATTATCGAAATTAGAAGTGATTATGGAAAAGAGTTTGAGACTTCAATATTTTCAAATTACTGTGATCAACAAGGTATTTTTCATGACTTCTCTACACCTAAATCACCACAACAAAATAGGTTGTGGAAAGCAAAAATAGAACACTTGAGGAAATATCTCGTATGATGAAATTCCAAGAAACTCATAAAGAGATTGTGGGCAGAAACATTAGACATGGCTTGTTACAACACTAAGTGTGTACACTTGAGAGCAGGTACTAAAATGATTCCATATGAAATATGAAAAGGTAAGAAACATAATCTTAGTCATTTTCCTGTAATTAGTTGTGCATGTTATATACTCAACAACCAAGAGCACTTAGGAAGTTTGATCCTAAAAGTGATGAAGGAATTTTCCTTGGTTATTCAACAAATAGTAGATCATATAGAGTCTATAATATAAGGACATGTATTGTAGTTGAACCCTTAATATGGTAATTCATGATTTTTGTGACTTTGTGGGTAATTCACAGAAAGTGAAAATCATGAGTCTATATGAAGAAATAGGAACTGATGAGAAAGAAAATGTAAGTATTATTGTTGGATTGCCTGATGTTATAACACCTGAAACAACACCTGTTGATGTTGCTCAGAATATTGCAACATCCTCAGATTCTGAGAAAAAAACTAAAGGTTTTGATATTTTGAGAAACTAAAAAAAAGAGCCATCAAGTAGAATTCAAAGAAAAAACTCTGTCAATCAAATCATTGGTGATGTTTTAGAAGATATGAAAACAAGAGGTAACGTGAAGGTAAACTATAGAAATATGATAAGATTTGTATGTTATACTTCACCATTTGAACATAAGAATGTGAAAGAGGTTTTAGAGGATGAGTTTTGGATAAACGCCATGCAGCAAGAGCTTGAACAATTTTCTAGAAATAATGTTCGGACCTTAATGCCTAGGCCTAAAAATGTGAATGTTAATGGAACCGAATGAATTTTTAAAAATAAAATAGATGAATATTGTAATATAATTGAAAATAAAGCTAGGTTAATAGGTCAAGATTACACTTAGGTGGAATGGGTGGTTGTTGATGAAAACTTTGCTCTTGTTGCTGTACTTTAGTCCATTAGACTTCTTTTAAGCATTGATTTTAGTTGTTGTAGATCAAATAAATTTTGGATGATTACAAGATAAGGCATAATGCTTTAATTGTATATTATGACAATTCTAGTTCCATAAATATCTCTAAGAATCCTGTGCAACATTCAACACATAAATATTCAACACCATTTTATTAGAGACTTAGTTGAGAGAAAGGTTGTGACCATCGACCATGTTTCAACTGAAAATTAGTTAGGTGATCTTTTCATAAGAGCCCTTGATTCTCAATATTTTGATGCATTGAAAAAGTTCCTTTGTGTATGTGGTTGTAGTGGGAATCTCAAAATACTGTTGCAACACCTCATCAAAACATGCATTCATTCAATGTTGCAACACTCAGATACAACATCGTCATGCATTTGATAGATTTATAGGAACTCATGGATTACGTAGGCATTTATCATTTAATTGCATTTACATGACTAATTTATTGTGCTTCATAGCTCAATGTCTTATCTCGTAAAATCACTTATCTACAAATGTAATTGGGATCATGTAAGCTTTTCCAAGATCTTTATATAATGTTAATGTTCTTAAAAGTACATGTTTGAAGCCCTTTGACAGAGGAAACTACTTACCCATTGGAATGGAGCTATGCATTTTATGCTATTCATATGTTACTTGCACTGATATTAGCACGACATAATTTATTTCCTCTTATAACGACATTCTTGAGCATTAAATTGCTAGAATTCTTGTATGTGTTAGTTGTTGAATTTTCCTAACCTAAGTAGTCTAATTAACACTGCGATATGAAGAAAATTTAGGTTGATCATTATTTTGGATACTCATAGGTCATATGCTATAGTTTTAGAAGTGTTAAAAGTGTTACACTATAGTTTTGAAAGTGTTAAAAGTGTTACTAGTAAGCTATATGTTGATTTGATTTGATCAAGATATTTCAAAAGTATATTGGTAAATTGAATACTTGGGATATTAGACATGATGTATCAAGATTGAAATGTGGTACTATAAGGTTCATATGTGCATAAGAGGAACAAATTTCAATTTTGATCATCATGCATAGATCAAGTGTCAATCGAGTTAGAAATTGAATGAAGGGTAGAAAATTAGTATAGCAATTATTTATGGGACCTTATGGAAGATAAAATTGGTTATAAATAGATGAATAAATGTGGAGAGCAATGATTTGGGCTTGCAAGGGTTAGTATAAAATCAGATTTTAACCACAAGACAACACTTAGATTTTTTGTCACCTCATGCTTAAGTACCTCACATTACCACCTCAAGCTTCTCTTCATTCCCAAGTATGAGACACGACCAAAACCCTTTTCTAAAGTTTCTCACCTTTCAAATATCTATCTTAAGCTCCCTAAGGTGTTCCCAAGAGAAGGAAAAAATAAGGAAGCAAAGCGGAAGTATAACAGAAGTATGTTTTAGTGGTGGTGGATTGAAATGAACCACTGAGTGGTTTATATTGACAAGCCAAACATCTAATTACTGAAAGGTTGTCAAGATAAAGTGTTAAAAATGTAATTCTAGTATGTAACTAATATCATGTCCATACTTCTTTTTTTACATAAATAAGATCCCTTCATGTTACAATCTTTGATTATTTAAATGTGTATGTTCATATTTTTATATGTAGGCTTAGAATCACAATACTGATAATTAGCAATTTAGACTAAAAGGGCAGTTGTTGTTTTTGGATCGATAAATTACCAATGATGTACTTAATAATTAATTTTTTTCAAGATTTTTTTTATCAACCAAAATAAAATTTAATTTATGTCATTCTTTTCATATATTTGGCGCATAAGTTGAGTCTAAATGCAATTATATCCAATTATAACCATTGCATGACAATTAAGGAGTATGATTTTTATCAAAAGAAGACATATAATACTGACATACAATTTAATTTATGTTATTTTCAATTTTTGGTATATTATTTTCTTTACTCAGTTAAAAAGGATTGAGTCAAATTAAATGTTATATAAATCGATACCTTAGATTTTCAAATTTAAGGTTGATTCACTTGTTCCTTATTTCCTTTTCGCAGTGGTCAACATTTTTTCTATCATTTTATGATGGTAAATTAAGATGTATAACGCGAACCACCAAAAAAACCTTTGTCATTAAACTAGTTTTTAAGAGTTTGATTTATTTGAGATATACTTGACAACATTTGAAATATAAAATGCAAAAGATCCGATTTTAAAAATAACTATGTCATTCAATATTTATAATTACCAGTCATTCAACTCGTAATATATCCACTTTATATTTTCCATATAGGTTCAAACGGAAATACAACCAAAGTTTAGTTTTGAATTTCAAACCATACTATAGATTCAAATTTAAGTAACTGTTTTATAGATTTATGGTGAAAGATTCACAAGTTGAAAGCTATTACTAGAATAAGAAATAGTATTAATTTTATGATCATCTATGAACATTGACCATCTCTTTTTGTTAGTCTTTGTAATCCCAATATCTGAATATGTATGCATAACTTCTTCTTTAGAATACTCATGGAACATCTTCCAATTATTGCTTTCTGCAATAGAAATTATTCTTTTACTTTATTTTCATGTTATCTTTTTTCTACACATACGTACCTCAGTCCCCATTATTTGCCATCCTTAGCTTCGTAAACAGGCACTGCCAAAATCGAAATGGAGAATTAGGTACAAAGCTAGAGCAGTTCGGTACGCTTTGTGGCTGATTCGTTTATTGCCTTCCTATTGCAGGGGCTGGTGTAGAAGTAGTTGCATGGCTAGCAGATGTTTGTTGATGAACCTACGACTATGGGAGTGGATCTAATTTATGGAAAAAGAAGTCTGGAGGTGATACTAGTCGCATACTAGAATTGTGTTTTTAACACTTTAGCTTGACAATCTTGTAGTAATTAGATATTTGGCTTGCTAATATAAACCACTTTGTGGTTCCTATCAATCTGCCGCCACCAAACCTACTTCTATTATCATTTTTCTTGTATTTGAGATGCCCACCTAAAATCCTTTGTGTGTATAAAGAGTGTCTGCACTACTATGCAGCTGAAACTAGGGGCTACGTCCTGGATGGTTGTGGTCATTTTGAGGCCAGTGGCCCGAATGGAACAACCGAGGCCATTGTGCGTGTTGCATGCCGCTGCAACCAGAACTTTAGAGGGGGACCTATCTTTATATTACAATACTCAAACTAAAAACAACCACCTCTCGCGACAACATGGCATGATGACCCTTCCAACTCCACTCCCATAACCGCAAGTTCATCAACAAATATCTACGAGCCATGCACCTACTTCCGTACTAAGCCCTATAATTCGTGTTCCACTCGCAAAGGCATAGGTTCACCAATAAACATCTGCTAGCCATGCAACTACTTCTGCAACAGGCCCTGTAATAAAAAGGCAAGAAATAAATTAGCCACATGGCGTACAGAATTGCACTAGCTTTATACCTGATTCTCTATTCCGATTGGTGCGAAAGTAGGCGCTTGGCTAGTGGATATTTGTTGATGAACTCGGAATTGTGGGAGTTGTGCAATAAGGGACATCATGCCATGTTGTCGGGAGAGGTGATTGTTTTTTGTTTGGGTATTGTAATATAGAGGGAGGTCCACCTCTAAAGTTTCGACAAAAGTGGCATGCAGCATACACCATAGCCTTGGTGGTTCCATTTAGGCCACTCGCCTCAAATTGACCACAGCCATCCAGGACGTAGCCCCTAATTTTTGTTGCATGGTAGTGCTGGCACCCTTTGTACATACAAAGGATTTCAACCTTTGTACCTCCGGTGGCCATCTAAAATGGAAGAAAGATAATAACAGAAGTATGTTTTAGTGGTGGTGGATTGAAATGAACCACTAAGTTGTTTATATTGACAAGCCAAACATCTAATTATTGAAATGCTGTCAAGATAAAGTGTTAAAAATGCAATTCTAGTATGTAATTAATATCATGTCCATACTTCTTTTTTTTCATAAATAAGATCCTTACATGTTACAATCTTTGATTATTTAAATGTGTATGTACATATTTTTATATGTAGGCTTAGAATCACAATACTGATAATTAGCAATTTAGACTAAAAGGGCAGTTGTTGTTTTTTGATCGATAAATTACCAATGATGTACTTAATAATTAATTTTTTTCAAGATTTTTTTTATCAACAAAATAAAAATTAATTTACGTCATTCTTTTCATATATTTGGCGCATAAGTTGAGTTTAAATGCAATTATATCCAATTATAACCATTGCATGACAATTAAGGAGTATATTTTTATCAAAAGAAGATATATAATACTTTCATAATAATGTTTTTAAATCTATGACATACAATTTAATTTATGTTATTTTCAATTTTTGGTATATTATTTTCTTTACTCGGTTAAAAAGGATTGAGTCAAATTAAATGTTATATAAATCGTTACCTTAGATTTTCAAATTTAAGGTTGATTCACTTGTTTCTTCTTTCCTTTTTGCAGTGGTCAACATTTTTTCTATCATTATATAATGGTCAATTAAGATGTATAACGCGAACCACCGAGAAAACCTTTGTCATTAAACTAGTTTTTAAAAGTTTGATTTATTTGAGATATACTTAACAACATTTGAAATATAAAATGCAAAAGATCCGATTTTAAAAATAACTGTGTCATTCAATATTTATAATTACCAGTCATTCAACTCGTAATGTATCCACTTTATATATTTTCCATGTAGGTTCAAACGGAAATACAGCCAAAGTTCAGTTTTGAATTTCAAACCATACTATAGATTCAAATTTAAGTAACTGTTTTATAAATGTATGGTGAAAGATTCACAAGTTGAAAGCTATTACTAGAATAAGATATAGTATTAAATTTATGACCATCTATGAACATTGACCATCTCTTTTTGTCAGTCTTTGCAATCCCAATATCTGAATATATATGCATAACTTCTTCTTTAGAATACTCACGGAACATCTTCCAATTATTGTTTTCTGCAATAGAAATTATTCTTTTACTTTATTTTCATGTTATCTTTTTTCTACAGATACGTACCTCAGTCCCCATTATTTGGCATCCCTTAGCTTCGTAAACAGGCACTACCAAAATTGAAATGGAGAATCAGGTACAAGACTAAAGCAGTTCGGTACACTTTGTGGCTGATTCGTATCTTGTAGTAATTAGATATTTGGCTTGTTAATATAAACCACTTTGTGGTTCCTATCAATCTGCCACCACCAAACCTACTTCTATTATCATTTTTCTTGTTTTTGAGATGCCCACCTAAAATCCTTTGTGTGTATAAAGAGTGTCTGCACTACTATGCAGCTGAAACTAGGGGCTACGTCCTAGATGGTTGTGGTCATTTTGAGGCCAGTAGCCCGAATGGAACAATCGAGGCCATGGTGTGTGTTGCATGCCGCTGCAACCAAAACTTTAGAGGGGGACCTATCTTTATATTACAATACTCAAACTAAAAGCAACCACCTCTTGCGGCAACATGGCATGATGACCCTTCCAACTCCACTCCCATAACCGCAAGTTCATCAACAAATATCTATGAGCCATGCACCTACTTCCGTACTAAGCCCTATAATTCATGTTCCACTCACAAAGGAACAGGTTCACCAATAAACATCTGCTGGCCATGCAACTACTTCTGCACCAGGCCTTGTAATAAGAATGCAAGAAACGAATTAGCCACATGGCGTACAGAATTGCACTAGCTTTATACCTGATTCTCTATTCCAATTGGTACGAAAGTAGGCGCTTGGCTAGTGGATACTTGTTGATGAACTCGTAATTGTGGGAGTTGTTCAAGAAGGGACATCATGCCATGCTGTCGGGAGAGGTGATTGCTTTCAGTTTGGGTATTGTAACATAGAGGGAGGTTTTCTTGTAACATGAAGGATGCCATCACATTGGAACTCTGAAGATAAAAAGAAGTTTTTGACTGAAGTAAAAAAAATTTATTGGGATGATCCTTACCTATTCAATTGTTGTCCGGATCAAATCTTTTGAAGATGCGTGCCTGACAATAAGATAGGTAATATTGTTAAATTTTGTCATTTAGAAATTTGTGGTAGTCATTTTTCAGTAAAGAAAATTACTGCAAGAATCTTGTAATGTGGATTTTATTGGCCAACTATTTTCAAAGACATTTACACTTTCTGCAAAAGTTGTAAAAATTGTCAAAATTGAGGGTCCCTTTCAAAGCGAGATATGATACCCCTACACCATATCCTATTGATTGAAATTTTTTACTGTTGTGGTATTGATTTTATGGGACCATTTTCTTTATTATTTAGTTTTCTTTACATATTGGTTGCCATAGATTATGTTTCAAAATAGATCGAGACAATTCCTTCTCAAAACAATCATCACAAAATAGTGATAAAATTTTTGAAAGAAAATATTTTAAGTCGATTTGGAATTTCTCGATCTATTATTAGTGATGGGGGAAAATATTTTTGTAACAAAGTTTTTAGAACTTTGATGAGGAAATATGAAATCATACATAAAGTTACAACCCCTTATCACCCTCAGATAAATGGATAAGTTGAACTTGCAAATAGGCAGATAAAATAAATTTTGGAGAAAACAGTTAACCCAAATCGTAAAGATTGGTCTCTTAGACTTATCGATACATTTTGGGCATGTAGAACTGCTTTCAAAACATCATTAGGCATGTCTCCTTATAGAATAGTTTATGGAAAACCTTGTCATTTACCTATTGAACTTGAACATAAAGATTATTGGGCAATCAAAATGTTTAACTTCAACCTTGATGAAGCTTCAAAATTACGTAAATTGTAAATTAATGAACTTCGAGAACTGAGAAATGATGCATATGAGAATTCTAAAATTTATAAAGCAAGAATCAAAGATTTTCATGATAATAAAATTTCAAAAAAAATATTTGAGGTTGGTCAAAAGGTTTTGTTTTATAACTTTCGATTGCATTTGTTTCCTAGAAAATTGATATCAAGGTAGAGTGGTCTTTTTGTTGTAAAAAAAATATATTCTTATGGGGCGATTGACATTGAAAATCCTAGAAATGGTAATATATTCAAAGTAAATGGATAAAGAGTTAAACTATTTTTAAAAAATCAATTTTCACAAAAGGAAATTCTTTTTCTTTCTAACCCTTGTTATGATTAGTGTTGTATATACTCATTTTCTCTAACTTTATTTATTTTAAAAGTTTTTTTTTAATTTATTTTCTTTTCTCGGTTAAGTGGCGGATAACAGTACTCCATTACTATTAAAGTCGGACTTGTCAGTTTCCCAAACAACTAAAATCTTTGTACAAATTTTCTTTGCTTTTCTCATTCTCTTTTCTTGTTCTTTTCAAAATGGGTGACATTTTTCTAACTCTCAAGAAGCAATTTTTTTTTCTTCCTAAAAATACAATTTTGAAAATTTATAAAATCAGGATTGAAAGATTGAGGATACTTATGCACAAAGGCATCCCGGAGGACATACGATGGATAATTGAAGTAAACGTAAGAGCAGATGAGTTTTCACATGAGTTTCCAGATTTGCTTACTAGACACATTTTTGGTTTTGGTAAAAGCACATATTCAAAAAAATGAAGGGCGAAAAAAATAAAAGTTTGTCACAATTGTGCTAGATGGACTTGCAACACAAAGTATCGTTCTTTAGGAATGGTCTCTAAAAATCGAGAAGATAAATTTAAATTCATTATGGATGGATTGAGTAAGAAGTTTTTAAATCATATTATATTAACTTTTGAGATGCATTCATGTGGATTGATACAACGTGCAATTCTTGATTTATGGGATCATTTTCGAAATGAATATGAACTTTATAGTTTTTGAGAATCTGACATTAAAAGACCCTGTTTGCCTGTTTATAAAAAAAACTGGATGGAAAGCATATCCTCGGCTCACAAAGGGCGTTTAAGCCGTTACTGGATGTAAAACCAGAGGAAGATGTGAGCCACAATCACAACTACATGTACATTCACGTGTAAGTAGGTAATTTTTAAATTTTGTGTGTCCTTATTTTCAACCTTTTTAACAAAAGGAAAATACATGCAATAAATGCATTTCCTGTTCACACCTCAATAAATATCACCGTACTCACTCTATTTTTGCAGAACTTATTTTCAAAAAGAAAAAAAATTAAAAAAATAAAAGTTTTCCTCAACTCGTAAATTCAATTGCATTTGTGTTTTTTGTGGATCCAATCTAGGAAAAAATAGTGAGTTTATAGGGCAGCGAATAACCTTGGTAGAACTTTAGGAGAAAGAAAAATTCATTTAGTATATGGGGGAGGCAATTTGGGGTTAATAGGGAGTGTTGCTATTTCTGCTTATGTAGAAAGAGTCAAAGTTCTGGCAGTTATCCCAAAATCTTTAACAGTACAGAATATCACATGTATAACCATTAGAGATGAGCTAAAATTGTCACATATTCAGGACAGAATACCTAACATGTTAAACAATACGAATACATTCATCATTCTACCTAACGATTTTTGTATACTGGAGGAATTATTTCAAATTGTCTCTTAGGCACAACTCAACATTCATCAAAAATCTATAGGTATTCTTAATATTAATGGTTTTTATGATGATTTACTATCTTTTGTAGATCATGTTGTGAAAAAAAGTTTTATTTCAACGTCTGCAAGAAGAATCCTCATTTCTGCTCCAACACCTGACCAGCTGATTGATCAACTTCTAACATATGTTCCAGAACCTGATCCAACCTTGGCCAATATGGATTGCTCCAACAAGAACAATGGTTGAAAATGCAAATTGAATTTGACTCTCAGTCTGTGATACTTATTGTTAATGGTTTCATCTAATAGTGTGTGTGTGTGTTTTTTTTGTTTCAGCTTTATTTTTTTTAGCCAAACTTCAGATGATATCTTTCAAACTCTACTTTCCTATCTATTTTTGACATTGGGGATAATGTATCAATTAGGTTGGGGGAGGGATAGTTGATATCATGACTTATGTGTTCAATGTGTGTTTTCCTAGTATTTTATTTCAAAAAAAAAATCAAGCGTGTTTTCTGATGGGTCCATTGAAAACATGAAAAATGGTGGCTGAGTAAAGGGTAATTATAACACTCTTGAGACGCATCCGTATTTTTACATAACATGGCAAGTTTGTGAACTTTTTAACAAATGTTTGTGAATTACCAATTATTTTTATTTTTTTTTTAGTCGTGGAAGTTTTTCCAACTTCAATGATTAAAATTAAACATGAATAATATGATTTGATTGATTATGGGTGCTGTTTTGGACTTTGATGTTGTTATTTGGTTAATATATTTTTGCGATAATTATACTCAAATTTATTTTTGCACAAATAGTTATGTTATTAAGCATGAAAACAATCATGTTAAAATAGAAAGTTTTTATGCTCTTACTCTAATCATCACTTAGATTTTCAACATATAGGGGTTGAGTATTATAACTTTTACTTTTGGTCTATCGAGGCGAATGACTGATAGTGCACCACCAGAAAAATAATTAAAGCATTACGCTTTCTGGCACTATTATCAAATCAGCTTATTGCTCATGTGATGTTTCAAGAGAACATCCCCCTAGTGAAACCACTTTGAGTCTTTCAATAAATAAATATTTTTTTTGTAACCATATCTTTTTACCTAGCATAAATACACTATTATCCAACCCTTGTTCTAAAAATAATTGGAGTTTAAGAGACATTCCATTGATAGCGTGAACTTACAAAAGAAATTTTGGTTGGAATAGAAGATAAGTATATGGGAGTTTCTCTTTAAAAAAAATAAAAAAATAAAAAAATAATAGAAAAATAGAAAAAAATTGCAAAATGAGATGTTGCAAGTTCAATAATAATAGAGCTTAGTGTTGAAATTTGTGGAGTTTGAGAATTCTTTATCGATAAATTATGTCTCTAATTCCATGAAATTTTTAGAACCTTTGTTGCATTCTATCTTTTTATTTTTTAGCTATATCACTACCATTTGGCCCCATTACAACCTTTGTTGAAAACCTTTTGATTTCGTGTAGTGCTTTCAGTGTAGTGGAGATTTGCACCAAAGGAAGAGCCTATGATGTTTAACTTTTCTATTAGAGATTGGATGATGGTTTTTGTAAGGTTTTATGAGAATTTACTTATTTGAAACATGCATAGTTTCGTCACTATTGACATTAACTATCCACACACACACTTGAGTATGCTTACAGTGGAAATATATTGATTTTTGAATGACTAAAAGTTAAATTCAACACTTGTTTGATTTCATTTTCATATTATTTTGTTGCTTCATAAGAATAATAGCTGGAAGATAGTTTTTATAAGTGTTTGTGGGTATCACTGTTGAAAATCCTCACGAGACTATAACTCGTCCTCTATGGGCACCTAGGGGTTTAAAGGCTTTTGCATATGCTAAATGCAATCGTGATTTTCTATGGAAGTGGATTAGTTTAGGTTTGTTTTAGGCTTGCTCGAGAACAAGCAAGGGTTAAATGTGGGGAAATTTGATAAGTGTATATTTTGATATATTTTTATAGTAAATCCTTTATATTTTTCTTACTTTATTCTTATTAATATTTTGTGTTAGGAAATCAATGAATATAAAAAGATCAAAAGAAGTATGTTTTCCAAACTTATGCAATTTTTGTATTTTGAGCATAACTTCATGATCAAAAGCCCTATGAACCAGAAGTTTATTTCATTTAAAATCCAAGAAATAGAAGTACAAATTTTTTGCTAGAATATCAACCCAATTCAGTCTTGATTATAGCAAAAAATTTGTTCAAATGGTTTCACAAAATGGATCACCAAAATTCGAATCAGACTTCAGCCCAATATTGACTTATTTGACCAATTGGATCATATCTCTTAAGCCCAAATTTATATTAGGCTAAAATATGGATATGTTATACACAAGAGGTAAATAAACAAGTTTGCTGAAGACAAGATGGTAAGAAAATGTGTCAAAATAGTAAAAACATAGGCTGCAAGTTGCTGCTGCTGTTAAAGGACGACTCTTGGATATGATTCGGTAATTTAACCATATCTCCTTCATCCAACCACCAAATTTGACAAAAGATATATGAAAATATATCAGCACCAAAAGATCTACAATTTTGGTTGTTTATGAATCTTCAAATTTTAGATGTATCTAACCAAAAAATGCAATTTAATTCAGTGGGTGAGAACTTGGTGTAACAACTTATCAACTCTTGGCAACTAGTATACTA
Organism: Paulownia fortunei; assembly: GCA_019321725.1. Lineage (NCBI taxonomy): Eukaryota > Viridiplantae > Streptophyta > Magnoliopsida > Lamiales > Paulowniaceae > Paulownia > Paulownia fortunei. The sequence goes on along the minus strand of CM033109.1, from coordinate 7,595,285 downwards.
CTTGATTAACTCCTCCATTATTTGTTTGGCCTCTACCTTACTCCAAGTACTATAAATAGGCTATGTATTAAACTTATTTAACCAATTGGATCATATCTCTTAAGCCCAAATTTATTTAGGCTAAAATATGGATATGTTATAGACAAGAGGTAAATAAATAAGTTTGCTGAAGACAAGATGATAAGAAAATGTGTCAAAATAGTAAAAACATAGGCTGCAAGTTGCTGCTGCTGTTAAAGGACGACTCTTGAATATGATTCAGTAATTTGACCATATCTCCTTCATCCAACCACCAAATTTGACAAAAGATATATGAAAATATATCAGCACCAAAAGATCTACAATTTTGGTTGTTTATGCATCTTCAAATTTTAGATGTATCTGACCAAAAAATACAATTTAATTCAGTGGGTGAGAACTTGGTGTAATAATTTATCAACTCTTGGCAACTAGCATACTACTTGATTAACCCCTCCATTATTTGTTTGACCTCTACATTACTCCAAGTACTATAAATAGGCTATGTATTAAACTTATTTGACCAATTGGATCATATCTCTTAAGCCCAAATTTATATTAGGCTAAAATATGGATATGTTATACACAAGAGGTAAATAAACAAGTTTGCTAAAGATAAGATGGTAAGAAAATATGTCAAAAAGGTAAAAACATAGGCTACAAGTTGCTGCTGCTGTTAAAGGATAACTCTTGGATATGATTCGGTAATTTGACCATATCTCTTTCATCCAACCACCAAATTTGACAAAAGATATATGAAAATATATCAACACCAAAAGATCTACAATTTTGGATTTTTACGTATCTTCAAATTTTAGATGTATCTGAGCGAAAAATGCAATTCAATTCAGTGGGTGAGAACTTGGTGTAACAACTTATCAACTCTTGGCAACTAGCATACCACTTGATTAACCCCTCCATTATTTGTTTGGCCTCTCTAGCTTACTTCAAGTACTATAAATAGGCTATGTATTAAACTTGTAAGAAAGAGGGGGTAGAGGTTTCTTTAGCCTAAGTTTTCTTATATATATTTTCTAGTAATGTAAGTTTTATAGTAGTAATAGAAATGCATTATTTAGTTTTTCTTATATTTTTAGTCTTTTCTACTTTTATTATGTTTTTCTAAATTTCATTTTGTAAAAAAAAATAGTGAACCTCTTAAAGGAGGAAGAGGAGTAATATAAGGGTAGAAAATATTTAAGTATATGTATTATTATTTTGAGTTTTGATCTAAACCTTGTTTGTTTTGTAGTGATTCTTGATTTATGCATTTCTAATGACACAACAAATACTTGAGTTCATTTAATTTACTATATGATTTTACTCCACCGACTGCTAATGTAAAACCTTGATTTGTTGTTTACGAATGTGTGTATAAATGCTTGATCTCATAAATAAGTGTTGTCATTAAGAGATAATTTGTAATAGTAAGACAATATCATGATTACTTTATTGCATGGGTTATTTGATAATATCTTTCCATTAGAACCTTCATTATGTATGGATTTCAATTATGACAATTAATAGATGTAAAAAGAATAAATAATTATTTCTCTTAAGAGTGGATTTCTAATTTTCAGTACTTTTATTAATTTGGTTTATCTTTAGTTACAGTATACATTAATTGTTCATATATTTTGATTCAAATAAATCTTATTTTTTTAGAAATATAAACTTGAATTTTTCAAATAATTTCACTGTGGATCGACTCACGAGAAACTTATTACTTAATACAACTTATACTTGGTTTTGCAATTTTAAAGTTGTAGCAATATCTACGAAATAATTTGAAAGATGTCGTTTAGAGAAAATGATGGGAGACGATTTATTAAGTATGTTTATATTAAAAAAATATATCTACCCAAAACTTAAATGGTAGATTAGCATGAAAAATCACAGTTAGATAAGTTTCCACAATATGTTTCTGTTTTCTTTCCACAATTACATTTTGTTCAGATATGCCTCGAAAAATTAAATATTAAATTATACCACAATGAGCAAGGTGGTTAGTTGGAAGTAAACTCATCCCCTCCATCACTTTGAAAAACTTTTATTTTTCTATCAAATTGATTCTGAACAAGTTTTTGAAAATTTAAGTTGTACTAAATATGCATATCCATTTAAATAGTGCTTTTATTGAAACATCTTTATAGTTGATTTTAATTGCCGTCATGTTGCCTAGTTACTATAGTATAGGAACATTCCTTGAATAATGACTTTTTATAATATAGTCAAAATACCGAAAATTTATTGAATGGTGTTGGCTGCTGAAAAAAATTTAATTATGTGTAGACATTTCAAAATTGTTTTTTTTTTTTTAAAAAAAAAAAATCTTTTTCCATTATTTTTTATATGTTTTCCTCAATTTATTTTTCAATTGTGTTTTCCAAATGTTTCTAAAAAATTTAAAACGTTTAACAGTTCAAAGCACACATATTAATGAAATGTTAATATATTATGAGATTTAAGTTTTAGTTCTAAATCGAATGTTCCTTTTTTTTTTTTTTTTTTTTTGTGTGTGTGTGTGTGGGGGGGGGGGGGGGGGGAGATGTCCAAAAGTGATGTCTTATTTCATAAAATGGATTTTTTTTTCACTCTTCAAAAAAATAACTATGTGACATCATCAATTTTTCACTCCAACTTTTAAAAGCAAAATTATAAAGAGATCTGAGAATTTCACTTTTTCGAATCTCATCTAATGAAGCATTCAATATTAGAGGAAGTGATGCGCATGGGGGCACTAAAGGCCTTTCATAATGCATATTAGTAAAAGCTTTTCATACGTGGATCTTAAAGAATCACACTACTGAATTGCAAATGCTCTCAAGTTTGAAGACTTAGGACTTAAGACAAAATGATTTGCAGTTAAAAATTTAAAGATTCCAAATCTCTAATATAAATTGAATTTTGAATTCACAATAGTAATTAAAAATTAAAATAAATGCTAAAAGCTTTGACATTCATATCTCACCTAAAAAATGTAGGCTTGATGACCCAACAATACATCATAACATGTGCTTAAAATGCTATATTTCATAAATAATATATCGAGTGTGTGAATAATGGACAAATGTTCCATTTTGCCTATTATCCAAACACCCGATAGATAATACATCAAGTACAACATATATTATACCGATCAAACCATGTATTAGACTAAACCTTATTTTACATATAGAGTCAGAATATCATGAATTTAGGACACTCAAACGATTTTAACTGAATCACATCAATAAACATCCAGATCTAATGGGATCCTTAATATTTAAATAAAAGTAGGGTCAAGAAAAGTTCAAAAATTTAATAGCACTATGGATAAATTCTTTCAATAGTAATTATAGTATTGATGAAAATCAAATTTAATTTCATCATTATATTATACTTATATAAAAGAAATACTATTGATCCAACCCCTTCAATCGAATATTAATTTTCTTTTGTTAATGGTGTGCCATATTAGTTAATAGTTTTCTAATAGGTATTTCTCATGTAGGTCTAGACCAATGATAAAATTATATTGTAATGATAACTTACGATACTTAATTCACAATTATAAAATGTATCTGGTGGATTATGAATTCTTCGTTCCTAATATCATTCATTATATATGATAAATTGAATTAGATCTATTTATTTTCATAGGATTCATATACTAATTGGATAATCGAATCGCAACGAATATGAATCTGTTTCAACATTTGTAGTTTTATTTCGACTTGAATTGGATTCTTAATTGGTTACAAAATGATCATAATACAGAGGTATAAATACCCCGAATATTAAATTCGATTGAATCCTAATATAGATTGGATTCGAGTTTTCGACGGGGATTCAGATTAAAATTGGACTAATTTCCAAGTAAACAATCTTACTTCTTGTTATATTGATATCACAAGTCGGCCCAATATATTCAAGAGGTCTAATCGGGAAGGTTCTGGATTTGGTTTAATTTTTCAACAAAAAAGGCCGCCCATTTGCATTGACATGACCTAAGCACGTAAGCCCACAAGCTACGTTTCGCATAAATGATTTGCCTCCCAGAACCCTAGGGCTCATTTTTTCATTCTTCAAGCGCGGATCAACAACAGAGACTTCTCCGAGGGAGAAGTAAGCTTCTTCCAACCCATGCATAAGTTAATTTGTTGTTTGTGCGGTTGTATATGCAAGTATGTTTATACGTAGTGTTACAGATCGATACGTATGTCAATTTTATTGATTAGACGATTCATTAGGAATTACGAGGTTTGGAGAGAGTAGTTCTAATGTGATTTTAGTGTTTTTTAAGTTTTTAAAGGTTTTTTTTTCTGTTGGATAATTGATTATACTATGTGGGGATTGTTTTTGGGTATTCGAAAACCTGTTAAAAATTATCAATTTTTGGTGAGTTTTCTTTAGAATCTAGGCTTTTCTGATATGTTTTGAGGTATAAATCCTGTTAAATTGCATGAATGAGATGGGATTTGGGTTTTCTAATTTTTAGATGATTCATTTATATTTTATGGGAAAAGATGTAGACTTTTGTTGACCAACCAAGATGTGTGTGCTTCTTTATGTTCGTTTTAATTCTTTCATGGATTTGAATTATAGATAATATGTAATCAGACTATTTATGGGTGGTCATTTATAGGTACCTGAGTTTATTTGCTTCACTTTTGACTGTTTAGAAGTTTTAAGCTGGTTTATCAGAGAAGAGCTTGTTTTACTTTACCAACTAAGCATATGAATCTGTTTGTTTAGTCTTATGCTTTCAAGGTGGTCGAATCTAATGAAGTATACTGGGTGGAAAAATAAATAGAATAATGATATTTGAAAAGAAAAAAGAAAAACACAGATTAATTCGTTTTGTCAGCATATTCATCTGCCATTTGTTTTGTTGTATTTTTCCTTTTTGGCTAAGTAGAAACTTCTTCAATCCCTAGTTGGCGGTGCAAATTTCTAGAGAGAGAAATGGGGAAGCAGCCGGTGAGGATGAAGGCGGTGGTGTACGCCTTATCGCCATTTCAGCAGAAGGTGATGCCTGGCCTCTGGAAAGATTTCCCGGAAAAGATCGCCCACAAGATCTCGGATAATTGGATCAGTGCCACTCTCTTGCTTGGCCCTCTTGTCGGCACCTACTCGTAAGCTTATCTTATATATATGTTTGCTTGCGATTTTGTGGCACCTCAGTGGAATCACCTATTTTGAAGGCCTGGATGTGGGGGCATTACTTTTTTATGTGTTAGATCTTGTTGATGGTATGTTAATTTGTGTCGGTATTTGCCTGTGGGCTGTTATTTCACATTAAGGTGAAGGATATGGCTGGGCAGTTGTTTAATCTGGTTACTTTTTAGATAATTATTTGTTTTAAAGGCCTATTTTTAAGATTGGGTCATTATGATTATTGTCTTTCATTTTGGGATTATGCAATTACAGATATGATTGAAGTAGTAAAGTATGAAGATTGTTGTTTTGGTGGCTGAGTGTGAATGACAATGCAAATTACTGGTACTGGTGCTTGTAAATGTAAATACTTTAGACTGTGCAGACTAGAACTTGTATGTTGTTGATGGAATCCTTATTCTACATCTGGAAATGGCTTCTGAAAAATCGTGGAAATAGATGCATTGCATATTGCTTCTTCACAAACAAGATAGTATAAAAGATCTAAGAGGGCTTAGGTAGAAGAAACTTAGCTACTTCATTAAAATTCTTTCAATTCCCCCTTATATATTTTCTTTTCTTGCTATATGTTGCTATCACATCAAGTTGAATGTGTGTATGTTGCATAGCATATTTGCGGCACCGAAATAAAATTTAAGATTGGCTGAAATGGTGTGATATGAAGAGTTTTTGGGGCTAGAAGGGTTGTTCTTCTTAAGATGATGTCCAAAATACTCCGTTTACATGTATTGTAAGTTTTATTTAGATACTTGTGGCCTGAGCTTTGACTCCCTAACACATCCACCATATATAACTTTCTTTCTTTTGTTTGAGTTTATTTTTGTTATTCCATCTTTATGGGGCGGCGGGATGAAATATAGGTATCTGTAGAGTTTTTTTTTATGAAAAAAAAAAAGAATTGGATTCGAGCTATATAAAAACAATTGGGAATTTTTTTGGGAGCTTTGGTCCAACAATTAGTTGATGTGAAAATGAAACACCTTATCATCGATTATTACAAATCTCTCATGTGAAATGACATTAGTAGCATGAGACGCATCTTTTGAATCACTAATCCTTTGCTGAATGAATTTAGAGAAAGAATATGCATGTGCGCCAGGGTGATGAATTTATTTAATTGTCTAATTCTCTTATTTAATAATATTTTGAATGTGGAGTAGAATTTCAGTTTGCTCTGATGGGATGGCAGGTTGAACATGCTTCTGATTATCATATAGTACTATTACCATGTATTTCCTGTTGTATGCACACACTGATTAAACTTTAATCAATACATTGCCCTGTATATTTGAAGTTTGTGCTCCAGTTTTTCTTGTTTATGAACACAATGTAGTATAGCATGATTTGACTTATTTCTCACTTCAACCCAAATCCTCTTACATATATGTTGTAAGAGCTTGTTTACTTCATTTGATTAGGTTGGATATACTAAAATATCCAACCTAGTCAAATGTTTACTTCTGATGATGACGACATAATATATTAAGTCCTGTACAATTGATGATTTTTTATGGATAATTCATCCCACCTCATAGGTGGGATGAAATAATCACATCCTCCCATTTAAATATTTAGAATATATTTTGACAATAATACACATGATTTTGAACCATATATCACAATTTAAACCTAAACTAATTTATGATAATTTTTAATTAAGGGTAAATTAGTCAAAGACATAATAGTCCATATAATTATCCATCAAAGTACACATTTGATAAGAATTTTTACTAATATATATTTAAGTAATCATATGAAGTACACATGAGATATATTGGATAATTTAATTATAATCTCACATCTCATCGTATTTTTCATCAATCATTTCTCATCCCAACTGAAAAAGTAAACGACCCCTAAAAGTATTCTATGTAGGATAAAAAATATGGCTGGTAATCTGCCTGCATTTGAGTTAATTCCTTGGAAAGTAAAGATTGGCCATGTCATTATAAATCTTGTTTAATGATTGCATTGAGTTGGGCGCTGCAAATGCTGTGTGTTCACTATCTACTGCTATCTGTTTAGCGAGTAATTTGATGAACTGATTCACTTTTCCACTCTTGTGTGCTTGCAGGTATGTGCAGTGGTACCAGGAGAAGGAGAAGATGGAGCACAGATACTGAAGTTAATGCACTCAATTTCTCTGTGAAAAACTCCTAATTTCGAGTTTGACCATTCAATAAGCTGAGTTGTGTTTTGCCTGCCGTTGCAGGTCATGGGTTATAAGTTTATGTTCATTTGCAGATGCCAATTTCCTGACATTTATCATGTATAAATTAAAATGCTTCAAAATCCATCTGTTTGTTTGCCCATTTAAGCTTATGAGTTCTATGGATGTAGAATGTGGTGCTTGTTCCATTTGTCTGCACGACAGATTTACCATGGTCTGATGCTTGCTGAATTATACAAGCTCCACTAGAGCTTTAGGGATGTAAAATTGATTCCTCTATTTTTTGAGTAATTAAATACTGTTTTTCCAAAGCATGGTTTCTTTGACTCTGGTACTTATTTGTACAATGGTAACAATCGCTCACAAGATGCATTTGCTTAAAGTTATCCTGATTTTGGGCTTCGATGGTCACCCCCTCAAAACATTTGTGGGTGATCAAAAGATGGTGCAATTTGTCAATCTTTCATTGCTCAGTTGTCTTTAGTTATTTAAAGATTTACACAAGTTCTTTTAATTTGTGATATGAATATGTTGTTTATTGACTTAATGTGGTTAATAGTTTGGGTAGTTTGATCTTCTTCCTCTGAGGAAGAGTTTTTGAAGGAAGAAAGATGAAATAATGAGGCTTGTGAAGATATTAACTATTGGGCTCGACATTTTCCCAGGCAAACATTCTGTGAAGAGTTATATGAATTTAGAATTATTTGATATTTAGTTCTGTGTTCCATCTGATTAATTTGAAAACACTGGAGTATAAAACTTGCTATCCATATTCCAACCGAATTGTGGTGAAATCACCCTCCCAAGTCTAGAGTAGACATGGTGGGAAGGCTTAGAATACGATTCATCAGCACGAGAATTGGGCTTAGTGGTGAATGAATAGTCACTCCAGATTGAAGGGTGTGATCTTCTTGGTCTTTTGATTTGTGAAGATACGTTGTTAGTGTTTTATTTTCTTTTTTTATGGAGGCTGAACCTAAATCTGTGCTCGAGAGATAGTTGTTCGATAAGGGATGTATGGATTATCGAGAAAAGAGGAGCTGTGGTGGTCTTCTCGGATCCCACGAGTGAATCGAAAGTTGGATTTACATTGAATCTCACCGAGGAGAGGCTGCATTGGTTCATAAATTGGGAACCATCACAATCATATTCTAACATAAAAGATATTACGAGTAATTTACTGAAAGAAAGCACGAGAGAAACTCTTTATTCTAATGCTACTTAGTGAGAGTGGCTTGTGTTAAACCCTATCAAGCTAATTATTGTTCTGCTTCCCTCTCCTCCACAGGAATGAATGTATTCATTAGATGTATTTTTTGTTGCTTAAATTACTTCATGTGCTACTAAAACATATGCTAGCGATTCTTAAAGTAAATATATTTTAAATTTTCTAACTAGTTTTGCAAAGTTCATCTATAAATACATACTTATAAGCACATTACATTTATAAACTTACAAATACCAAATTAAAGTATGTATTGGTTTCAAGAAACTTACTTCTACCCATTGCCAGGTCTCTGTTCAAAAATGAGAAAAAATAATCCTAGGGTTTGGGGAGAGGTGAGGGAAGCAAATGGTATTTATCGAAATTTTGGTGCGTGGGCTTACGTATGGGCTTGCGTCATGTCAATGTAGATGGGCAAGTCCAGCAGCTTCCTTGAATAGATGATCTCTTTTATATATTAGGCTGAAATTTCGGTTTGGTTGGGGCTTTTCAATTATTACCCAGAGATAGAAATGGATCCAATTTTAACTTCAACCCGTCTCAAATCCGATCGTATTAGCATAATTTTATAACTGATTAAGAACTCAAATTTCGACGCAAAATTACAAATATTGAAACATAAATCGATTCAAATTCTACATGACCTAATCATCTAGTGAGTATCAGATCTAATAAAAACAAATAAATCTAATTTAGCTTCCCCAATATAACAAATATTAGTAACAGATTATGAACAATATTATTTCTTTTATAAGTATAATAAAGAGATACATAACAGATTATGGACCCAAATTTGAAACCAAAATCTTGAACTTTTGTGAAACCCAAATTCTGTCGACATACAAAGTCAATATTTTAAATTTTTTAGTATTTGTTTTAATTCATTTAATAATATTTTTTTTTAAATCTTTAACTTTAAATTCTTTTCTTAACTTCGTAACCCCCCTAACATTCATAGAACTTTCTCCTATATCCAATATTTTAATAGAGTTGAAAAATAAATTTTTTGAGTATTTTATAAATTTGACATTAAATTTTTGGGGGAGAATTAATGTCAAATATTAATATAAATAAGAGAGTAAAAGAAAAAAAATCCATTTTAATTATTGATATGAATTTGTTAAAAATTTAATTTGGAATTTGATGGATCTAGATCCAACAGAAATCCTACAAAATTGAATTTAAAAAGAAATCAAAAATTGAATTAAGATTCGAATCTAGTTTAATTATTAATATGTACTAATTGATAGAAACTCATAATTCTCCAAAGTTCAAAGTTGGAAACAAGAATGTAGATTGAAAAAATAAATGCAAATAATCTATAAATGAGTTATACAGTTATAAATCAGTAAGTGTATATTATACAAAATATTGTATATGGACTAAATAATCCCAAATAGTAAGGATCATTCAATTTTGATGGATCTTTTACGTGGATCTGATCCACTAGTTCTTTTGATCAAAAAATGAATCCTAACTAATTGGATCAAATTTGAATTGAATTGGGATTAATATCCACCAATTAAAACACTTAAACTGTGAATAATTTGCTGAGAAACAGAGTCAAGAGATACAAATGTGAGCGCAATGGGTATCACGTATTTGTACTAAAACTACCAAAAGCCACTAAGCTGCTGCTGATGTACAAAAATAATCACTATACAGAAATATGACACAATCCCATCGATGGAAACCTGTGGAAACGAAAAAAGAAAATGGGATCATCACCTCGGTGCAACGGAGGGAGTGACTCCACTGACTAGATCACTACCAGAGACATCTTGAGAAACATAAGGAGTTCTCATCACAGAAGATGATGAGGGTGGAGTCACCATGTCACTGACCAAGGATTCTGTTATCTCGGTATCGGACATCAGCCATATGTTTTCAAGTTCTCTAACCACTTTCGCCATTAAAGGCCTGTCTTCTGTTTCATCTTGGCAAATACTTAAAGAGCCAGATTAACAAACTTCTCCACGCATTCAGAAGGATAAGACCCCATCCGCTCATCAATGACAGAGAATATCATGCCAGACCGATAAGCGATGTTGACCTGAAGCAGATTAGCCAACATTAACCACAACTGCACAGACAAGGAACTATGTTTCTTTTCAGCTCTCTTAACATGTATGAAAAAGAAGTTCACCGTCCAGAAACTTTCTTTGAAGTATTTTAATGAGATGAGACTATTTCAACGACTTATAGATAAAATATATGGATTAATGAAAATCAGTATTAGTGTGCATTCCAGTTAACAGCTCCATAAATACAAGCCCAAGGCTATAAACATCGCTTTTGTCTGTCAGCTTATGAGTTAGGAAATACTTTGGATCAAGGTATCCCTGCAGTAATCAGATGTTGATATTTGCTGAGTAGCATAACATTGAGTTTAGCTACTCATGAAATAGGTGAAAAGAATTTGTTTTTCATGTATTTAGAGTTTTAAAATCAAGACCGGACCATAAAAACTGGATACTGCTTTATATACATATTAGAGCTTGCTTTTTTCTTGACTACCGTAGATACATGAGCCTACGACTCTTTAGCCGGACAGAACGACCCAAATGCCATCACGATAATTGAGATGTGCATTGATAAGCTGAACGAGATACCTGATCTGTCCCTTAGCTTGTTTTATGATGCATGTTGTAAGCTAGAGGATCTTACCCTTCGTAGGATGTTCCTTGCAATGAACCCGAGCTAAGGCGTGGGTACATGGAAAATCTGCCTTGAAACAATGTCTTCTTTTTGCCTTGTTGGGTGGCACTTATTCTTCCTGCTGGTATAACATTGTAATATTTAGGTAAAATTTGGAAGACTAATAGTAGACCATATATTTCTATCTGATGTTAAAAGGGTGTTGTACACTTTGGATGCCTCTGTTTCATATTGCCATGTTGTTATATGCACTTTAGTATGTTTACTTCCTATGGTTTCGCTATTTAATAAGCTCCATCTGTGTAAGCTTTTGTTAACCAATATGTGTTGGTATTTCCATGTAAGAGGACTGTCCAACATTTTAAATAACAATGTTGGTTTGTAATTACCAACTCCAACATGCATATGTATATATGTATATATGTATATATGTATATATACATACGTATGTATGTATGTGTATATATGAATATATATATATATATGGCTACATACATGTGCACGTTTATTAGTATTACTATTATTATATTATAGTATTATTAATAATAATATTATTATTATTGTTATTATTATTAGTTTTATCATGCATTATGCTAATTATTCCCTATTGTTATGAAAGTGTTCATTTCCCTCCATCCGAATTTTCATGTTAAGCAAAAGGACACCTTAATTACATTAACTGTCATGGCAATTAAAATAGGTGCAATTCTCCTATAAAATTGGTTTTCCTCGCCGCCCAGGACATTTTGAGGGAGCCATTTTATCAGACTAGAAGGCATGAAGCCTAAAAAAAATAATCTGGTGATTGAACCAAATAAAGGTAAAATGGATCTCAATCAATATTTTTTTTAATTTGGGCTCAAGGAAAATCAATGAAACTGAGGCGGAGCTAGAAGAATTGCCGAATCCGTCGTGTTTTCGTTGGTGGATAAGAGGAGGAGAGAGAAATAGGTAGTCTGGGGTTTGGAGGGTTAGGGAGTGTGAGAGAGAGAGAGAAAAGTGGGATTCTTTTTTTTTATTTTTTGGATTAAAGCAGAAGAGATTTATGAGGGAAAGCGGGATATATATTTTTTTTTAAATGGGTTGGACTTTCTCACAACCAATCACATGCTAAATTAATTTTTGGGATGAAAGATTAAATTTAAAAAAAATATCTCATAAGCAATCACAACTATACGTTTTACCTTTTTTTATTTCGGGTTGTGGGCTTGTGGACCTTTGTGAGTGCGGGCCACAAGGGGTTGTTGGATGGAGATAAATACGCTTGGGTCGTTGCAAACTGTAGGAAGCCTGCCTGTAATTCAAATTATTCGACAATGAATTCTGTTTGATCGAAGCTTTATTTTGAAATATATATATATATATATATTTTAAGAAATGAAGGCATGCTTGTAATTCGATTTAAGATACGCAAACGAGTGGATAGTACTAACAGTTTACGCTACCGTGGGTGAAGGCATGTTTGTAATTCGATTAACACGAAATTTGTCTATGAGTTTAATTCGAATTAGGTGAATTAATAATTTTTTGTTGCGAATATATATAACCGATCAATTCCATTGTACGGTAATATGATATATTATATATTAACTTTTCAACAGAAATATTCTCTTAAATAAGTTCCAATTTTTTTCACGAATGTGATTAGTTTGAGATAAGTATCCTTTTCTTACTCCCTTTTATATTTTTAGTATTGATTGATATTTTTATTTCGTGTTTTTATTAATTTGAGGTAAGTATTTTTGTAGAATTACAATCAATAGTGAAAGGGAGTGATAGAGAGAGACTGAAAAGGAAAAAATCAAGGTCATTTATTAGCAGGAATGATTTTCGTGTTATTTTGGGTGAATTCAAGTTGGTGACTTTTCATCTTCAAACAATAATAGGGTAGCTAAAAATCTGATAAATTTCTGTTTATTGCGTAAATTTCATGGCAAATCATGTTAGACTATTATTACTTGGATCATGAATTTAAAGGGTCAAGGCCTTACTACTGGAATTGATGAAAACACCAATTAGCACCTCTGTAGACTGGAAATTAAACTTTAAAATTGTTATCTAAGAAGAAAGGGCCAAATAATTTAGAAATAGATTCATGTAAAATTGATATATTTGGGACCTTTCTGCAGCTAAATTCTGATTTGGAGCTGATCTATTTGAGGGTTTCTATGTGGGGATGGTATTTGAGAAACAAATGATTTTACTTATTGGGGTCATGAATTTAGATTATTTGTAGGGTTGATTAGCCGCGAAATTGTAGGGTTGCAGAGGAAGAAAGATAGTGAGTCACTACCTGCATTACGAACAAGCATTAGGGGCATTGGGGTAGTCCAACAAAGACCCTCCGACGCTCAAGTCAGTAAGGTGAGTAAATGAATTAAACCAGAAACTAGAGAGTACTTAACACTTAATTGATTGCGTACCTTCCAATTATGAAATGAGGGGTATTTATAGTTGTAAGGAGGGTGTAATCCTATGTGGAGCGATGTATGCACCAAATGGGTCTTCTTGGCCCATTGGGCTGAATTTATCTTATGGATCTTTTCAAATCATTTTACTGGGTTTGCTTTATTGGATCAAATCTTTGTTCCGGCCTATAATCTAAACGGAGCTCTTGAACTTAGCTTCTTGAGCCTATTTTGGATCTTACCTTTATGGGCCTATCATAAGATCTTGGGCCTATTATGGACCTTGGCTTCATAGGCCTAATTTGGGCTTAAGCCCATTATAAGCCCCCCACTCTCGATCAAGCCTCACGTAGGGAGGGTTGGTCGAGAGTAGAAAACGTTTTAGTGGTCACCTTTTGAGATGAATAACTTGGGGCAGATCATCTCTTGAAATGAGTAGTTTTGGGTTACATTCCTTGTCGAGGTGAATAACTTGGGGCAGATCACCTCTTGGGGTGAGCAGCTTAGGGCAGGTCAAGTGCGATACGTAGGTCGAGTGTGTTGCACGTGCGCTGGTCGAGTGTGCAGGTCGAGCACAGAAATCATGCGAGCTTGTCGAGCATAGGTCAAGCATAGTGTGAGCGTGTTTTAATTGTCATATCTTATCGCTTTTGTGTTGGATCGCTTCATCTAGTTAGGAAATTTGGTTGGAGGTCATGTCGAGTCCAATTACTTAGTGGGATTTTTACTCATGGTTATGTATGCCATTTATTCTTTTCCCCATAGTGGGAGTAAGTCGAGTGAAGGAGATTAAGTTTTCAGGATCATTGTCATTATTGTCGTCACACTAGAGTCTAGTGAGTGTGAGAGCGAGGTCATCGCTTCTCCATCTTGAGGTGTAGCTGGGTTGGCGGATGTTTTTGCCTCTACTTGTAGTTGCATCATGGACGTCAAGGTATTGACACACGTTTGTGCGTTGGTGGACTCACATTATTTAGCCATTTTTCTTTGTTGGATGCATGGTTGATCTACTTAGCATTTTTAATGCTTTCACTTCATTTTTGCATCTAATGCCTTTTCATTTGTGCAAGTTCTCATAGACCGGTTCTTCGTACCTTTCTGTTGGAAAGAGCATGCCATCTCTTCGAGGTGATGAGAGTGGTGATGATTGAGGTGACACTAACTTATGTGACACTGACGTATGTCGGCGCATGTGAGGGAAGGTCTTCTTTCCCCTTTGAAAGGGTAATGAGCAAAGGTCGTTAGCCTGTGACGTAGTTAGTGATGCTAGAGTGCAACATGTTGAACTGCTATCAGAGGGTCACTATTTCTAGGGTATCCGCAGGCGTGTAAGGTCCTCATGAGGGACAACAATGCGAGACCTCATCTTTGGGCAAGAAAATGTGTGAGCTCTTGGTGAGGGTGCGGGGGTGTGCGAGCTCCTCTCTACATGCATTTCACTAGGTCCTTTGGTAGGGCGAACTATGTTGAAAAGACTTCTAAGTAAATGGATTCATGCCTCTTGACGGAACTTTTTCAAGGGGCTAGTGTTAGTACTTCTTCTAAGTTTTTTTTTTCTCGAGCCATGCTCAATGCGAGCTAAACCTGGGCTTGATGCGAGCTGGTTGGGCTCGAAACTATATATATATTTTTTAATTTTAAATTTTTTTCTAGACATGCTCGACACGAGATAAACCTGGACTCGATGCAAGTCAGCTAGCATAGGCTCGATGCGAGCCGGTTGGGCTCGAATTTTTTTTTAAAAAAAAAATAATTTTTTTTAGCTATGCTCGACGCGAGCTGAACCTGGGCTCGATGCGAGCTTACCAGGTCGAGCTCGTTAGGCTTAACCTCGCTTGACTTGGAGTGATCCTCCTTTATGTGCAAACGAGGTTGCCCGTCTTATCCTAGTCTCAATCCTCGTAGTCGTAGCATTTTGCGGTTCTTATGGTCGTAGCCCCTTAGAGGGCTTAGGCCAAGTGAGTTTGTTATCTCCTTCTTATGCTTAGTTCATTTTATGCAATGATTATTGCTTTATACTTCTCATAATAGAGGAATTCATGGGGTACAACAGCGCAAGCTCCTCTTGGGGACGTGATGGTGCACGAGGTTCTCCTAGTAGTGCAAAGGTGCACGAGCTCCTCTTGGGGGCGTGATGGTGCACGAGGTTCTCCTGGTAGTGTGATGGCCCATGAGCTCCTCTTGGGGGCGAGCAATTTGGGAACCTTTGATATGTTGTAGATGAGAGTCATAACTCATCAATCATTCTATAAGACTCTCTTGCATTGTTGTAGAGAGACAGTCGTAATTCACTAACCCGTTTCTATAAAATTTCTCTCTTTAGGTCAAGTCATCTCCAAGAGAATCATCTTCAACACCATAAGCTCTCAATGTACTTGAGCTTGCATTTAGGGATCTTCTTCTTTACTTTGATCTTGTCATAATCTATTTTTCATTCTAGTATTCCACTCCATCTTATTTCCTGTGTTTTGTCTTTATTTTTCTTTGAGTCAATATGTCGAACACCTTAAAGATGTCAATGGTAGGAGTATATAATAAGAGTGATGTAGAGGTAGAACATCCATAATCCAAGGTGATGCATCACATCGTCGTCAGCAAGCTCCGTCGATACGGACGGCCCTGAAGCTGCGAGCTACAGGTCGTTAATCCACCGAGCAAGTAGCTTGCACGGGCGACGAGCTGCCAGCACATCATTTCCCGTGAGCTGCCATGGCAGCTCGCGTCCTTCATTCGAGCTACCCCAACAACTCGCAATTCATTGTGCAAGCTGTGGTGGCAGCTTTTCAACTCATCGGGCGAACTGTTGGTGCAGCTCGCAATCCCAGCGGACTGTTGTTGCAGCTCGCAATCCCAGTGAGCTGCCCAATCTCATGTCCTTCGGTCGTGCAGTTCATGCATCCTTTATTCACATGTCACATTTCGATACCCCTTGTTGAGAATCTTTATTTGAGCCTCATCGTCGTTAATTTCCTAGTGATAGGGGCCTTGTCGAACTTCAATATTTAGATGGAGCTCTTCGTGAGATAATTAAAGTGTTCTTAATCTTCCAATTTGTGAGAATGAATCTTGGGATGAATGGTCCGGTGAGGGGGGTAGCTCTACGAATTCTAGTGAATCCAATAGAGCGAAGGAGGCCCCTACTTATGAACTTGGTCGGAATTAGGTGAAGCGGTGTGAGTGCTTCTTTTAGATGGTCAGTTTTTAGATTTTGAGGTTGCGTCTGTCGATGATCTTCAGCTCCTACTTGTATGACTCAATTTATCGTCACGCTATAAATTTTTTCTTCCAGGGGTGGGTGGTAGGATTTCGAGTCCTCTAAAAGGACATTTCACTGTCGACTCTAGATATTGTTGTTGATTTACTGGTAGGTGCAGGCAATAGTCTCTTGTTATTTGTTGCGAAACTTTGGCTTGTTTTTATGAGATGTATACTCGGCTTATTTTCTGTCGTGGTTGTCGAGTTTATCTTTATTGCTTTGAGGCTTGCTCATTTTTACTTTTGCTTTCATACTTGATATTTTAGTACTTAGGAGTGGATCAGGCTCTAAAGGTTTTATCTTGAGGGATTCCCAAGATCCATCCAGGGCTAGACTTTTGGCTATCCTCAAAAATGGAGGGAAATTCCAAGGATTTGTGCTTTTACCTATGATCTCGAGGATAGTCAATTTTTGGGTTCTGGGATCGAGCTGGCCAGGCTCATGATTGACCCCTTAAGAACTCTATCGACTTCCTAGATCGGTGGCATTTTTAGCTAGATCAAGTATGTGCAATGTAGAAGACATCAAGCAAAGTGAAAAACTCGTCGCTTTTATTCATTCATGTTAAAAAAAGAAGTACAACCTATTGTCTAATGAAAAATAACATAAGTCTTCAAATGGGCGAAATTTGTTAGAAATGTCTTAAGTAAAATAGCTATAGCAACTTTCTCCATCTTGCTCTCTAGGTTGTGCGCATTACTTAGGAGCATTATGTTAACGTTGATGGTGGTGGTGATCGAGGGCCTTAACTGCAAACTCAGTCAGGTGGCCCTTATGAATCAATCTCTTAATCTCTTACTTTAGATTGAATCAATCCTCACTAGTATGCCTTCTATCCTTATGGAAGCGATAATATTTATCAGAGTTTGCTCTTTTATAGTTCTGTCAATAGGTGAGGTAGTTGAATTAAGCCTTGTTGTTTGGCCACCACCAAAACTTTTGATAGTCGGGTATTGAGGGAAGCAAGTCGGGTCTATATAGTTGAAGGCTCATTCCTTCCCTCTGGTCTTTCATCCTCCAAGTACTTTCTCTTTCCAAGAGCAGTCATTTTTGTCGTCTCCTCAATACGGATATACTTCTCCGCCTATTTCAATAATTCTTCTAGTGTTACTGGAGGCCTTCCAACTATGGATTCCTTGAACCTTCCATGGCGTAGGTTTTGTTGCATTATCCCTGCCAGCAACTCATGGTTGATATGGGGGACCTCGTGGATACCTTCCATGAAATGTCGGCCATAGTTTCGGATGGACCCTTTTTCCTTTAGAATAGGTACACAGCCGTCTTTGGATACTTGCGATTAATGGAGAACCGATGGAGGAATTATTGTGTAAGTTGCTCCAAGCTGGTAATTGTTCATCGAGGTAGTTGATTGAACCAAGTCAGAGCTCGCTTGGTCAATGTAGTTCTGAAGATTTTGCAGTATATGGCATTGCTCAAGTCATATAGGTCCACCTTCGCATAGAACCTATCGAGGTGCTCCTGAGGATCACTAGTTCCATCATACTCTACTAAGTTAGATATCTTGACCCCTGCGGGGAGGGACTCCGCTAAGACAATTGTAGAAAATGGGCTGAGCTTTGTGGGAACAAACGCTCGCTGGTTGGTGTCCTTTGTGAAAGTACGCAATCCGAGCGGGAAAGTTGGTTGCATGTAGTGGGTGAGTTTGGCGCACAGTGTGTGTTGCCTTGGCGTCATCTCTTCGCTTGACTCATTCTTCTGGTTGGGGAGACACAACTGCTCATCTCTGCTCGTGCTTCAAAGGCCCTGCGTTGTGGAGCTTCAAGCCGTGAATCGTCCTGCTCTAGGGTGGGAGAGTAGGTACAGCTTCCTTGGGGGGTCACTAGATAATGTTTTCTATGATAATTTGCAGTAAATCGGGCCACAACTTCAGCAATTGCCCTAACACTTGCTTTTTCGATTATTTTGCATAGTGCCTCCTCAGTTACGTGTATCCTTGGGTCACCTCGACGTGGTGGAGGGTGGTTCTCATAATTGTTGGGTGGTGGTCGTCGAGTGCCACCATCATTATGGGCATCCCCAGCTGGGGGTCATCTTCTTGGTAGCCTCTCGCACTGCTCTAGATCTGGTTTGTATTTCTCAATGATGAGGTAGTAGCTTCCCACAGACGGCGCCAAAATGATGTAGAATCACCTTTTATTTGTAGGGCTGATTAGCTGCGAAGTAGCAGGGCTGCGGAGAAGGGAAGCTAGTGAGTCACTACCTGCCTCACAAACAAACATTAGGGGCACTATAATTTATTTTATATATAAATTTAATTTAAGTATATATATCTATATTTGATATATATTTATCTTAATATTATTTGAAGAGTTCAAATTAATATCAAGAATGTATGTAGACAAATTTAATGGTTAATGTAGTTTCAAATAAGTTCATATATATAGGAGAGAGAAAATAAAAGAATTGTTGAAAGATTTGGAATACTTCCAAGATAAAACTTTGAAATAGTTCAAAATTAACAAACTCTCCAAAAGTTGGAGAAGGAGAAGATTTTCAGCCCCTATAAATAATTAGGGCCGAAAATTACAACATATTATTCAGAAAAATTGAGAAAAAAAATATTTTGTTAAGTCTTCTATTTTTCTCTCCAAGAAAAGAAAGAAAAATAAAATGTGTTTTCCTTGTAATCTTAATTTTCTTGTTCATTAAAAAAAATTATTTTCTTATTATTCTATTCATATTATAGTTTCAAGAACTTAAAGAATCAATCTTTATTGTTTTTGAAAATTTAATCCGATTCTAGATTAGTAAATAATTAAAATGATACTAGTGAGTCCTTTTGATTGGTGTTACTCCTCCATATTGTAGACCTGATAGAGAGGAGACATTTGGATTCTTGCAAATCCTAAAAGTCTAGGATAAGCAATTGATTGCTTCATTCTTTAAACAATCGGAGTGCACAAAAGGTATAATCTAAATTTAATATTTATTTTTATATTTATTTGAATAAGTGCGATTGTTAAAATTGCTTCCGAATTGAAGGGTTAAATTTATGTTTGATAAAAATTTTAATTTTTTGCTACATACGCCCCTACGATACTAACGAACCCAACAGTGGTATCAGAGCCACGGTTTCACTTATTCAGTGAATTTTGAATTTATGTATGCATGCTTTTAAATTATTTAAATTCATGTTAAGTATGTAAAATTTGATTTTGCATATTTTCAGCAATTTTAATTGGGAATTATTTTAATTATTTATTTAAATTATTTAAATATTAAAATCAGAAAAGAAACATGCAGCAGCAGGCTATGCGAGCGTGTGATAGACAGCCTTCGTGCTGCCTGTCGCATTATTTTTTCGAGTCTGTTTTTTTGGAATATTAAAATTAAATGTTAATTTTAACAATTTCTAAAAAAATAATTTTCAAAGAAAAATGCTTTTTCAAGCAATTAAAAATTATCCCAAGTCAAAAATTGCATTTAACAACTTGGTAAATTTACATATTATGATA
Source organism: Paulownia fortunei (assembly GCA_019321725.1). NCBI lineage: Eukaryota > Viridiplantae > Streptophyta > Magnoliopsida > Lamiales > Paulowniaceae > Paulownia > Paulownia fortunei. The sequence goes on along the minus strand of CM033109.1, from coordinate 7,574,914 downwards.
ATTACGTTTGATGTTAATTATGAGCATGTATGGGATGATCATGAGTCATTGGACCAATGTGATTGGTTTTATTTAATATTTTTGAATTTTAAAGTAGGGTTTGCGAGCCTCTTATTCCATCTATGTAAGTTATTTAATTTTCTGAAAAGAGAGTAGAATATGTGATAAAGTTTTTCTTTTTCTTTAGAAGATGAAGGAGAATCAAAAAGGAGGATCGAAAGGAGGCCCATGTTTGTATGGGATACAATTATGTAATAGAATAGGTTCTATTCTATTTTATTACCCTTAGACTGATTTTAGATCCATTTTTTGCTCAAATAGACTGTATATGACTGGTTCATGACAATCCATTTATTTCAGTATGTATTAGATGCATGCTTAGGATTTTATTTAATGTTTTTATGCTTGCGCAATAATATTATGATGTCATGCATTAAATAACCAACCTAATTTATATTATGATGAGGTTTTGGATAAACTTTAAACCTCACTTAATTTACTGAAATTAAGTAAAAGAATTTTTAGAAAATTTGATTTCAAACAAAAATAGGCAAGTTAGGTAGAACCTATCATTCCATGCCTACCATTAAAGGTAGACACATGACGATCGTTACCGCACTTGATCACTAGCCATGAGTCGTGGTGTGGTCTTGTATTGGAAATGTGTGATCTCTACCAAGCATTGAGATACTCGTGGGATATAATCATCATTATGTTGGTCATGAGTCGTGAGACATCTTGATACTCTATCTATATGAATGTTTGATGGGTATTGTTTGACACTTAGTACCATATGGGCTCATAAAATTGGGATATATGAGAAGAGATGAGGCAAAATAAACTTGAGGGTTGTATAGCGATATAATCGTTAAAGAGTTGACTACCGATAGAAATATTTTATGGGCTCATAAAATTGGAGTGTGAAATATTTTCGTTGGACCTCAAGCTCACTAGAAAATTTGATTTTTCAAAATTCCATTAGGGGTGATAGAATTCGAAGAAAATAGTGAGAGATATTTAGTATTAAACACCTTATATTAAATGAATATATTTTTTCCATAGTTTACTCATTTTCTGCTTTGTGCATATTTTGTAGATTATTATACTAAAATGACAAAGAATCCACTTGTAATAATCCTTGAACAAAACAAATTAACTAGACCTAACTTTGTCAATTGGCTAAGAAACCTGAAGATAGTTCTTTAATCGGAGAAAAGGGCATATGTCCTTGACACTACGCCTCCCTCGGTTCTACCAGAGGCTATTACTTCAGAGGCTTATGCAGATTAGTTAGACAATATGCAGGCTCGATGCTATATGCTGGCATCGATATCAAATGAGTTGTAGAGGCAGAACGAGGATCAAGATACTGTTTATAGAATCTTCATTCACTTACAAGAGTTGTATGGTGAAAAAACTCGACAGACGAGATATCAGATCTCAAAAGAGTTTTTCAGATGTCGTATGACTGAGGGCTCTTCAGTCCATGACCATGGATTGAAAATGATGGGCCTTATTGAAAGGTTGGCATCCCTTAGAGTCCTTATGGAAAAGAATTCTATACGAACCTTCTGTTGCAGTCTCTGCATCCATCATTTGACACCTTTGTTGTCAACTTTAATATACACAACATGGGGAGTAGTCTTGCTGAGCTTGTGAACTTGTTAAAGACGGTTAAGTCCACTACGAAAAAGGACAAGTCAGTTCTGCTTGTTGGATCTTCTTCCAGATTAAAGGCTAAAAAGTCCAAAAAAGGAAAAAAAAAAGAAACGGTGCCTCTAAACCCAACAAACTAAAGGCTAAGTGCGATGTAAAGAAGGTTTCTTCTCAAGCCAATAACAAGTGTCATTATTGAGGAAACCATGGCATCAGAAGAGGAATTGCAAGGAGTATCTTGCAAGCTTGAAGAGTTCAGGTATATATTTTGTTGAAGTTAACTTATTTGTTAACAATACTTCTTGGGTATTAAATACCGATTATGGCTCACATATCTGCAATGATTTGTAGATGATGACAAGAAATAGAAAGTTGGATTGAGGAGAAACGGTCCATAGGATGGGGAATGGAGCAAGAGTTGTTGCATTAGCTATAGGGACCGTTAATCTAGCTTTAGAGAATGGTTATGTAATAATTTTAAACAATTATCTCTATTTCAGTTTTGGATAGAGAAGATTTTAGATTTACCATTTAGAATGAAAATTGTTTCATTTTCAAATGTTCTGATTTTATCTATTCTGGTTTTTTGATGAATTGTTTATATATTGTTACTCCCATAACCCTATTTTCACAATTCAACAAAATAAAATAAAATTAGATAATCATAGTTCATGAGCCTATAGCATGCAAGATTAGGATATATTTATGAGAAAAGGATTAACAAATTGGCGTAATTGCTTAATCTAAAGAACAAGCAAGAACTTCCAACGTATGAATCCCACCTCAAAGGAAAGATGACCAAATCTCCATTTATTGGACAAATGGAGCGAGCTAAACATTTATTGGATTTGATCTATACAAATGTTTGTGGACCACTAAGTGTTAGTGCCCACGGGATCTATAACTACTTCTTTACATTTATTGATGACTTCTCTAGGTATGATTATGTGTACCTTTTAAGGTACAAGTCTGAAGTATTTGAAAAGTTCAAAGAATTCAGAACCAAAGTAGAGAAACAAACTGGATTAAGTGTAAAGACTCTTCGATCTGATTGAGGAGGTAAATACTTGAGCACATAGTTTTTGAATTATCTAAAAGAGAATGAGATTCTCTCATAGTGGACTCCTCCTACTACTCTACAACTCAACAAAGTTGTGGAACGCAGGAATCGAAGGTTGTTGGACATAGTTCGATCTATGATGAGCTTCACTATATTGTCTCTTTTATTCTAGGGCTATGCCTTGAAAACGACGGCATACCTATTAAATAGGGTGTCATCTAAAGTCATGCCCAAAACACCATACGAGATATGATGTGGAAAGACACCTTCCTACAAATACCTTAGGGTATGGGAGTGTGCTGCTTATTTGAAGCAGTAAGTAGGAGATAATTTGGATATGAGATCTAGCTTATGCAAGTTCGTGGGGTATCCAAAAAAGTCTATTAGATACTATTTCTATGATACCTCAGAACAAAGGGTATTTGTTTCGAGGAATGCTACCTTTCTTGAAGAAGAATTTTTTTTAAAGAGAAGTGGCAAAGTAGTGGAACTTGAAAAAATTCAAGAACCAGAAAATGTGTTAATTGTCGTAATAGATAACACACCAGCTGATGTTGGGCTCTCTGAGGTACAACCTCTTCGAAGATGCAAAAGGGTTTCAAGTGTACCTAAGAGGTACAACTTGTTGTTAGAGAACAAGGAAGAAGGACTCCTCTTGGATAATGATCCAAGAAGCTATGGAGAGGCGATGTCTGATATTGATGTCTAACATTGACTCAGAGAAGTGGCAAGAAGCTATGCAGGCTGAGATGGACTCCATGTACTCCAACAAGGTATGGACCTTAGTAGACCCACCACATGGAATTGTTCCCATTTGCTGTAAATGGGTTTACAAGTGGAAGCTTGGAGTAGATAGAGAAATAGTAACCTATAAGGCATGACTAGTATTAAAAGGTTATACTCAAAAGTAAGAAATTATATGAGGAAACTTTTTCGCCAGTAGCGATGCTTAAATTCATTTAGATATTGTTAGCCATAGATGCATATTATGACTATGAGATATGACAAATGGCTGTGAAGACCGTTTCTCTTAATGAAAATTAAAGAAGAGATCTATATAAAGTAACCTAAAAGCTTCATATCCAATGGGAGTGAACAAAAGGTTTGCAAGCTCCAGAGATCCATTTATGGACTCAAACAAGCTTCGAGGAGTTGGAACATCCAGTTTGATGAACGATCAAAACGTTTGATTTTTATAAGAACCCGGATGAACCATGTATTTATAAGAAAGTTAGTGGGAGTACATTTACGTTTGTTGTGCTCTACGTTGATGACATCCTACTTCTTGGAAATGATGTAGGAATGTTGCAATCAACGAGGACTTAGTTATCCAATTAGTTTTTCATGAAGGATTTGGGAGATGCATCTTTTATCCTATGGATAAAGATCTATAGAGATAGACCAAGAAGGATGATCAAACTATCTCAATCTATATACATAGACAAAGTTCTAAAAATGTTTAGTATGGAGGAATCCAAGAAAGGATTTCTGTTTATGAGTCATGGGGTTTCACTCTCTAAAGTTATGTCTTCCAAGATACCTGAAGAGAGAGAAATGATGGCTCGTATACCTTATACTTCTGATATAGGGAGCATAATATATGTAATGTTATGTATAAAGCCTGATATAAACACATGCTCTGAGTGTCACAAGCAGATATCAGTCTAATTTAGGGAAAAAATATTGAAAAGTCGTTAAGATGATCCTCAAGTACTTGAGAAGAACTAAAGATATCTTTATGATATACGGCAATGGAGAACTAAAACTGAAGGGATATACAAATTCTAGTTTTCAGTCCGATATAGATGACTCAAAGTCTATGTCTGGATACATATTCACTCTGAATGGTGGTGTAGTTAGTTGGAAGAGTTCCAAATAAGAGACGACTGCAGACTCTACCACTGAAACTGAATATATTATTGCATAAGATGCAGCAAAATAAGTTGTTTGGATAAGAAACTTCATCCAAGGGTTGGGTGTAGTTCCATCATTTGTTAATTCAGTTATGATTTACTGTGATAACAATGGAGTCATTGCACAAACAAAGGAACCAAGATCTCATCAAAGATCCAAGCATATAATGAGATGATATCACTTGATCAGAGAGATCATTGGTAGAGGCGATGTCATTGTGGATCGAGTTGCCTCAACAGAAAATGTAGCAGATCTACTTACTAAGCCCTTAGCATAGAAGATATTCGACGGACATCTTGAGAAGACGGACCTTAAATACATGGGCAATTGGAGCTAGGGTAAGTGGAAGATTATTAGAGTAAGATGTTCAATGCCCCAATTGGATTGGGTGAATTATACTTTTTTTCTTTTGTAAAGACAATTTTACTGGAAATCATATTAATAAAAATGCATTTTATTTGTCTTATGTCATGCATCTTTTATTTCTGCACATTAGATAAAGTCCTTATACCATATGTAGCTATGGGGCATGGTCGCGCATATGATGGCGATCATAGAGCATGTCTCTAAGGCTTTGGTCTTAAATAAGTTAAGAGTTGAGAGTTTTTGAGATGGGATATCAAATAATTTAATAAGACTCGCACATATGATACATGTTCGTGAGACGAGAATGTTGCATTTCATTGGCATTAGCGTAGAGACGCAAATGCATGTATGTGGGTGCTTGTTAGGGAACAAGTACACAGAACATGGCCCACAAGAAATTCTTAGTTGGAAACTTCGTCTATCAAAATAAGAATTTCTATTGTTTGGTATTGCACTGGTGTGCATAGAGGTTTGTGAGTAACCAACATAGAATTCGACACTTGTTTTTTTAAATAAGGGAATCTCCTATATTTTTATAATTCGTGATTCAAAAACCTTGGTTAAGGCAGAATGAATCGTGATTTATCAGGAATCATTGGAACTTGAAATGAAATCACAATTATTGAATTATTTAGGGTTTCGACTTATAATTCATGCCCTACATTCAATCGAGAGATTAGTTGTCGAAAGGACTGTACATGTATGGTACTCGCAACTGAAATATATTTACTCGTTATTTCACCTAAGATTAATTTACCATAATTACTTGTTAGGTGTTTTCATGGATAGTGAGGTTCTTGGAATTAAGGAGTTAATTTCAAACGGATTAATTAATTGGAATAATTGTTATTCATAAGTTGCAAATATTATAAGCTCACTATTAGTTTAGTAGTGAATCTAAGAGAGTCACACATCTTTATGGAAAGTAACATTTTTAATTTTAGAAATTATTCAATTATTGAAAATTAATTAATTAATATTGATCAATTAATGAATTAAGAGTTCTATTTAATTTAATGGTTAACTTAAATTATTCAATTAAGTAATTGAATTATTTAATTAGACCTAATTTGATTAGGAAACCTAATTAGAGTAAATTAAATTAATCAATTAGATTGATTAAATTGGGATAAAATTAATTGAATTGATTTGTGGATTTTTGAATTCAAGCCTAAAAATTAATTTGAATTACTTAATAAGCCCACTAAAATATAAAGAGAATAAATTAAATAAATATAATTTATTTAATTAACATATTTATCGATAAATAAATAAAATGATCGATTTTATGGGATAAAATCGGCCACTATAATTTATTTTATATATAAATATAATTTAAATATATATATATATTTGATATATATCTATCTTGATATTATTTGAAAAGTTCAAATTAATATCAAGAATGTATATAGACAATTTTGATAATTAATGTAGTCTCAAATAAGTCCATATACATAGGAGAGAGAAAAATAGAAGAATTATTGGAAGATTTGAAATCCTTCTAAGATAAAATTTTAAAATAGTTCAAAATTGACAAACTCTTCAACAGTTGGAGAAGGAGAAGATTTTCAGCCCCTATAAATAATTAGGGCCAAAAATTACAACATATTATTCAGAAAAATTAAGAAAAAATTATTTTGTTAAGTTTTCTATTTTTCTCTCCAAGAAAAGAAAAGAAAAGAAAAGAAAAATAAAATGTGTTTTTCTTGTAATCTTGATTTTCTTGTTCATTAAAAGGAAATCAGTTTCTTGTTATTTTATTCATATTATAGTTTCAAAAACTTAAATAATCAATCTTTATTGTTATTAAAAATTACTCTGATTCTAGATGAATAAACAATTAAAAGGATACTAGTGAATCCTCCGATTCTAGATTAGTAAATAATTAAAAGGATAGTAGCGAGTCTTTTTTATTAATGTTACTTTTTTGTATTGTGGATCTGATAGATAGAAGATATTTAGATTCCTGCGAGTTCTGAAAGTCTAGAATAAACAATTGATTGTTTTATTCCCTACAACAATCGGAGTGCACGAAATGTATAATCTGAATTTAATATTTATTTATATATTCACTTGAATAAGCGGAATCGTTAACATCGCTTTCGAATCGATGGATTAAATTTATGTTTGATAAAAAATTTAATTTTTCGTTGCGTATGCCCCTGCAATACTAGCGAACCCAATAATTATTACCCATACAATATGGCCCCAGTAAGAGCCATCCATTCACACAATCAAGGGCTCAGGCAAGATTTCAGTTTAAAGGGCAAGATTTAATCATTAAAAATATAATATTAATTATTTTTTTTACCTATAAAAATATTTTTATTGTAATTTTTTTATTAACTAATTATTAAAAAATAAATACAACTATAAATAAAAATGTGATATTTATATATAAATTTTTCATACATACCATATTTGCATAGGTATTAAAAAAAAGACTCTTAAATAAAAATAAGAATCAATTTTAATTCAATCTTATACAAAACAAAAATTAACTTACAAAGTTAGAAAATATAATTCGGATACTAGAGTAATTCTCACAGTTTTATTACAATCTTATGAATTATTATTAAGTGTTTAAAATTATTTTATTGTTGTGAAAAAAGAAAAATATTCTTCAAATAAAATGTAATTTATATAAGTAGCTATATTTATGAAAGATTACTTGAGGAAAAGTTTAAAAAAAAAAATTTAATGTTCTAATTGTGATGTTGTATTTTATATTTCAAATCGTAACAAAAAATGAAATGATAATCTAATTCTTATTGGATCAAACAAAATTAAAAGTAAATGAAACGCAAAGTAGTAGACAAAGAAAACTCAATAAAATAAATAAATTATATAAATGTGAATGAAAAAATATTATAAGAAAAAAATAAATTAAAAATATATTAAAAAATAGATGAAGTTCTTAATTATTTTTATTGGGAAAGAGAAATATTGTTTAAATAAAAATAATTCTTAAGGTTATAAAAAATTATAATAACGTATCAAAAATGAATTTGTCAATCAAGCTTATTTCCAAAACCTATTGTAAACATCTTAACATTATTTCATAATCATTAACTAAATGAAATGTATTATGAAAAACCTAATTTTATGATTTCTTATAACATAAAAATTAAAATAATATCAAATAATAAGTAAGATAATGGAATCAAATAAGTTATAAACTAACAAATAAATATAAAAAAATAACAATACTGAGTATTTTTTAACTAATATAAACTATATTTATAGAGACAAAATCATAATAAAATTTTAATAATACAAATGTCTTTTAAAACTTTATATTAACAATAATTACCTAAAATTTCAAAAAAATGAAGTGTCAAATAATTTAAAATATCTTTATATTTACATGTTCAAAATAAGTTTATAAAAATTTAAGGGGAACAATTGAGATAATTTCATAATTTAAAGGGGAGCAAAATTTTAATTTTATTAAAATTATAAATAAAAAATATATTTTTAAAAAATTGAGGGGGGGGGGGGGCGACTGCACCCAGCCACCCCCTCCCTCCACCTTTGCACACAATGTTACATTGATTTCGTAATATATATTCCGTGTCTAAGTATATTGTACAAATGAATGGTATCGATTCCAAAAATTTTAAATTTTACGCTTAACTTTCAACAAAAAAAATTCTTTATTAAAGGCCTCTGATAAGTTTTCAGCTACACAGCTAATAGATTATTCCAAACTCATCGGTCAGACAGATAATGTGTCTAGACGGAGTTACGCAACCTACGATACAAAAATATCTCCCCATGAATGCACCATCCAAGTACTCGGAACGCAGCCTAAATTAATTGATTGCGAGTTAAAGGCATGACACACTTCAGGAAATATATTGATTCCATTCCCACATCATAGATCCTCTGACAGAATTGAATTTAAACCTCTGTCAGGACATGAAATTTTCTAAGGAATGTGTATACCAGCGTCTCTCATGCGATGCATATGTTTGTCACTGGATGAGGCGGTTCTAAATATCAAGGAGTCAGAAACATGTTATATGAAACTTTGAAACACTACGAATACTGAATAAAGGCAGAGCAACGGATGGGTGGTCATGGGTTTTGAAAACAAAATTTGAATAGCTAAATGAAGTATGATTCAACATAAGTAGCGTGTCATGTAATTCACCATACGCAAACATTAGTAACAGAATTTCACTTCAACGATGAACTTTGCAGAACTAGTTAGGAAAAGAAATATTCACTTCAAGAATTGCTAGTAGTACGTTTTAATAGAACTTGAAGTAATTTAAAGCAACAAAAAACGCATCTAATGAACACATTCATTCCTGTGGAGGGGAGGGGAGCAGAACAATAATTAACTTGATAGGGTTTAACACAAGCCATTTTCAACAAGTAGCATTAGAATAAAGAGTTTCTCTCATGCTCCTTTCAGTAAATTACTCATAATACCATATTGTAGGTTCTGTACACAGTTCCTTACCGCTTTTAGAAGCCTAATACTTAGCAGATTAGCCTTTAAATCTCACAAATTCAGTTACTTTTTTTCTTAAACTCCACCTGGTGGCTGAAACCTGTGAGTATTTCACTTCCTTGGAATCGGTTGAATTTTTTGATTGATGAATGTCATTCTTCTTTCCATTCTTCGCAGCATCACTCCCAACTTCCAAGACTGGCACATTATCTTTTTAATCCTGACGGTTAAAGGCTCTATAAACCTGCAGGGTCTTCAATATATGTGTAAATTCCATTTTTCTGGATAAAGGCAGGTTGGGAAGCAGAGGAATAAGCATTCATGCAGGCTTCTTGTTTGATTTTTAATGTAGCACTATTTTGCACCCGGCATCACATTGCTGTCTTATGTACTAAAAAACTTGAATTTGTGACCATAGTAAGAGAAATTAATCGGCATTACATATTTGAGAACCATCACAATCATATTCCAACATCAAGAACTATAGTAAACCAACCCTAAATCTTGTGGGCTCAATCAATTCAAAGACTAAACATCACATTAACCATATTAAGTCAATAAAACAAGATATTCATATCACGATTAAAAGAAACTTATGTAAATCTTTAAATAACTAAAAACAATTGAACTATGAAAGACTGACAAATTGCATCTTCTTTTTATCAATCACAAATGTTTTCAGGGGGTACCCAACGGAGCCCAAAATCAGGATAACTTAAAGCAAATGCATATTGTGAGCGATTGATACCAATGCACAAAGAAGTAACAGAGTCAAAGAAACCATGCATTGCTTCAATGGTATTCAATTACTCGATAAACAGAGGAATCAATTGTACATCCCTAACACTCTAGTGGAGCTCGTACAATTCAGCAAGCATCAGACCATGGTAAATCGATCATGCAGACAAATGGAAAAAGCACCATCATCCATAGAACTAATAAGCTTAAATGGGCGAACAAACTGATGCAATTTGAAGCATTTTAATTAATACATGATAAATGTCAGAAAACTGATATCTGCAAATGAACATAAACTTAGAACCCATGACCTGCAACAGCAGGCAAAACACAACTCAGCTTATTGACTGGTAAAACTCGAAATCAGGCAGTTTTTCACAGAGAAATTGAGTACATTAACTTCAGTATCTGTGCTCCATCTTCTCCTTTTCCTGATACCACTGCACATACCTGCAAGCACACAAGAGTGGAAAAGTGAATCACTTCATCAAATTACTCTCTAAACAGATAGCAGTAGATTGTGAACACAGCATTTGCAGCGCCCAAGTAACTGCAATCATTAAATAAGATTTATAATGACATGGCATATCTTTACTTTCCAAGGAATTAACTCAAAGGCAGGCAGATTACCAGCCATAGTTTTTATCCTACATAGAATACAGAGATTAAAACATATATATCAGAGGATTTAAGTTGAAGTGAAAAATAAGTCAAATCATGCTATACTACATTGTGTTCATAAACAAGAAAAACTGGAGCACAAACTCCAACCATACAGGGCAAGATAGCGATTAAAGTTTAATCAGTGTGTGCATTCAACAGGAAATACATGGTACTGTGGTATATGATAATCAGAAGCAAGTTCAACCTGCCATCCCATCAGAGCAAACTGAAATTCTACTCCACATTCAAAAATATTATTAAATAAGAGAATTAGACATTTAAACAAAATGACCACCCTGGCACAAAAAGATGCACATGCATATTCTTCTCTAACTTTATTTCAACAAAGGATTAGTGATACAAAACATGCGTCTCATACTAGTAATGTCATTTCACATGAGAGATTTGTAATAATCGATGATAAAGTATTTCATATTCACATCAGCTAATTGTTGGACCTAAGCTCCAAAGAATTTCACAATTGTTATTATATACCCTGAATCCGATTCTTTTTTTTTTTTCCCAATAAAAAAACCTCTACAGATACCTATATTTCATCCCGCAGCCCCAAAAGTTAGGGAGTCCAAGCTCAGCCACAAGTATCTAAATAGAACTTACACTACATGTAAACAGAGTATTTTGGCCACTATCTTAAGAAGAACAACCCTTTTAGCCCTCAAAACTCTTCATATCACACCATTTCAGCCAATCTTAAATTTTATTTTGGTGCCGCCAATATGCTATGCAACATGCACTCATTCAACTTGATGTAATAGCAACATGTAGCAATTTGGAGTAAGAAAAGAAAATATATTTGGGGAAAATTGAAAGAATTTTAATGAGTAGCTAAGTTTCTTCGACCTAAGACCTCCTAGATCTATTATACTATCTTGTTTGCGAGGAAGTGATATGTAACGCATCTATTTCCACGATTTTTCAGAAGCCCTTTCCAGATGTAGAATAAGGATTCCATCAACAACATACAAAACAAGTTCTAGTCTGCACAAAGTATTTACACTTACAAGCACCAGTACCACAAACTTGCATTGTCATTCACACTCAGCCACCAAAACAATCTTTATACTTTACTACTTCAATTATATCTGTAATTGCATCATCCCAAAATAAAAGATAATAATCATAATAACCCAATCTTAAAAATAGGCCTTTAAAACAAATAATCATTTAAAAAGTAACCAGAATAAACAACTGCCCAGCCATATCCTTCACCTTAATGTGAAATAAGAGCCCACTCACAAATCCCGACACAAATTAACATACCATCAACAAGATCCAACACACAAAAAAGTAATGCCCCCACATCCAGGCCTTCAAAATAGGTGATTCTACTAAGGTGCCAGAAATTCGCAAGCAAATATATATATATAAGATAAGCTTACGAGTAGGTGCCGACAAGAGGGCTGAGCAAGAGAGTGGCGTTGAGCCAATTATCGGAGATCTTGTGGGCGATCTTTTCCGGGAAATCTTTCCAGAGGCCCGGCATCACCTTCTGCTGAAATGGCGATAGGGCGTACACCACCGCCTTCATCCTCACCGGCTGCTTCCCCATTTCAATCTCTGGAAATTTGCACCGCCAACTAGGGATGGAAGAAGTTTCTACTTAACCAAAAAGGAAAAATAAAACAAAACAAATGGCAGATGAATATGCTGATTGCTGACCAATGGAATTAATCTGTTTTTTTCTTTTTTGTTTTCAAAATGTCATTTTTCTATATGTTTACTACCCACTATCCTATGTACAACATTAGATTCGACTACCCGCAAAGTTAATTTCACTTTTACCTCCTCTATTTTTTTTTATAAATATTATTTTATTTTTATGTGATCTTGTCACATTTTATCATTTGTATTCTTTTTATTTTATTTTATCATAATGTATTTTTAAAAAAATAATCAATTTTCTCTTATATAGTAATATTACTTTAAAATATTTTAAATTTAATATATTTATATTTAAATATTAATAATTTTTTCAATTTAATTAATTAATATTTAATATTAAATTTATTTTATATTTTATTATACTTATTTTAATGATTATTCTTTTATTAACATAGTTCATATTAAATTATTATATCGTAGAATTTTTCTTATTACTTAATATATTTTACTTATAATTTTATTACTCATCATAAATATAAAAATGTACGATATATTTTCAAATCATATTTTGTTAGATAAGCAAAATATAAGTAATAATTTTTTTTATTCATAATGAAATTATCAAAATTCATATACAAACAGTATTAAATACAAAAATATTATTTTTAGGTTTACTTTAATACTATTAAATAAGTTATAAATAATCAAATCATCGTAAATTGATGTATAATAAGTTAAATTTAAAATAACTTAATGAATATTTTCTTAAATTTAAAAATGTAGTCATTTTAAAAATTAATTTTTTTTATTATTACTTAATTATAATGGCTATGTTTGAATTTAACATAATTTCTATGAATTTATGATAATACTATGAATAAAAAAATATTGCTAATATTTTATGTATTTAATAAGTTTTTTTTAATATTTATAGTAAATAGAAAATTCATAAATAAAATCATATTAGATAATAAAAAATATCATACTATTACTAATATAATAGGCACTATGTTATATTATAAAATATTTTGTTAAAATTTAAGTATAATAAAATTTTAAATAAGTTTAATAATAAGTATTAATTAATCAAACTGAAAAATTATTAGAACATAAATACTAATATATTAATATTAACCTATTTTAAAGTAGTTTCACTAAAAATAATAGGTAAAGGCAATTTGGTTATTTTTTTAAGAATAGAAAGTGATAAATTGAGATAACGAGAGTATAAGATGATAAAGTGAGATAAAATGATAATAGAAGAGAATAAAGTAAAAAAATTAAGAACATAAAAGTTAAAGTGATACTCAACAAAAATAGAGCGTGTAAAATGAAATTAACTCCAAAATATATTATGTATTTTAAAGTCTAAATTACCTTAATATTCCATTTAATAATTTTAGTATAAATTACAAGGATTAAGTACACTGGCTTTTGTTGCAATTTTGATCCCTATATTTCATTGTAGTTCTGGTAGATAGGTTTTTTTTGCAATTTTAGTCATTTCATTCGAAAATAGGTAGTAGCAACTGTTTTGACCATTAGTCATCAAATGGGAGGAAAAATTAGGCGACAAGGGGCTGGTTTTGGAGGAAAATCGTGAAACAGCAACCATTAAAATTTGGGAAGGAACATTATACTTCACCATTTTTGGCACTTTCAAGTTTCAAAATAGTTGAAAATTTACAAAAAAAAAATAAAAAAAATTATCTTCATCAATATAATCAATAATGTTTTGCTGCTATGGAAAATCTTTTAAACTGAGAATTTTCAGAATAAAAAAAAATTCTAAAAATATAATTTAAAATAAGTGAAGTAGCGATGTTAACTATATATATTTTTAAACAAGTTAATAAAATACATAAAAATAGAAGGAGTGTTTATTCAGTTAACGAATTGAACCGAACTAAAATTTCAGTAAATCAAAAAATTAAGTATGCCAAAATGTTATTCCAAATACTAAACCAAATTAATTCATTTGAATCTTTTTTGGTTTTTTGGTTTGATAAATTTGGTTATTCAATTTTTTAAAAATAATATAATAATTAAAAAATTAAAAAATATCATATCATTTTTTATTCTTATTCACAACTACTCCTTTATAAGGATGTTTACAGTTTGATAGACCAATCGAATCAAACCAATTATCCTCTAAAAATTATCATATATTTTAATTTTTTACTAAAATAAATTTCTTTCTATGTCATGTTATCATATGATATATTGATTCTAATAGATATTTCTTTTCATGTCCTCAATATTAAGTACTTAACCATAAGAAAACATATTAAAAAAAAGAAAGTGGTCATTAAGCACGTAAGCACTAAGTTAATGATAAATGATCATTTAACTAAACTAAGGGTATACCACCATATATGACCAAGAATAAACATAGGGTTTCTTCATCAAGTATTATCACTTAATGAATAATACTTGAGAAACTAAATGCACTGTAATATATGGAAGCTAATACTCGTTTTTTGAGGACCTATCATCATAATTCACGTATTTATTTCTTAAGATATGATATTAAATGGGATTAAGTTGAAACATTAGGTCAGACTAGTAGAATATAACAGTCATCTATTTTTTTACATTTATAATCTAAACATTTCAGACATTTTATGGCGGTTTCGAATCGTTTATTTCAAAACGTTTCATTGCGGTTTTGAAATGTTATTTTTGATTGAGGCCGAATAATTGGTAATCAAAAGATATTCTTGATGGTAGAACATGTATAAATAGGTGTTTTGGTCCCTAAGTTCAGATCATTCTCGTATTTAGACAGACACTATTTATCATGAATTGATTGAGAGGTTAGAAGTGTCAAAATAGTTGGTGGAAAATATAATGAGGAGTTGTTAATAATAAATAGGTGGAGGAAATTCAATTATTGAATTTTTCAGTTTCTTAATCCAAACTATATTATTTAGTGTTCTGCTCAAGTTTCATTTCCCATTTTTGATCCACACTTATTCTAACTAGTATTTGGGATCAAATTACATTCTCACATATGCTAGTATTGATGATCGGAGTTGGAGCTTATGGCGAGTGGGGGTGGGGGTGGGGGTGGGTGGGGGAATTAGGGTTGTGAAGAAAAAAATGAGAACATTAAATTAGGTATGAATTGACGATAAATTTATATTGTAATGATAAATTACTTACAACAGTTCACATTTATAAAAAGTATCTAGTAAATTATGAATTCATAATTTTTCTAGTATCATTTATTATGTATGATAAATTTGATTAGATTTATTTATTTTCATCGTATCTGAATATCAATTGGATGATCAAGTTATGCTTGAAAATGAATTTATTTATGTTTCAGCATTTGTAGTTTTGTTTCAACTTGAATTGAATTTTTAATTGGTTATAGAATGATCCTAATAAGAGGTATAATACATGCTACACCCACCCAATATATAGAATTCGATTGAATTATAATATAGATTGGATTTCGAGTATTCTCCAGAAATTCAGGTTAAAATTGGACCTATTTTTCAGGCCTCGAGTAAACAATCTTACCTTGTTCTTATAATGAATTGAAAAATCCAACACCAAATCCCACAAGTCGGCCCAAAAAATTCAAGAGGTCTAATCCTGGAAGCTTCTGGACTTGGTCTAAGTTTTCAGCCGAAAAGGTTGCCCATTTGCATTGACATGACCTAAGCCCATACGTAAGCCCACAAGCTAAGATTTCCTATAAAAGATTTGCCCCCCACACAGCCTAGGGCTTATTTTATCATTCTTCAAGCGGCGGATTAACAACAGAGACCTCGCCATGGGAAGAAGTAAGCTTCTTCCAACCAATACATAAGTAATTTGTTATTTGTGCGTGCAGATATGCAAGTTTGTTTATACATACGTGTTTACAGATGGATACGTATGTCCATTTTATTGATCGGATGATTTTATTTCATTAGGAATTACAAGGTTTGGAGAGAGAGTTCTAATGTGATTTTAGTGTTTCTTAAGGTTTTTATTTGATTTTTTCTGTTGGATACATGATTATACTATGTGGGGATTGTTTTTTGGTACTTGGAAACCTATTGAAAATTATGAGTTTTTGGTGAGTTTTCTTTAGCATCTAGGCTTTTGTGATATGTTTTGAGGTATAAATCCTGTTAAATTGCATGAATGAGATGGGGTTTGGGTTTTGTAATTCTACACTGATTCATTTCTAATTCATATTAATGAATGCAAGTGTTTGGGCATTTTGTGAAGCATTTAGGAGTTGGGAAGATTTTATGCTGGTCTACTGGAAAATGATTTATACTTTTGCGCGTGCTTCTTTATGTTCGGTTTAATTCTTTCATGGATTTAAATTATAGATAATATGTAATCAGAATATCTATGGGTGGTCATTTGTGGGTACCTGAATTTATTTGCTTCACTGAGTGTTAAGAAGTTATAAACTGGGTTTTCAGAGAAGAGTTTGTTTTAATTTACCAACTAAGCATATGTGTCTGGTTGTTTAGTTTTATGCTTTCATGGGCTTCTAGTTTAATGATTGAGTGCCAGAACCTCATTTTAAGTATATGATGATTGACTTTATATAAATATGTGACTTCCAGGGTATGGTGCTATTTTAATGAGTTTTCTCTTTATAATTTACCTGACTTGTGTTCCTGATCCTGTTAAAAACTTAAGTTTATGTTAAAATGGAGACGTGTTTATGTATTGGCTATGGATTGAAGCTTTTGAAGGAACAAAACATGCAATTAGATTTCTTTTATTTGCAGTACTAATCTTTATTTCCATGTGTATGATTTTTATGGAGTTGTTTGTAAGATAGAATATTTGTGGACATTGGTAACTGCATATGTATTTTGAGGATGTTTAATAAAAAATGTAGTTGGCATAACTTTTATGGGCTGGCTCTTTTTTATAGGACCTGCAAGGTGTTACCGTCAAATCAAGAATAAGCCATATCCAAAATCACGGTATTGCCGTGGTGTGCCAGATCCCAAGATCAGAATCTATGATGTGGGAATGAAAAGGAAGGGCGTGGATGAATTCCCATTCTGTGTGCACTTGGTCAGTTGGGAGAAGGAGAATGTATCAAGCGAGGCACTTGAAGCTGCTCGTATTGCATGCAACAAGTACATGACCAAGTTTGCTGGAAAAGATGCTTTCCACTTGAGGGTCAGGGTCCATCCCTTCCATGTGTTGCGTATTAACAAGATGTTGTCATGTGCTGGGGCCGATAGGCTCCAAACTGGCATGAGGGGTGCTTTTGGCAAGCCGCAGGGTACTTGTGCTCGTGTGGCTATCGGCCAGGTTCTTCTCTCTGTTCGCTGCAAAGATGGCAACAGCCACCATGCTCAGGAGGCATTACGTCGTGCTAAGTTCAAGTTCCCCGGCCGTCAAAAGATCATTGTTAGCAGGAAGTGGTATGCTAATTTTTTAATACTGCTTTCATATTGGTCTTTTTTGTTTAACTTGATACTTTTCGTAAATCCAAATGTGATTCTTACTAAAAAAACTTCCCCTCTAGAGTGTATTGCTTTAATTTGCATTATTTTTTACATTATACTCTCCATCTTAACTTTCAGGGGGTTCACTAAATTCAGCCGCAGTGATTATGTGAAGTGGAAATCAGAGAACAAGATTGAACCTGATGGTGTCAATGCTAAGGTTTGTTACCTAAACAGTGAGATTGAGTATATAATTTGAGACTGAAAATTTTTTATTCTAGCAACTACTATGCTGGTTGATGTTGTGTGCTTCACTTGCACAAGGAGCTTAATTTTGAATTGTTTTTGCAGCTTTTGGGATGTCATGGGCCATTGGCTAATCGTCGACCAGGAAGAGCATTTTTATCAGAGGGGGCAACTGCTTAGGATATCTATCAGGCGATTGGGGCTTAATTCACTGAGTATTGTTGTCTGATTACCCCTGTGACCACCTAAGGCACTTAATTTGGGGATATTCTGTTTTGATTTCTAATCATTTAGTTTCCTTATTGAACTATATTAAAATTGTTGATAAAGGATAGTTTTATTATTGACCTATATTAAAATTGTCCAGAAAGGATTTTGATTCAATGTTGAATTGTGTTACATTTTGTCAGCCTCGTTGACTCTGATTTTTCAGTTACTCCCAGCTTTGTGTGTATACATTCGATTTCTTCTCGTCATTTTTCGTAGTTTGAGCTTTGAAATTTCCTATGCCTTGATTTGATCAAATAAAATAGCACAGCATACCTTAACAAAATATACAGGGCTTCGGCAGTGAGTTTCCTAGGTTGTGTGCCACCAGCATTCCTTGTAAACATTGTTGGACTTTGACTGTGAATTTCCTATTTAATCTACACCTACGCCACCAGTGCATGCTTTGCTATGCACAGATGTTTGTAACTTGATACCACCTGGTTGAGGTATTTATTTATCAAGAAGTGGACAACATGTTATCTTCAAGCTCCTAAAACAAATGTGCTGAAATTGTGGTGGATTAAAGGATATCAAATATTTGCCTTTCCTACTCCTTTAGGTGAAGAAAGTAACTTTGAAGTATTACGGATGCTGAAATAAAAGCTGATCAAGGTATGATGGGGGTCACGAAGCTTGTGATCCTCTGTTCTAATTTGAACATAAGTAGCAGCACCATGTAATTCCACCTATACCCAAAAATAAGTAACACTACTTTACTTTATTCAACAACGAACTATGTAGGTACTGCTTGCAGAACTAGCTAGAAAATTTAAGAAATATTCACTTCAAAAATCACTATCAAGTTTTAGAAGCGAAATTGTTAGCATGACAGAGTTATACATTATAGTAGCGCAGGAAGTACTTTTGCAGCAAAAAAAATTGCATCTAATGAACAAATTCATTCCTATCGAGGGGAGAAAAACAATAGTAAACTTTACAGGTTTAATACAAGCCATTCCCAAAAAGTAGCATTAGAATAAAGAGTTTCTCCCATGCTCCCTTTCAGTAAATTTCTCATACACCATATTGTAGGTTCTTTAGACAGTTCTTTACAACTCTCAGAAGCCTACTACATGTACGTTAGTCTCTAAATCTCATAAATTCAGTTACCTTTTTCTCAAACTCCTCCTGGTGGCTGAAACCTGTGAGGATCTTTCATTCTTGGATTTGGTTGAATTTTTCAACTGATGGTTGTCATTCTTCTTTCTGTTCTCCGTCTCCTTTGGTGTTTCCTCAGCATCACTCCCAGCTTCCGACACTGGCACATTATCGTTTTTATCCTGAGTCAAATGCTCTATGTATGTAAATGTAAACCTGCAGAATGTTCATTTTGACTGTGCAAGTTACAATTTTTTCTGGATAAAGGCCAAGTAGAAGGTTGGGAAGAAGAGGAAAAAGCATTCATGTAGGCTACTTGTTCATTTTTCATGCACTATTATGCACCCTCCATCGCATAGCTGTCTCATGTACTAAAAAAACTTGAATTTCTGACCATAGTAAGATCAATTAATCATTATTATATATTTGAGAACCAACACAATCATATTGCAACATCAAGAACTATTGTTGACCAACCTTAAATCTTGTGGGTTCAATCAGTTCAAAGACTAAAGCATTGCCATCATCCAGTTTATGATCCCGTGCAAATGCTCTCCATCCACCACTAAGCCCAGTTCTTGTTAATGAAAATGGCCTCGTACTCTGAGCCTTCCTCATCCTCTAACACCATGTCCACTGTGGACTTGGGAAGGTGGTCTTCACAAAATTTAGTTGGAAGCCCCTGCTCAGATGGACAGCAAGTTTTTTTATGCTCCAGTAATATCTTTAAAGGTGACAGATTCATAATATCTCTGTCTTTAATTTTATTTTCCATCGCTTCCAAGTTTATGCAGCTATAAATGCGTAATCCTTGGTAACTTACCAAACAGAAACAATTATAAACATGAGATCCAACCATTGATTTGACAAAAGATGGATTTCCAGCTTGTAGATTGCATTGGAGCTTCTCTGCACACTTATAAGCTCGAGCTCTTTCTTCATACGTGGGTGCTCTAACTTCTTCAACTGGTCTTGCAAGATAACTTTCATTCCAGAACTACCAATATTAAGTGCAATACTTGACATATGAATAAAACTATAGTTGAGATAGTAAAAACATTTTACCTTGCCCATGAAGAATTGAACTTTGATCTTTTACGCAATGGAGGAAGCTCAACATCAACCTGTGATGATGACCAATTATGAATGTAAAGAAAACATATGCCGGGAACTAATTCCACTAATATTCCAGGAACTGAATATATTACTTGTTAATATGGGACAAAAAAGAGTAGGCTATATATGAGTTCTTTTACAATAACAGAAACAGTAGAAGATCGACATCAAACAAGCTTAGCTTAGTTTGTTTCCTGGTTCTAGCTTGGTATGTTTCCATATCATTAAATTAACATTGAAAATAATCACACTTCACATTGAAGAACATTAATCATTTTGCGTGCATGTATGAGCAATATTGTAAATCAATAATGGAAGCTTTAGATGTAGTTACCAGAATTCCAAGAATATCATTACTTATGAGTTACCAAGTGTGATTTATCTAAAAGCAGAATGTGTTGGAAACATTAAAACTTACATCATCACGGTATGAAGGAACTGGATTGCATGCCCTAGATGAGCGTCTTTGCTCTATCAGGTAATTATTAGTTGGTTTTGGCCAAACATGCCGGTTCTGCATGGCATAAATGTGGAACGACTTACCATAAACCCTGATATATATATATATTATATATATAACAAGCAATACACTTTATTCATGTGAAAAAAGTAGTGAAACCTCAAAGATCACCTGAGATTTCTCGAACTTTGTTAGATCTGATAGGCTTTTAGATAACTTCAAGAGCCCAAATCCTGTAAGAGAATAAGAAAAAGAATATTTTTTAAACATTTATCATATATTCATACGTTTAAATTTCTTAATAGTTGTAGCCGGTAAGAACTAGAATTGAAATCTTGATACTTTTCGGTCAAATATGTACTTCTTGGGGAGAAGAAAAATCTTCGCTCTACCAGTAGATCTAATATGGAGGATGTATTCACCTGTAGAAAGCAGTTACATCAATGTCATAGTCGCACAAACACAAGATTTTCTTATTACCTCAGATCTTTTTTATTTTCTAAAAGCCTCTGCTTTCGAGCATCTTCATAAGTATTGGCACTGCTTTTATTTGCCATTGATACCAAAAAAATCACCAAAGCCCCTGAATTATACAGAATAAGATCCTTATTTCCAAATTGTAAATGAAACACAAGACATATACACTATAATTTACATCAGATTAGGTGATTTTTCTGTGCCTCTGGCATCCATGATTGCGATTACCTAATGGAAAGAGTCCACAATCAAGTGAAGCTTCTTAGAGGATATTGCTTAATGTACCGTTTACATCTAAACGAACAGCATTAGAATCTTTAATACCAAAATACCAATTACAATCCACATTGAGAACTTAATAATAGAAACAGGTTGTGTTTGGATGTGTTTAACACATCCAAATATATATTATCTTCTTCAATATATTTCCCTCCTAATATATCATGCTTTCCAATACATTCATTCTCCCAAATCTCCCAAATCTGTGAATCCAAAGGGGAAAAAACAATAATTTCACTCAGGATCTTTGGAATACATATAGAGCAATACATCAATCAGTACCTTTAGACTCTATGCACAATCACACAAACTCCTGATCATCACGAAATACCAAAATAATTTGACGCGCAACAATTGAACCAATTAGCCTCAAGAATTAGAAAACTAAATAAATGAGGTGTATTGCAGGAATAAATATTGCATGGACATTCTTTTCAAAGTTATTGGTCTTTTACCATAACTTTATATGATGGGTATGTAGAATCTTGTTAACATAAAATCCCACTGATGTACACTTTAAAAACCTTAAAATGCAGTTACATCAATTAAATTAAAATCCTCTACATTTCCATAAATCTATGAATTTTCAGTCAGCTATCTGCTTCACGTTTTTCACACACACTCTCATGAATTGGAGCAGGCCACTGCACTGCACTGCACTGCACAACAGATCCCACAACAATTTAAAGATTGTCCATATATATACAGAAGAATCCTAGCAGTAACCGAAATTCTGAAACTTGTTTGAACCATTAAAAATATAAATACATAAAATCTTTGAGACCCAAACTACATTTTGGAAGGAAATTATTACAGTACTCAAAAACATCAATATACATACACGTATACACACACACACACAGATGTGCATATGTAATGATCATGATCAGCTCATGAAATATTGGCTTCTTGTTTGAAATTTGAATAAACACACACAGAGACATATAGTGTAAAATGCAAATAAAGTCAAATATTTATTACAGTAAGGAAAATAGTAAAACTTGACAAAAATAAAAAATAAAATTGCGATGATTATTTAACACTTACTGGTCTTCGAACTCTCAGCTGAATGAATGAATGTGTGGACAGTGGTGAGGGAGATACGGCGAGGGAAAGGAACTTTTGGAAATGAAGAGAGAGAAAAGCTTTAACCTTTCTTTGAATTTGAACAGGCTCAGTAGATCAACGGGTTTTGGTCGTTGCAAATGTAGGAGCTTAGCAAAATGAAAATATATTTTGAGAGAATGTTTTAGAAATATATATATTGTGAGGAAAACATATTAGATAAAATTTATATTTAATTTTATTTTAAAAAAATAAATTGAAAATAAAAATAGACCCAAAAAATGATACTAAACATAGCTCAAATTATTTGCATTGAATTTTATTCAATTTGTTTAAAATTTTATTTTAAAAAAAAAATTTATAAAATGAAGTCTTTATTTGCAAAGTATAAATGAAATGTTAATTGAAAATCCCAACACCAACTTTCAATTTATGAATCAGCCCGCACCCTTCACTTTGTTAGTTTGCAATTTGCACTCCCCAAATAAAAAAAATATTTTCAAGTTAGCTCTCGCCTCACTTTGATTTACTAAAATACTCTCCCAGTTAACATTTTTTCTTCACAAATCTAATTTTCCTCCCTACACACACATGCAATCAACTCAATCTGCAGCTTGTTATCACCGAAAACCACAGCCACCACCGGCACCCCCACTGCCACAGTTTACCAGCTTTGCCATGGGCACCATCTATCACTACGATCAATCTTTTTTTTTTTCTTTATTATTATCTGTTTTCTCTAAAGGAAAATAAAATCAAACAAAAACCCAAAGAATCCAAGAGCTTCAGTTCCCAATCAAAATCAAGTCTTTTGCTAGCATATATTAAAACTTAAAAATTAGGTTAGGTTTTGAATTCATTACTCAATTAACATCTATATTTGAGTTAGATTTTAATTTTACAATTTGGATGAAATTAAATTTCCTAATGAGACTAAGATTTTTCATTCTATAAAAAGTATATATACCTATATAAATATTCTTTATATATCAAATCCATATCATGATTGCATAAGACAATTAATCGTATTCTTCCATATAGATTCACTCCTAATTTTTTTCTTGCACATTTTTTCTAAAAATTTTCTCCACGTTTTTCCTTGGAGTGTCTGATGTGTGAATTTTATACCCATTAATTTAGTATGATTTGCTTAACTTTTTGATTAGCTCTTGAGATTTTTGTGAATTTTATTATCGTTTTTAGTATTTATTTTACAAATTTGAGGATAAAGAAAGAATATCACTTGAATATACTAAAATCTAGATTCATCTTATATTTTTTTCAAATAAAAAATAAAAAATCATCTGAATCCAGTGGCTACAGAGCTTAGGTGTTGGAAATGCAGCGCCTAGGTGCTGCTTGGCGGAATTTTAAGGTAGGGCATCTCCCATTCAATTTCAAAGATCCCAAGTCAGTTTTGGAAGGAGATGAGAGGGAGAAAAGCCAAGATAAAAGAAGGAAGAAAAGAAGAAGATAAGGAGAAGAATCGAGATTTATTCCAAAATTGAGGAAGAAGACATCACAAGGGAAGAAACTCATTCTCTTCCAAATTCTATTTTATTTTCCTCTTTCTCTTTTTAATTATGTTCATAAATATTGTTAAATTATTATTAATTTTTACTATCATAAACTAATTTCTTTTTTAGGGTTGTGATATAATTTAATTAGACTGTTTTAGATATTTTTATTAATTTAATTCTTGATTTATTTTTCAAATTGAGTTTTTTATATGATTCTTAATGCTTTCAATTACTTGACCATTAATTGAATGATTTGCTAATCATATTAACTCGGAAGGTAATATATGTATCTAGTTTTATCTGTAGAAAATCATAGATAAGAATATACTTGTATAGTTTGTGTAGTCTTGTTTGAGATTTATATAACTTAATGAATTGTTGATTGTTGTAATTCATATAGGAATATAGTAGGTTAGCAATTGATAGTATTTTCATTAGATCTCGGGAGAGGCTAGTGGATAATTTATAAATTTTCGACTATCAGTTGAAAACTAAATTGAGATTAATGAGATAAATTACTTAATTCGAACTAATTATGGTACAATCATAACCCTATGTTTTTAAGTAATTGAAGTTCATCTTTATTATATTTTCCCGCATTAGTCTAGTAGTAATTTAAGTTTATTTGCATTAACTGCCACCCACTTTCGTTTGTTCAAATAAAATTAGAATTAACAAAATTTTAGTACTTAGTAATTCAATAGTTCTCGTGGAAACGATACTCACTCATTACTTTATTACTTGTTAACGATAATGCGCACTTGCGTTCATAAAATTTCACAAGTTTTTGGCGCTATTGCCAGTGACTGTTTTGTTTTGTTAATATCAATATCAAGTAATTTTGATTTTAATTTGAATTTTTTTTATTGGTTAAGTGTATCCTTGTTATATCATCACATATATTTTCTTATGTGTGTGAGATTAGCAGAGCATGATAGACGAGATGACATATGATGCATATTATTGGCCAACTCAATATAGCATGACAAATCAAACTTCAAATTAGGTCGTTGGAATTAATCGAGTATATGCCATTAATGCATTGTCTACCCAGTAAAAATCCTTTCTAAATAGTTGGATAATTTTACAATAAATACTATTCATTCACCATTCAAGGTACGCGAGTCATATGACGGTTTTTATACAAGAACACAATACCAAGAGAGCAACCAATTTGCACCATCATATGTCGAGCATGTTGAATATGAGTGGAATTACAACCAACTGTAAAATTATCATTTCTCCAACCTTTATAATCAGGGATAGCCAAATCATTGAATGCTTCATGGAGAAATGATGAGAATATGATATGACATGCACCTAATTACCTACCATTAGAGAAGAAGCTAAGCTTTGAAGTAGCATTAGCTCAATTTGAAAGTACTACCAACCGATTCATTTTGCAAACTGAACCCAGTAATCCATCACAAGGGAAGTAGTTGGCTCTAAATGAAGTGATGGCTCACTTGGAAAGGACTCAAAGCCCAATCAAGTTGGAAATTGAATCCATTTACCCTCCATTAGAGAAGAAGATAGGTCTTGAAGAAGCAATGACTTAATTAGTAAACACTTAGAGCTAATTTATGTTGGAAGCTATAATTAATGTCCATAATTCATCACAATTTCAAAACTTGGAGATCCAAATTAGTGAGTTGGACAACAAGACAAATTGTCTTATATAGTTGAGGCAAATGAAGTGGGCGAAGAATATTGTGAAGTTATTTTCAGAAATGGTGAAGAGTGTGAAACTCTTTTGTTAGTTGAAGAACTCATCAAGGATGAATAAGAGGTATCAATACAAATACTTCTAGCGGAGAATAGAGAGGATCAAGAAAATGTTCAAGCAAGCCCATCTTAAGAGCCATCATTGAGAGTTTCTTATTCTCATCTTCTACAGAATAACAAGCTTGTATCAAATGTTGTGGAGGATAATACAAATTATAAATATCTCATTGTACAAGCATGAATTGGAGGATTACGAGTTGGTAGATTACTTATTAAAGCATTCTATGGTGGAAAATGAAAGTGTACTTGAGGATGTTGACAAATTTATTATCCATATAGATTTCGTCATCCCTAATATTGAAAATGATAGAGACATGCCATTCACATAAGGATAACTATTGTTGGTTATCGGACATACACTCAATAATGTACTAAAGGCACTTGATCCCATGCCGAATTATGCTCACTATGCTTATCTTTGAGAATCACCTACACTTCTCGAACATACAAAGGCATGGCAAGAGAAATACTTATTTTTGGACCCCGATTGAGCAAATAAGAAGTCCGACAGAAGACTATAAATTAAGCACTTTTCGGAAACCAACCCAAGTATTTTATATATATATTTTTTATTACGTAGGTTTATTTAGTTGTTTAAGATTCATTTTTTTTCTTTTGGTCTGATGAATTTTTTTTTATTCTTGTTTCAGGATCCAACTCAAGTTTGGGGGAGGATTTATAAAATAAGAAGTGATATGCCACTAATTAATGAATGTACATTCATCAATGTTCTTGAAGAGGATGATGAAGAAGTTGATAAGAATTGACACTACCCTCATTCAGGGAAGTCTTTTATGCATTATCTTGTTTTATTTAACATTGAGGACAATGTTAGTTCTAAGTTTGGGGGTAGAAGTATGTGCTTCATTTGATCTTGTTTGTTTATAACTTTTGAAAATTGATGAATGTTGTGTTTATGATGTGTTTGACTATTGTGGAATTTTGCCTTTTTTGTAATCTTTTGACATATTGAGCACATAGCCTTAAATATTTAGTTTTTTTGCTTGCTTAGAAAAAGTTTATGTGAACTCAATATTTTTTTGCGATCTCATATAATTCTAGAACTTGTTTGATTGTCACTCGAGGCGAAATCATAGACTACATAACATTAAGGAAGTGATTTAGGCTATTTTTGGGCCATTTGGGCCTTTTAAACCATCCTGTTTATGATGTATAATTCCTAGTGTTTCTCGTTAAGCCTATTGAGTCATTTTCTTTATCACCCTACATATCAACCTCAACTAAAGAATTGAAATAAATTAATTATCTTAAATATTACCCCACACTTAACTCATAGCTATTTTAGTAATATTATTTTGAGCATTGAAAGTAGTTTGAAAAAAAAATGGCAAAAGAGATGATGATTTGTACAAAACTCCTAAAAAAATTGTAAAGAAAAATGAGGAAAAAATGCAATACCCATTGATTATAAAAACAAATAAATTTGGGCATGTAGCATTTAAAAAAAAAGAAAAAAAAAAGAGAATTAAATGAATAAAGTGGTGTGACTAATCAAAAGATGAAAGGTTCTTGAAGGTGTGAGATGAAAAAGTAGTGGTTCTCATCAACAAGATTCTAGAATAGTGGTGTGCTACGAATAATTTGAGCCACTATATTATTTTTTACCTGCCATTACCCTAATCACATGTTACAAGTTTTTTAAGTTTTAATGATCTTTGATGTTGTGTTAGTTTATATTAGTGGAGAGTGATATGAAAACAAGCCTATAGAGTTCTAAAATATATAAATAAGAGATCAATAATTTTGTTGTGAATTTGCATAAACCAATTCGAGTGGCAAAAATTTAAGTGTAAGAGGCTAGCTACACACACTCAAAGGATTTAAAAATCGGTGAATTTGACACTTGACTTAAAATCATGTATTTTGATAATATTTTGAGATTTTCTTGGGTTATAAACTTACAACAATTTTCAAGGTTCATTTGGTTAGTAAGTTTGATTATCACTTAGTATTTTACTTTTTTAATTTCTTCTTTTGCTCGAGGAATAGAAAAATATTAAGTTTGGGGGTATTTGATGAGTAGTTTTATACCCATTAATTTAATACCATTTTTTTAACTTTTTGATTAATTTTTGAGATTTTTGTGAATTTTATTGTCGCTTTTAGTATTTATTTTGCACATTTGAGGATTTTGGATGTACTAAAATATATATTCATATTATATTTTTCAAAAAAAAAAATCATTTGAGTCCAATAGCTACAACATCTAGGTGCTAGAAATGCAATGCCTAGGCGCTGCCTGAAGAAATTTTAAGGGCAAAATGGGTATTTTGCTCTTTTTAGGGCATCTTCCATCCAATTTTAAGGATCCCAAGAGCCTCCAAGTTAGTTTTGGAGAGAGAGGATAGGAATAGAAGCCAATAGAGAAGAAATAAGAAAACAATGAGGAAATAAGAGATTTCTTCCAAAATCAAGGAATAAAACATCACAAGGAAAGAAACTCATCCTCTTCCAAGTTCTATTATATTTTTCTTTTTCTCTCTTTAATTATGTTCTTGAATATTGTTAAGTTATTATTCATTTTTACCATCATGAACTAATTTCCTTTTTAGGGTTGTGATGTAATCTAATTATGATGTTTTGAATATTTTTATCAATTTAATTTTTGATTTAATTTTCAAGTTGAGTTTTCTATATGGTTCTTAATGTTTTCAATTATTTTGCCACTAATTGAATAATTTGCTAATCATATTAACCCGAAATTATTTGTAGAAAATTATAAATTGCATGTGAGATATGAATATATTTGTATGGTTTGTGTAGTCTTGTTTGAATTCCATAGAATCTAATGAATTGTTGATTGTTGTAATTTACATAGAAATATAGTGGGTTAACAATTGATGATATTTTCGTTAGACCTCAGGAGAGACTAGTAAATAATTTAGGGATTCTCGACTATCACTTGAGAATTAAATTTAGATTAATGAGATAAATTATTCAATTATACTAATTATGGTGAAATCATAATCTTATGTCTTTAAATAATTGAAGTACATCTTTATTTGATTTTTATGCATTATTCTAGTAGTAATTTAAATTTATTTGCATTAATCATACCCACTTCGTTTGTTCAATTAAAATTAGAGTTAACAAAATTTCAGTACTTAGTAATTCAACAGTTCTCGTGGGAACGATACTCACATATCACTTTATTACTTGTTAATGATAATGTTCACTTGCGTTTACAAAATTTCGCAACAGCATCACCAAATAATTTCATGGATTTGATGTGTGCAAATGAGTAGGTAGCACTGATACTTATCCACTATTCACAAGTGAAGGTATGTTCGTTATTCAAATAAAGAGAGGCTTTTTGTAGGTGAGTTTAATTTAAAATGCAAAGATTAATAATTTTCACTGTATATAGGTATAAACGATCTACTCAATTGTACGAAGACATGATATGTGATGCATTAATTTTTCAATAGAAACATTCTATGATAAAAAATCCATAATCACAAGGTCAGTTCGTGATACTAGGATACCCCAATCACAAGAAAAATGTCATGCATGGTTAGTTTACATTTACAACTAGTGAAGGTGGATACTATATGCTTGCTTTTGGATTGATGACCGTAATCCCAGAGATGGGGATATAAGTTTTAATATTGATTGAAAGATGGGATATTATAAAAAAAGGATTGGGAATCACTTGCAAGAAAGGAGAAATTGAGTAGGCAAGCTTGAGCTAAGAAAGCTTGAAGGAGTATTGTTGGCCATCCATGAAAATCTTTTGTATATTAAGAGTAGAGGAGGAAAGATGCGGGCTGTGAGTGAGACAACAAATGCTTGGTGGTTAGTTCAGTATCATGTTGTTGAAAGTCTGCATTTTGGTTTTAATTGTTCAGATACGACACTTAAAAGTGATATTTTCACTAGAAAAAGCTTATTTAGAAGAAAAAGCTAACCTATATTTTTTTAATCTAGTTGTATTATGTGACACTAATGTTTCAATACTTTATAAATAAGATTGAGGTATGGAGCATCCATTTTAGTAGTACTTTATAAATAAGAAGCTTGGTACTAAATATGTAATTTCTCAACACTGCGAATAAAGTAGTAATATTGAACATTCAGTTTTTAGTACTTTGTAAATAACATTGTGGTACTGAACATGCACTTTATGAATAAGTGTATGATATTGAATAATCAATTTTGCAAATATATAATACATAACCTTTAATGCATTTTTCCCTCGTGCAATACTAAACTGACATAGATGTGGTACTTAATAAATTTAAGTGTGGTACTTATAGAGTGATTAAAATTTATTGGCATGCATATTCCTTTTCTCAAAGAAAATTAGGTGCACCAGAGACTTATTGGACATATAAAATTAGGCATTTTAGGTTTAAAATCTGGGGTCATATTAATTACATACAAATATAGTATTACTTGTTCTTCTATGTGGTACTAATTGACCATGAGTGTAATAATTTTGATAGAAGGATTAAGAATTTTTGAGGCAAAGTAGGTGTTAAAATACATACATATAGTATTAAGTGCACACACATGCATAACTAAATATTTAAGGTTACCACATTTACTATTACTTTACATTAATATCAGCGAGAATATAATTTATTGGTATAAGTAGTTCGTTTTCAACTATTTATATACATGAATCTCTTGAGTCATTTAAAACAACATAGTTTACCTTTGTATATTACATCAAAGTTGTTGTACACTATATACTTCGAGGCAAATTAGGTCTTAGTACACATGCGATATCAAGTGCACATAAGTGTGATAGTGAATGTTTAACTGTGTGATACTAAATATTCACTTAGTAATATGTTTGTACTATAGGTATGGTATTAAATAAAAAGACTTGTGATATTCTATGTTGTAGTGGGATAATATACGTTTGGCTCTTTTGTTCTAATTTGACTATGATATAATATGAATATTTAGTCCTAAGATTAATATAATTGTGCACCATAACTTATAAAAGAATATTTAAGTGAATAAGTACCACATCTGATGTTATTTTATACCAATGTTAATG
Source organism: Paulownia fortunei (assembly GCA_019321725.1). Classification (NCBI taxonomy): domain Eukaryota; kingdom Viridiplantae; phylum Streptophyta; class Magnoliopsida; order Lamiales; family Paulowniaceae; genus Paulownia; species Paulownia fortunei. Next base: position 7,543,664 of record CM033109.1, on the reverse strand, counting down.
AAAACATGACTTACTACACATATGAGTCTCTTAGAGTTAAGTAAAACAATATATTACTACTGTGGATTGTATTAAAATTATTGTATATAGCATATCGAGGCAAATTAATCCTCAAAACATACACAATATCAAGTTCATAGAAGTTGGAAATGTTTTACTATATGGTACTAAGTTTTCTACATAATACTCTATTTTTATTGCAGGAATGGTATTAAAGGAAAAGACCTATAAGTAATTTGTGTTGTAGGGTGAAATAATGTAGAGTTTGGTTGGTTTATTATCGTTTGTTCATGATAAAATGAGTTTAGTGCTACGATGAATCATGTACCACAACTTATAGAAGAACACTAAAGTGAATGAGAGTTACCACATTTGATGTTGTTTTATATGAATGTCAATGAAAATGTGACTTATTGGGTATGAGCAGTTTGTTTTTAAGCATTTACACATACAGTCTCTTGAGTCATTTAAAACTACATAATTTACGATTGTGAGTTGTATTAAAGTTTCTATACATAGTATATTGAGGTAAATTAAACCTTGAAACACACACAATATTGAGTGAACATAAGTATGACACCAAACATTCTACTTTTTGGTATTAACTATTCTACATTATAGCTAAATGTAAAGACATATTGTATTTTTTGTTGAAATAAAATGATGTAGAGTTTGGTTAGTTTATTCTCATTTGAGCATGATAACATGAATTCCTAATATTATAATGAATATAATCATGCACCATAGCTTGTGGGAGAATATAAATATGGTACTTAATAAAAAGAAATGTGGTATTTTTTGTAGAGTGGATAAATATCTTTGTGTTAGTTTTTTTTTCCCCTCATTTGAACATGATAAGATAGCTTCTTAGGTTCTAGGAACATATAAGCATGGATGTAGCTTCAAGGATATTAAGGTGTATGGGAGCTTTCCATCTAATGTTGCTTTACACAAGTTGGTATGAGTAATATTAATTTAGTGCAACCAATACGTGGTCAAGCAATTGGCTCATATTAGTGGCATGAGTAATGTAAAATTACATATCTAACAACTCCAAATTGTATTGAACTTGTTAGGTATTGAAAATTGAGATAAATTATGCATAAAAATATGTCACATTATGTGCACCAAAATGTGGTATTATTTGTTCAAATATGTAGTATCGAGAGAATAGAACATGCTAGTTAGTTGAAGAAATTATGGTATTTTTGACAAAATGGTTAAATATCATTTTAGTTAGTTCTTCCAATATTTTTTCATACTTTGACCTTGAGTACTTGGCTTCGTATGTCTTATGATACAACATAGGCATGCACCAGAACATAAGTGTCATGAGTCATGTAAAACTCATGGATATACAAACTCGAAGCAAATTTGGTCTAAAGCCATGTGCAATATTGTGTGTACAAAAAATTGATATTTAACATTCGACTATACAGTACCAGAAGAAATGGATGTGGTACTATGTAAATTAGGTATAAAACCAGGTGCAATATTGAGTGTGCAAAAAATTATTTTTTAACATTAACTATTCAGTACCAGAAGAATTGGGATGTGGTACTAGGCATATGTATTGGGTTCACGTGATCTCGGAGTATACGCAACAGAAAATTAAAAATTTTAAAAATATCATATTATAACAATTATATAAATATCTCGAATCCAATGCGATTTTTAATGATCTCGCAATTTTCAATGATTACAATAAAATAATAAAAGTATTAATTTATACCTTTCTATGCATTTCGGTTGTCGTACGGTATGAAACAATCAATTGTTAGCCTCTTTTCTAAATTTGGTTCATAGGGATTCAAATGTCTCCCCTTTAAAGTAGTTCATACTTTGAGTAGGAATACAAAATTAGAATTCCGCTAGCAATTCTGATTTTTTTTCTAATCTAGTTGGTGGAGTGTGTATAGAAAATACTAATTCATGTTATCAACTTGTGATAAAAGAATTAATACTTAAAGATGAAGTTTTTAGAGAAAAATGATGGATGAAGAAAATAATTTTCTTCTCTTAATTTGTATATGGCCAAAAATTATATGAATGTTTCTCTCTTTCACAATTTTCAGCTATGAGGTATATGTAGGGGGCTCAAATTTTCAAGAATCCTACTCTTAGTATTTTGTGTCTGCTTTTGATTGGTTGGAAGATATTTTGATTAATCCAAACTTCTTTCAATTTTATCCCTTTCATATCTTCCAAATATATTTAAGCTTTTTCAAGAATTTCAAACTCTTGACTTTCCATCCTTTTTCAATCACCTTCATGAGCCTCTCCTAATGGGCCTTTGTGAATTAGACTTAGACTTAAAAATAAATTCCACAATTAATTATTTTAGCCCAAACTCAATTAATTAATTCCATCTAGCCCACCTAATTAAATTAGGTCCAATTAAATAATATAATTATTTAATTAAGTAAATTAATTTAATAATTAATTTATGAACTATACAATTAATTTGATTCAATCAAATAATTATTTCACTCCAATTTGGCTCCCTAATCTTATTAAGTCTAATTAAATAATTCAATTATTTAATTGAATAATTAATTCAATTCTTTGAATAAATGTAAGACCTAATTAATTAATCTCCATTAATTAATTGGATCCAACCCCTTGGATCAATTCCTAATTAGAAATGTTTCATATCAAAATTGTATGTGACCCTTTAGGTTCACAACTAAACTAGTAGTAGATTTGCAACATTTGCAACTTATGAATAATAATTATTTTGATTAATTAATTAAATTAATTAATTCGCTTAAAATTAACTCCTTAATTTCAATAATCTCACAAGTCATGCGAAATACCTATCAAGTGTTTCATAACTACCTAGATTTATGTAAAATAGCGAATGAACCTATTTCAATTACGAATATCATACATGTAAGGTCCTTCCATAAACTAAAATTTCAATTGAGTCTAGTGCATGGATTGATAGTTGAAACCCTAATTGCTCAATAACTATAATTTTATTTCAAGTTTCAATGACTCATAATAAATCGTTAAAAAACTCCTATCTAACATTCATCCTACCTTGTTCAAGGACTTCTGAGTTATGAACTATGAAAACATGGAAGATTCACTTGTTTTGCCAAACAAGTGATGGACTCTTTATTAGCCACTCATTAACCTCCATACATATCAATGCAATATCTAATATATCCCCTTTGTAATTATCAGGCAATCAGAAAATACATTAAAATGAAATACGACATGCATAAGGCTACCATGGTGCTTCAAGTCAAAGAACTAATCGTGTACTATCGTAACATGAAATTTCTTATTTCGACAAATAAGTTTCCAATTAAGAAATTCCAGAGGGCCTATTCAGTATACTTGCACCCGCATACATGCACTAGTGTCACTACGTCAATGTCCATGGAGTGAGACATCCTCCTTATGCGAGTATGCATTATATGCGCGAATCTATTGGGCTATTCGATGTCCCATCTTGAAAAACCCTTGATTCGAAACTAATTTAAGACCAAAGTTATAAATGCATATTCTATGATTACCATTAAATGTGTGACCATGCCCCATACCTAAATTTGATTTAGGGACTTTATCTAATTACAAAATGCAATTAATGGTAAAGAAATTTGCCCATTTTATTAGTATGATTTGAAAAATATTATTTTTACAAATACAATAGTATAAAGGACGCTCAATCTAATTGACATATCGGGCACCACTCTAACAATCTCCCACTTGCCCTAGCGCCAATTGCCCATATACTTTAGGTCCATCTTCTCAAGATGTCTGTTGAATACCTTTTGCACTAGAGGTTTGGTGAGTGGATCTGCTATATTTTCTGCCGAATGATTCTATCCACTACAACGTCGTCTCTACCAATGATCTCTCATATTAGATGGTATCTCCTCATGATGTGTTTAGATCTTTGATGAGATCTTGGCTCTTTTGCTTGCACAATAACTCCATTGTTATCACAATATATCAATACAGGATTAACAATGAATGAAACCACACCCAACTCTTGAATGAAATTCCTTATCCAAATAGTTTCTTTTGTCGCATCACATGCAGCAATATATTCAGTTTCGGTGGTAGAATCCGTAGTCGTCTCCTACTTGGAACTCTTCTAGCTGACCGCACCATCATATATAATATGTTTAATTTGATTACTCTATTTATTTATATAATTACATAAAATGTAGATGCACATAATATGAATAAATTACACATATATATACAATTGATACATTTTAATTAATAATTATATATATATATATATGAAATTACATTATTTAAATTAAAAATAAAAAACAAAAAAGTAAATTTGGAATTTGCCAAAGCGTTACACCATGTAACGTTTTGACAAATTCCAAATTTGCTTTAGTGTTATTTGAGGTAACACTTTGGCTCGCCGTTATCTCGGGTAATACTTTAATAAAAGCGTTACCCGATAGAACACCTTTAAATGGTCCTAGGTAAAAAAAAATTAAAAAGGAAAGCATTACATCGGTTAACGTTTTGCCATAAAAATCTAAATTCTATTTATTTTAGGATATTTTTAGAATTGTTTAATTAAATTATAATATTTTGCTAAAAGAATTGTTTAATTTAGGGAGCTTAATAGGCCGATGAAGCTTCTGAGTATTTCTTTTCATGGAGAAATCATATTTATCACCATTTAAGACACCATCATGTTACCATGGCCTCCTTGTATAGTAAGAAAGTTCCCTTTCATGCATTCAAGTTATTGGTTGTTTTTCAGGTAAAGATAACGATTTAGAAAGGCGATTATGGATGAATCGATACATACCAATATCATTCTTGTGACGTTAAAGATGTCAAGCAAAAGTTTTGAGGTCTAAGAAGCCAAAAAACATACTCAAATCATAGTAGCTGAGAAATGTATCCACAATGGTTCAAAATGCAGTTCTACCAGCCAAAAACAATGCAGAAAATAGCTAAATAACAAATAAATCCAATAATTATCATACAAGGCTCCCCTAACAACAACTACATAACCAAAGCGGTAAAGCATTTCGTCTCCTAATCATCGCTTTTACAGTAATATATGGTTCTTGCATTTGAAGTTCATTGCCAGGTTGGTGAGTCTAGTCTTGATGGTAAAAAGAGGATTGAGATGGATCTTGGACTACGATATGGCATTAGAACGATCACAGCTTCTGAAGGAACCTTAAAGCAGTAGCATGCACGAGACATCCATTACCAACTGGTTTTGGGACGTTTCAATCCACTGGAAGTGAAGGGAGACACACTCCCCCCTGGTTGGGGGCTCTCTTCTCTGATATTGTTGAGCATCGCTAGTTCTCTAAGCTGTTGTCTCTTGTACAAATCTTGGGATTCATCCTGCATTTCAAGCAAAAGAAATTAGTTTTATTAAATGAAATTTTAGTTAACTTTTCCTACCTACACTCGGTATTTGCATATATTGAATGCAGAAGCTTTGACTTGTAAGACATAATTCCACCAGGCCTGTGCTTAGTTTTCTAAAGAACCTTTCAATCTTGAAGTTCCAATACAATCTAATACAATGTTGACTTGATCGATTCCAAGCTGAAAATGTAGTGACTCATATTATGATCACGAAAATAACTTGGCAGAAACTCAAATTTCTGGCTGCATGCCAAAATCCCAGATTTTGCAGGTTGCCAGTGAGGAGAAATTGATCAGAGGAGCAGAAAGGGAATATGTATTCTTGATTAGCTCATACTCTACATGCACCTGTACTCTAAATGCCGAAAAGAATATCCATAGATTATGAAGTTCTCCTAGTATTACTTAATTCTGATGGGATACAGAAAGTGACTACATCACGAAGTTCACTTTCATGCATGGAAAAATTAAGTTTCAACATTGCCCAGTTCCAAGGCATGAAATGGTGGCTTAAGTAGCCAGCTAGTAGGCAAAATAAAATTTTCAAAGATATAGAAACTAATGATATTTATTATACTTTTTACAGTTTGGCTTTAATACATTTATATTTTAAAAACAAAAAAAATGAGCATCGGAACTTACCACAGGTTTGAGCAGCTCTCCAATGATCTCCTTTGCTTGTTTCAGTCGTACATCAACAAGATTGGCAGGTACTTCCGTGGCTTCCGCCTCAATTAAAATATGCAATGGATCATTCAAGTGTTCATAGCCGGGTTTTCCTCTCAGGCTCTCCTCCTTCAGTAGAAAGCATAAATAACGAAATCAATGATCATCAACAAGATTATAAGCATCCCTAATAATAAATGAAGGTCTCAATTCCCCAATGTATGTAACACACACACACACACACTCTCCAGCACACTATCCATATGTAATCACAACTTTTACAATGTATGGAGGAACTTTACCTTGTCAGCATCCTTTATTGAACCTTTTCCCCTGATAAAGACACGACAACCAGTAGAAGCTTCCACACGCTTCAGGGAATTTCCTCGAGGACCTAAAAGTCTTCCCACAAAATTGAACTGTTGTACAGAAACAATTTACTAACCTTAGTTCTAGTACTTATTTTCAAAAAAATAATTCCAGAATAATTAAAGTCCAAGATCCCAATTGTGTTTGGTTGAAATCAAATCAGGAGAAGCTTCCTAAGGCTTACATTTGGATATCTATCAACAGGTATGTCCAAGCGTAATACCCGTTTCACTAGGAATGAACTTGGACTTCCAGGTGGTTTCCAGTCTATGGTCATACCCTGTGGACCACCTAATCTCTGTTGCAAAGAGAAACCAATGCTTAGTATAATAAGTGGCTTGAAGATGCATACTGAAAATGAAGAATGCAGTATGATCCAGAAGGTCACAAAAATCAAGTAATTTATGAACAAGAAATGACAAGGACTTCATCAGAAACTGAACAAATGAGCCAGTATTTTTCTCACTTAAGTATTGTTGTTTCCTAGTGCATGTACAGTGTAACACGAGAGAAAGGAAAGGTGGCTAATATTGCTGCTTAATGAGGATATCATACAAGTATCAATTTGAAACTTGAAAAAGCCCATAGCAATATATAGCCTACAGAGCTCATAACAAATGGAAACACCAACCTAGCCCTTAAGAATTCTACTTCTACCAATAAAATTGGATTATGCACCAAAGGATTAACACTTGTCATTTCCCCTATCATAGAACCACTCAATTCACATGGTGGTTGAATTACATAAATCAAATCATAGTCAAGATTTCGAATGGGCAGTGCCAAATAATTTTGACCTCAAGTAAAACAGTTTAGATGTTGAAAAGAAAATTCTGCACGTGTTGGAGGAGGTAGTCTTGAGGACTGCAGAGGTAAAGTATAATTTAATTGCTCTACTTATTCACAACACAATGCAATTTTAAATAGTCTTTAGATCTGCTTCAGTAGAGGGTTGCCAGATATTAGAGCAGACTGAATTTTAAGGCATTAATGTAACGTAAAACAATTCCTTAGGTTAGTTGATACATTAAAGGGGACATATTACTAGCCTTCATATAGCAACTTCAAAACTTAGGTCACTACTGCTAAGGGATCCTGGTGATGTTATGGAAAATATCATATACAGGGGTCAAAGAACAGCAAATATTTGAAGTTCGGAGACTTGTCGACTGTAGTTGAAGAAACACTCTAATTTCCAAGTTAGCTTCATGCATTTCATGTTTTCTGAGCATGTTGTGATTAACTTGTAAAAATTTTCAACTTAAGAAGGCTTATATTCCCTTCCATTCTTGTACTCTGAAAATTATCTAAGCAAAATGAGTAAAATGTTCATGCATCACCTCCCACCAACACAAGATAGCTTTGTGCAACAGTAAAACGTATTCAAAGAACCAAGAATCCATATATGAATAGAAAAAAAGAAACCTTTGGAATTCAAGAAAACAGGACCTTAGATGGAGAAATATATCAAACCAACACTTAAATGAAGTTACAAATTGATCAACCTCCAATATTTTTCTTCACCACTGTCAGATTCTTATGTTGGCTTTCTTGCGATGAATTAGTGTCATAGCTCAAATACCACTACTTCATCACTTCATTCTCTTCTTTGGTTTTAATGAGTTATATTATCTTTGTATAAGAATATTACTTTCTCCTACAAAATGAATTGAGAGTGGTTCTAGAATGGAAGCTTAGAACAGAAAATGAATTTCAGGTTTATAATGAATTCATTTGTTATGATATGTATTGCATTGATAACTTCTAAATAGAGCAAGAAATTTGGGGATTGATTGCTTGTGGAATGATTTTAAAGAAATCCATTAGGACACTTTTTTTTTTTTTTAATAATCCAGGTGTCCACGAGTGGCGGAGCAAACGGCCTTCCCCCTAGTTTGTCCGCCAGGTAAATCCGGGCATGGACACAACTTATGCATGCTCAGAGTGGACATTTGCAAATGATACCTGCCAGGGCTTAGTAGCAACGCCCCACATGAGGCCTAAAGGCAACACCCAAATGAGCCCAAAAGGCAACACCCATAGGGGGCCATTGAGACACCCAGGGGAATCGAACCTGTGATCCTCCATTTGATGCCCCAAGCGCTTTACCACTGAGCCACTTCACGTGGGGGCCATCAGGACACATTTTGTCCACAAACATATGTTTGCTTGTGGGTTTTTCCCAAAAAAATTTCTACAACACATTTTTTCGCTTTTCAAAAATATATCAACATGTAAACACCTTTTCGCAAAAAAACACGTCATATCAACTATAATCATTGCACTTTTATCCTTGATCTACACATATCCACATTCAAACACATGTTCTAAGAAAAGACATGTCACAGTAATCATTACACATTTATCCCTAGTCCAAAAATATTCTCAAAAATCATTCTCCTTTCTCTAAAAGTATTTTATGGAGATATGATTTTTAAGGAATGAGATGCCAAGCAATCACTCCTAAGTGCCTCCACTTATCAAACAAAAAACAGGTTAGTTTGCTCGTCTAAAATGAGATCAGGTGGGATTTTGGAGAACAACAAAGATTGTGAAAACTCAGTTGTAGTTTAGCATACAGCCCTAGAAAGAGACTTATTTTTGTATATTCAAAAATAAAATAAGCTAAAATAACAAATTAATCACAAATATCCATGGACATAATTAGATACTAAAAACCCAATAATGAGGAATTTGACCATGCTTGACTTAGAAGAACAGCATTGCAAACATAAATGGATGTATTGCCTATTCAAACATAGTAACAAATGGGTGGTCTGACGAATTCCAACAGTTGGCAAATAAAAGCAATTTACAATTCCCGCATCCTAGCTTTTGATTGTTTATTGGCTAGAAATGGTTGGCCCTTTTTCACTATTTCTGGTATACATTTTGTAATGCTTTCCTAGGGTGAGGAATTATGAACTATTAGCTTCCGGATTACACGTGCAACAATAATGATCCAAAGATACATCAGATCAGTAGATCTATAAGATGTGTGTTGGTTTTACTTGTCATACATGTGATCTGTTGTGCGCATCAGTTTTCTCATCTGGATATATAAAGCTCTAGGACTAATCTGGAGACTTTGCACTAAGCTATCCATAAATCAATTCAACAATAAAGCTAAGAAAGTCAAACAGAAGTTTGAGAGAATCTACAATAATCAGCAGCAAGAGCAGGATAATGCATAAAGATGAAATGTAAGGGTTTTATATCTGGTTGGCCATTAAATCTCAGCTAACCTCTTGTTGAATGCTGCTCCAGCCATTCCCGTTCCAGCTACCTAAAGCTTTTCCTCCAACATCAGGCATCACATCTAAAGAAGCCACCGGATTAGGACTACCACGCTGCAGTCTGTCATAGTCGCTAAACCCATGGTTGGAGATTCTTCCAGAAATTCTCAGTATTTCTGCCAACAGTATAAGAGTTTTTCAATAAAGATTCTTATACATGAGAGTAGATGCCAAGAATGTAGTTAGGGCTTTGACCATCTAAACAAAATCAAATAAAAGGGCACATAGACAATGGAGAAAAATCTCTTTCCAGACTAGAAATGGAATCACCTAAAAAGTATATCATTTATCTTCAAAAATGAGGAAACATATCAAACTAGATGCAAATCAAAGGAAAGTGGAACATTGAGGTCTAATTATGTAAATATGACAAGAGCTCTCAAACTGAAGGTTCATTACTTCTTATGTGTTAAAGCATCAAATCATACTGAAATTTATCCGTCTCATAATAACCTTTCTTTTCCCCTTTTTCCCCTTTAAAATGTTCAAAACATTTGCTCCATATCCAAAATCTCATATTTCAGATACTTGAAAATTTTATTAAAATCACCAACGTGACAAAAATGGATGACATCATTAAACAGATATCACTTCCACTTTATGTAACTTGACATCATGGCATGTGTGTTACAGAACTTACCCTTGTCATGAAGCAAATGTATTGCTCTATCACATGAAGAATTCTGTGCTTTTAACACATAGCATAATGTCACCCAAAGAACACGTTATTGCGCTTCAACGCATAACAATAGCATCTTTTGAGAAATGTTCTTGTCATACTTCAAACACATCATGCATGAAAACAAAGTTCATTGCCAACTGCAAACCACAACCAATATTTCCCATGCTAAAAGCAAGGGGTTTGCAATACGGCTAAGCAAATTATGAAAATTGATTTAGCTACCGACTGATATTATAAATGTATATTGAAGTGTCACCAAAAAATCCTTAGATAAGCAAACTTCAATAATCATGAAAGGCAATAATCTCAAGATACTCAAAATTGCATCAGATATTACTAAAACTCACAATCAATGCCTTAATATATAAAATGGGACCATCGAAAAAACCTCTTAGGACAATTGTCTATTCAATGCAGATTTACACTTGCATATACTAAAAAAATCTGAATTAAACCACAACTGTGAAAAAAATGCATTGCATCATTAAATTGACAGACACCATTTCCTTTTTATGTAACTTGGTACATTAAATATGTGTTACACAACCTACATGTACAAATAGAACTTCATACATATTGCTCTGTCACGTGGAGAATGTGGTTCCTTTAACACATAGCACTATATCCCCCCGCTGAACACTTCTGGCATACTGTAACAAAAGTTTCTTTTGAGAAATAGTTTAGTTGTATTTCAAAAACATAACATATGAAAGAAAAGCCCCTGCCAAATGCCAACCACCACCATTACTATTTTCCATGCTGTTAAAAGCAAAGGAGGTGGACCTATTATTGCTAAGCAAACATGAATTCATTAAGCTAGCCATTTATGCTATTAATATCTTGAAGTATAATTAGAAATTCAACGCATAAGGAAACTTCAACAATCATGAAAAGAATTAATCTTATCCCTCTATCACAAAACTTGATACTTTTAGATGCTCAAAAATTTAAAGAAAAATCACAATCGTGACAAAAACATGTTACATCATTAAAGACGTCACATCCATTTTCATAACTTAACATTGTTAAATATCCATACACAACCTAACATCACCAGAAGAGGATAGAAAAAGTTAACACATTGCTCTATCACGTGAAGAGTGCGGGTGCTTTAACACATAGCACTATATCCCCTGAAGAACATTTTGTACTGCACTTCATCACACGACAAAAGCATCAGTTGAGAAATGCTTTTGTCCTATTGCAAGCGCATAACGTATGACATCAAAGCTCACCACCGAATCCCAACCACCACCAATACTTTCCATGCTAGTAAAAGAAAGGATTTGATTTCATTACTAAAAAAAATAAAAAAACTGAATCAATTAAGCTAGCCATCGCCGATGTGAATGAATCTTGAAGCATCATTAGAAATTCATTACAGAAGCAAACTTCAATAATCATGAAAACAAAGAAGCAAACTTCAATAATCATGAAAACAAATAATCAGAAAAAATATCAGAACCACAAAACCAAAAATTAGAAATCATAACCAATGCTATAATCTATTCACAAGACAATATTCGGGTATATGCACATTTACAACCATCGAAACAATCACGCATAAACATGTGAAGGACATAAAACAGAAGAAATCATAACAAGAAGCAAAAATGGAATGCCTGAAACATTCAAACCAGATCCAAAAGTTGATCATAGAAGACTACCTTGATCCAAGAGTCGGCTACAAATGGGAAGTACTTGCATGAAGGGTCCAAGCTTCTGCCTTTCCGCCAGCATCTCTTGCAAGTACTGGCTGCAAGCAATCAACAACACCAAACATAAACAAAATTCCACATCAACACCCAATAATCAAGAATCTTCCAACACAACCAAAAATTGCCATTACCTTTCAACATCTGAGTTGGTCCTTAGATGTGGAGAAGGGATATTTCTTGCAGGTGAGAAGTTCAAATTCTGAGGGTACAAACTAGACATGACTTTTGTGCATATAAAGAAGAAGGGGTGCTACAAACTAGAAAGAAAGAGAAGAATGGGAGAGCAAGAGCGTCAAGAAGTATCAAGTAAGAGAATTTTGTTTTGTCAAAAGAAAGAAAGAAACCAAGAAATGAATGAAGTTTGTCTGTGTGGGTGAACTGTGAAATGAAAAACCCTGAGGAGGAGAAACTGAGGGAAAAACAGTAAATAGAAAAAATATGAAATGTACAAATGAATGGCCTTTTCTGAGCTATGTTGAGTTGGAGGCATAAATAGTTGTGGGGTATATAAATGCACACGTTTCTTGGCTGGAGTTTGTCTTTGTGAAACTGTAAATTTTATAGGTGTTCTTTTCTTTTCTCCCTCACCTTTTTTTACAGCCGAGGGGAGAAACAAGAAGGGTGTTGGGGGTAGATGGGAGGTTTCTGCCGCAAGATTGTGTAGGTTTAAGGCTTCAATGCATTTGTCAGGAACTATGCCATCAGTGTATTTTGGTAGTAATTATTAGAAATAAAAACAAAAATCAGAATAAAAAAGGCAGAAGCCGTCGTACTTTACTTTAAGCTAAATAAGATTTAGTTAAACCAAGAGTATTATTTTACCATTGTACTTTTGGAAATATACCCATTTCCTGAAATTGCGTGATTGATCCTTCAAATTCAGGTCATTTCGAATATCATTTTGCAGACCATTTTGAATACCTTTGTTTAGTTCTTTTATTCGAGTATAAGCAAAATGTTAAGGTTTGGGTAATTTGATAAATTGATTTTATTAAATCGGATTTTGAACTGATGATTCGATTGATATTCATATTTAAATTAGAATTTAATTTTATAATTTGGGTAGAATTAATTTTTTAATTTTACAGTAAATTTATGGGTGCTCAAAATTCGATTAATTGACCGAACTAAATCAAAATCAAAATTTCGATTTGCACCGTAACTAAATCGAAATTTTGGTTCGATTGTTGGTTTTTCATTTTTTAAATTTTTTATTTTTGTTTGATTTTGATTTTTTATTTCTATTAACCGAATCAAACCAAAAATTGAATTACTATTTTTATATATTTATATATTTATATATATTATATTATATTATATTTTTATACTTGTTATTTATTTTTATACTATTATTTTATGATATTCTCACCCAAACTAAAAATAATAAATAAAATATATATTTCTAATTATATGATTTAATTTTTATCTATTTTTATTTTTTACAAAAATTCGGTTAACCAAAAAATAAAAAAAAATTATAATTGAACCTTACCAATTAATTCAGTTTAGTTTTCGCTTTAAAATTTTAATCAATCGAAATTTTGGTTCAATTCGCTTCAATTTGATCGAACGAGCATATTTGATATCTATTATTGGAAATTTGAGATGGGTTTTAAACTCATACTCGATTCACATGCATATTTGAGTTGGATGATAATTTTATAATTTGAGAGAATTAGATTTTTAATTGGTCTAGGTCTCTTCTTTACGCAAGGAAAACTTAATTATATAAAATCATCTTTTAATAGAAATTGATGAATACACAATGTGTAATTCTTTTCTCTCGGTCTCGCCTAAATCTTTCATTATCATCATATAACTCCATAAATTTGAGGTGGGTAAAAATGTGAATAATTTTAATAATATTCACCACTATGAATAAGACATATTCATACTTTATTCAAATAAATGAATCTTAAAAATATATTCGTGATTTGATCAAAAGTTTGTAGACAAGTTTGATGTAGGATACAAAGATCGACAATTTTATTGTATATAATTATACTCGATTAACTGAATCATGTGTATATCTATATGTTATTACATATTTTCCAACACTTATAAAATAGATTATAATTAATTATTTTTTGAAATTTTTGTTAGTTTTACGTGTGCTTTTGTTTTTACTTTGCAGAAAAAAGAGGTTGAAACAAAAAGGAAGTTCAAACATGAATTCCCAAACTGAGAGCACAGACCTCAGGCGCACAAGAACCCACGCCCAGGTGCCCAATGAAGATTTCCCAGTCCTATGAAATTTGTCGGTCTTATTTTACCAAAACTACTACAAAGCACATACAGGAGGAATTTTGGGGGCTATTAAATTTTTCTTTTTCTCTTTTTGATGAGGAAAAGAGGAGAAAACTCTTACATCTAAAATATAAAATTGTCAAATCGAAATTAAATCTTTCTTTTTCAAATTTTATTTTTAGTTTTATTCTTTTTTCCTTCATGTTAATCGTTAAGTTTACTGTTAGGATGTTATATTGTTAGCATAAATTTTTTTTTCTAGTGTGCATAACCTAATTATGTTATTTTAAACTTTTTTATCAATATTAATGATGAATTATTTTTTTTTAATTGAGTATTTTACTATGCATAATATTTTCAATTCATTGACAACTAATTAGATTATTTATTAATCATAATGATAGGAGATTTATATGTTTTAATTTATTATGTTGAATGCTATAAATTGTTTAGGAAATAAGAAGTAGGAATATCTTTTCATAATTTATGTAGAGATAGCAATGAAACAGATTTGTCAAAATTCGAAATTTTTTCAACCAAAATTTTTAAAGACCTGAACTCTAACTCGACTGATTGGATCAATTAGATTAACTTTATAATTTAAAATTATTAAAAATATATTTTAAAAAATAATATTACTAAAAAAAATTAAAATATAAATATATATATATAATAATTAATTAATTAAATTTGACAAATTTAAATTGAATTTAAAAACTAAAAACCAAAACATGGCTCCAACCCATTTATAATATTAAAAAATCACTTCAATTGGAATGAAAACATAATATATCTTAGATTTGGACCCATCCTTTGTCATTTTTATTTATCTAGTCATTATTTGACATCATAAAGTTTAATAAATTCTTAACATCACCTGCATCCGAATCCAGGACCCAACTATAATCCGAACCCGCATCTGAACCCTCCAACTGCTTCTTCCCCTCCTCCTCTCTCTCCTCGTTTTCTCCGTCTTCCTTGTTCAAGAACTGAAGTAACCTCTGGCGTGAAAACCCTTCGCATTCGGATATTTTTAATGGCCCAAACCCGCTAGCATTGTTGCAATTCACCCCCAGAAAAGCTTCCACTGATCCGATATCGGGCCAGAAGAAATGGGTTTTATGTGAACTGGGTCGGGTCGGGCGATTCCGAAGCCGTTTATGGTGGAAATATATCCGGGAGTTGCCGCGGGTTAAAATGCCAATTAAAAGGTTGGAATTTGATGATGATGGAGAGCCACTCTTTTAATATTTTGGGTGAGCTTTCTTTTTCTTCCAACTTGGCACGTGATTAGGCAATAATCCACTCTTCGTTTATTCATTCATTTAGGTTTGAGTGTGACTCTTAATTCTAGTTAGGGTGAAAAGTGAATGTAGAACTATATAAGTTAGTGTGTAACAAACTAAAATTATTTATTTTATTTGAAATAATAATTGGTTTGAAAGTAAAATAATAATTTCGTTTCCGTCTTTAAGAGGCCGTTGTTTATATTTTTTAAAGTAATTTTTACTATTTAAAAATTCAGAAAAATATTATTTTTCTTAATTTTCAATGGAAAATCCACTTATTTTCATTTTTAAGGCTTTTCAGTTGAACTTAAAAATTAAAATGCTCGTTTCTAGACCTATAGATACCATTTTTCAGATTTATAGTCCCCATTTTATTGAATTAGGATTCACATCATTAATGTTTGATATGTTGTTTTATAATTTAAAAACAAACAAGTAAAATAATATTTTCTCTATCTATTAATATAATATCAATCATATAAAATTGATATGACATAAAGAAAGTGATGAAAACCCACATTAAATTAAATTATCCAAATATAGCTTGATTGATTAAAAATAAAAAATAATAAAAGAACGGATGAATGATTATATTTACATTAAAATACTATTATCACATAATAGCTATTCTCTTGAACACATCATCACCAAATTTATTTTTAAAAAAATAATATCTTTTCACGCATAAAATATTATAAATTAAATATATTTTCATTCTTACTCCTGTATAATCAATATTTCCATATAATTAATCCAAACGCTTTTTTTTTCTATTTTTACTCAAAACTTAGTAAAATATTTTTAATTTTGAAAACACTAGAAATATCAAAATGAGCCTGGAGATATAAAATCATCAAATATATTTTTATTTAACATATTGTCCATAGTACAATTTTTCTCAACTCTATTTTGTCATTTTTATCTTCACACGATTTTCCTTATCTCTGCTAAAATAAGTTATATATCTTTGTCTTCTCCTTCTTCTTGGAGCATCATTCCTATTCTTGGAGCTGTCATTCATAAGAAAGGGGAAAAAATAATAAGTGATGCCACCACCATTGTCTTTAATCCAACAAGCTCTAACACGCTTACTTTTTGTGTATTAGTTGAACTATTGCTAGATTTACTTTCAAGTTTAATTATCAGTTGATTATTAATTTATTTAATCATTATTCAGCACAAAAATAAAATAAAAAGGGTTAATTGGTAAAATAAAAACAATAATCTTCCTTTCTTTTCTTTTTTTTTTCATTATACCAAATAAGGAAAATAATTTGATATTTACTTCTTATTAGGTTAGACCAAACGAATTGAAGAAAAAGTACTACATTTCTCTTGTATAAAGTAAGTTCTACTCCCCTTCCTCTTTCACTTTCCTTTTCGTTTCATCCAAACGAGGCCTTAGCATAACTATCACTTTATTTCATCATATTATGATTTAGGTTGTTTCATAAAATTAACACTCTGTTCTTCATAATTCTTAAAATATAAAATTTTGCCCCTCGAACTATGCTCGGGATTCAAGAAACACGATATCCTCTCAAGTCTTGAAACAAAAACTTTGCCCTCTTATGACCTACGATCAACATTAGTAAAACTAATGACATAAACAAAAAAGTACTATATACCAAATTTCGCCCTGAAGACTGTAGGGATATTGTCCCTCCTAAATTTGGTTAATTTATGAAACTTAAAAAAATTAACAATAAAATAACAAGACTACATTCACATATGCATTTATACTTTTACAGAACTATGAACTTTGAAAAAAAAATTTAATCCTTTTATTTAATTCATTCAATTTGAAAAATTACCAATGTCTCCACTATAACTTACGTACCTAAAAATTCAAGATAATATTTTTTTCCTCCAAAAATTTAATTTAATAAAAATCAAAATCATCATTGATACAAATATATTTAATCATTCAATAAATTTCTTAATCTAAGAAGTCAAGGGGTAGTTTAGTTAAAAATTTAACTGTTCAGTTTTTTTTTTTTTTTGAATGAAAAGGTGATGGAATGTGTTTTTCGAATTTATTTTAATGGGTTTTTGTAATATAAGAAATTATTTTAAGGAGTTTTTAGTAATTTTTCCAGACATGGTAAAACTGGTATGCACTTGGTGAAAATTGAATATACTTATAATTTTATATATTTTTTTCACGATGTTATATATGAAGCTGAAAAACAAAACAAACTACTCGATACTCGACTCGAGATCAATTGCTAAAAGCTCATTTGAGCTCAATTATTTAACTTAACAAATCAAATTTGAACATATTTTTTTCGTTTAATAAGATTTGAAATTCGACTCGATCTCTACTCAATCAGTTAAAAGTAAATATATATATATATATAATATATATATATATATATATATATATAACAAGATCAAGCTACTCGAACTCGATTTATGTTCAATTCAATTAAAATTTGTTCAAGTTTATATTGATAACAATCAAATCAAGCACAAAATATAATTTTTAAAATTTGATAAAAATTAATAAAAACTCGAACAATATCATATTCACCTCAACTCGATTTGTTAACACTTCTATTTATATGAGATTTTTCTAGTTAAGTCATTTCTTTCAATGGATTAAGGAGGCATGCATGAGAAGGATTTGAGAAAATAGCAAAATGTTCGAGGCCTCATTAATAAATTGGTAGGACTTCTCGCCCCAGCTCTTCACCTAGGCAAAAAGGGGGCTATATTATGAAAAAGGTGGTCCATATCCATGTAAGTTGTATGTATAGGTTAGCTTTTGAATCTTTGTATATATGTATGTAAGTTATTTGCATTTATCATGGTGGTTATTTTAAAAGGACCACTTATACAATTATACGATTATCTCAACCCAATTTCAAAATAATTTTAAAATATCAACTGATATAATAGCTAAAGTTGGTAAATCCTAGTATAATAAATGAGGAAAAAAAATTATGTAATAATTCAAAAAGCATCTAGTATTTCGAGACTTGAATTTAACACAATGAGAGAGTTTCCAGCATATTCTAATATCATTATATCTTCTTTTTTTTTTTGGAATAATAAAAATAGAGGAAGAACAATCAGGGTCGTTATTTCAAAAGTTAGTTTGAAACGTAATCTGCTAAAATGTCCATTATACTCTTAATGTGATCCATTCATTTTCTTCGTTTATTAATGTAATTAAGTCATAATTCACAACCTGGTATACTTAAAGCTAAATGTTACATCATAGTGGAATATTGCCATTAAATTTCCAATAATATCACCCTACCTATAGTCGTGATTTGTCTACATCACCTTGAATTTTCTTGATAAGTGATTGTCCATGCATTATTTTATTTTTTTTAAAAAAAATTGATGATAAAAATTCTTGCAAAGTAAAAATAATGGATCATCCTATAATCAAAATTTTCAAAAATCAATTATCCATCTATGTAAAATAAGTAGTCTTAAATAATTATACAATTCCGTACTTTGACTATGAAAAATTAACCTAATTTCAGTACAATCATTTCATAATATTGTCACTAAAGCGATGTCATTAATTTAGGACATATCATTCGACTATGAAATCACATGTTTAAACTAGTTTTTATGGTGGTTGTGGAATCAACATCATAAAAAAATTAATCTAACTAATATCATAACTTAACTGTGACGATGATTACATTAGTCGAGCAAGAATTACAGTTCAAATCAAATATTTCATAACAAGAAATACTCCTATAATCTCGTCCAAAGAGAATTCGTAGTTGCCTCCACTTGCATTTTACTTAATCAATCCATTAAAACTTGATTTAATCATAATAGTAATAGAGAAAGATGGAGAAAGGGAGGAAAAATATGTAGCATAGGATTCCTGTGAGGTCTGCTTGAAAAGTACATGGCAGTGCACGTTGTGTGGAGACAACAATATGTGGATGGCAACAAGCCTTCCAATTATTAATATCTCATACAAATCTTGGGAAACCTTCCTTTCTTATTTTGTAGTATATAAAAATAAATAAATAAATAAAGCCAACCTCATACAAACAAATACAGACTCATATGTGTGGTATTCTCAAAATATTGGCATCATTTTCTATGGATTCCATCAAGGTAGAGAGTAGAAAGAAGTTGAATTTATACCAAGCATATACGTCACTTGTTCGAAATCGAATGTTCCTATTTTCTTCAAAAAATTGTACACACATTTTTATTTTTTTTTTGCATAAAATGGTATTGTTCTTTAGAAAAATACAATCTCATTTAAAATAATGTCGTGATTCTGTAATTCTCAACCAATTTTTAAGGATAAAAAAGTGAATAACATCAAACTTTTGCTTTCTTTATTAACCAAAAAGTACTTGATAAAATGAGACCATTCAAATGGGGTAGAGGAGTACAATACCACACTAAATATTTCATCACACGCAAAAGAACTTATATTGTAAAATAATATTTTTGTTTGAGTGAGTAAGAGTTTGGAGTTTTATGGCGAGCCATGTTTCATGTTTATATTCTTAATTATTTATAAAATTGTTTTTTTTTTAATAATTCATTGTTACAAACAGTTTGTATTTGCATATCGGAATCTTTTACTCTATAATTCATTTGAAAATTGTTTTTAAAAATAATTTTTGCTCCAAATGTATCCGAAACGTATAGAGCATGTATTTTGGACATATTTGAGATATTGGCTAATTTCAATAAATAAAATTGACTTTCTTCCATGCGGTACAGAGAGTATAAATATTATACCAAAAAAAGGTACGATATTCTAATTTTCTATATATTCATATTTCACTACTTTAATTGGTTCATTACAAGAGTAATTATTTATAATTTAAAAATATTTTTATGTAAGTAGATATGGTGAGCAAAAATGATTTTTTGTAAAACATTGAAAGTCAAAGTGTTAAGGTATATAAAGGTTCCAATCACATCATTTATATTTGACAATTATTTACGAAGCACATGTTCATATAATAGTAGTCTCCATAAACATCAACTCAATGAATATCTTGGTAGAATGGCAATCCATAATTTATGCTTTTATTAGGTCAAATGTCCATGTTATAGGCATGCAATTGTTACAGGATTAACTTAGTGTTGTAAATACACGATTCTGTAAAAATAAATAAAATTTTATTTTTTTATAATTTTCTCGAGAAAAAAGAAAAAAAAAATTCTATATGGAAAGTAACAGGTGAGGCAGAACAACTTTAACAGATTGTTACTTCACTAAGATTGACGTGGTAAATTGTTAGAGTAGGATGCCCAACGCCCCAATTAGATTGGGTGTATTATACTCTTTTGCTTTTGTAAAAATAATTTTATTGGGAATCATATTAATAAAAAGGCATTTTCTTTATCTTATGTCTTGCATTTTTTTTTATTTCTACACATTAGATAAAGTCCTTAGACCAAATTTAGCTACGGGGCATGATCGCACATATGATGGCGATCATGGAACATGCCTCTAAGGCTTTGGTTTTAAATAAGTTCCGAGTCGAGAGTTTTTTGAGATGGGACATCAAATAGCTCAGTAAGACTCGTACATATAATGTATGCTCGTGAGACGAGGATGTCACATTCCATTGGCATTAGCGTAGAGACGTAAGTGCATATATGTGGGTGCTTGTTAGGGAACAAGTACACCGAATATGGCCCGCAAGAAATTTTTAGTTGGAGGCTTTGCCCGTCGAAATAAGAATTTCTGTGTTGCGATAGTACACGACTAGTCCTTAGACTTGAGGCACGATGATAGCCTTGTGTGCTTCTTGCAGTACTTTGATATATCTTCTGATTGCTTGACAATCACAAAGGGGATATGTTGGGTGTTGCACTGGTGTGCATGGAGGTTTGTCAGTGGCCAACATAGAATTCGACACTTGTTTTTTTTAAACAAGGGAATCTCCTATGTTTTTATAGTTCGTGATTCAAAGACCTTGACCAAGGCAGAATGAATTGTGATTCATCATGAATCATTGGAACTTGAAATGGGATCACAACAATTGAATCATTTAGGGTTTCGACTTATAATCCATGCCTTAGATTCAATCAGGAGATTAGCTGTCGAAAGGACCGTACGTGTATGGTACTCGCAACTGAAATAGGTTTACTCGCTATTTCACCTAAGACTAGTTTGCCATGATTACTTGTTAGGTGTTTTCATGGATAGTGAGGTTATTGGAATTAAGGAGATGATTCCAAGCGGATTAATTAATTAGATTAATTAATTGGAATAATTGTTATTCATAAGTTGCAAATATTGCAAACCCACTACTAGCTTAGTAGTGAACCTAAGAGGGTCACACATCTTTATGAAAAGTAACATTTTTAATTTTAGATTTTATCCAATGGTTGGAAATTAATTAATTAATACCGATCAATTAATTAATTAAGAGTTCTATTTAATTTAATAGTTAAATTAAATTATTCAATTAAGTAATTGGATTATTTAATTGGACCTAATTTGATTAGGAAGCCCAATTGAAGTAAATTAAATTAATCAATTGGATTGATTAAATTGGGATTGAATCAATTGAATTGATTTGGGAATTTTTGAGTCCAAGCCCAAAATAGATGTGGATCACTTAAGAAGCCCACTAAAGTATGAAGAGAATAAATTAAATAAATATGATTTATTTAATTAACATATTTATAGATAAATAAATATAGTGACCAATTTTATAGGATAAAATAGGCCACTAAGATTTATTTTATGTATAAATATAATTATAGTATATATATATATGATATATATCTATCTTGATAGTATTTGAAGAGTTCAAATTAATATCAACAATGTATGTAGACAATTTTGATAATTAATGTAGTCTCAAATTAGTCCACATACAATAGAAGAGTGAAAAAAGAAGAGTTTTTAAAAGATTTGGAATCCTTCCAAGATAAGGTTTTGAAATAGTTCAAAATAGAAAAACTTTCCAAGAGTTGGAAAATGATTAAAATTTTCAACCCTATATATATGAGGGATGAAAATTACATAATTCAATTCAAAAATTTGAGCAAAAATATTTTGTTTAAAGTCTTCTATTTTTACTTTTCAAGAAAAGAAAAGAAAGAAAAAGAAAATCAGTTTCTTGTTATTTTCTTCATATTATTGTTTCAAGAACTTAAAAAATCAATCTTTATTGTTCTTGAAAATATACTCCGATTCTAGATTAGTAAACAATTAAAAGGATACTAGCGAATCCTTTTGATTGGTGTTGTTTTCCGTATGGTGGACCTGATAGAGGGGAGACACTTGGATCCCTGCGAGTTCTGATAGTCCAGGATAAGCAATTGATTGCTTCATTCCCTACAACAACTGGAGTGCACGAAAGGTATAATCCGATTTTATATTTATTTATATATTCACTTGAATAAGCGCGATCGTTAAAATCGCTTTCGAATCAAAGGGGTTAAATTTATGTTTGATAAAAATTTTAATTTTCCGCTGCGTATACCCCTGTGATTATAGCGAACCCAACAGTGGTATCAGAGCCACGGTTTCGCTTATTTAGTGAATTTCGGATTTATGAATACATGTTTTTAAATTGTTTAAATTCATGTTAATTATGTAAAATTTGATTTTGCATATTTTAGAAATTTTTAATTGGAATAATTTCAATTGCTTATTTAAATTGTTTAAATATAAAAAAACAAAAAAAATTCGTCGGCTTCGGGTGTCAGACACCCGACGGCTGCACGGGCAGGCACCCGGTAGCGGGGTTCGGCGCGCCACGGGTGCCCGACAGCTGGGCGCCCGTCACCTGGCACCCGACAGCGGGCACTGGGCGCCCGGCTGCGCGCCCGACGGGCAGCAGTGGTGCTGCTCGTCGTGTCGTTCCGGGTCCATTTTTTTTTCTTTTTTTATTTTCTGGAATATTAAAATTAAATGTTAATTTTAATTTTTTCTGAAAATTATTTTTCAAAGAAAAATTATTTTTCAAGCAATTAAAAATTATACCAAGTTAAAAGAAAAATTGTGTTTAACAATTTGGTAAATTTACATATTTTATAATTACATATGATGTTAATTATGAGCATGTATGGGATGATCATGAGCCATTGGACCAATGTGATTGGTTTTATTTAATATTTTTGGGTTTTAAAATGGGGCCTGCGAGCCTCTTATTTCATTTATGTAAGTTATTTTATTTTCTGTAAAGAGAGTAGAATAGATGGTAAGGTTTTTCTTTTTCTTTGGAAGACGAAGGAGAATAAAAAAGAAGGCTCATGATTGTATGGGATACAATTATGTAATAGAATATGTTCTATTCCATTTTATTACCCTTAGACTGACCTTAGGTCCATTTTTGGCTCAAATGGACCACATAGGACTGGTTCATGATCATCTATTTATTTAAGTATGTATTAGATGCATGTTTAGGATTTTATTTAATGCTTTTATGCTTGTGGAATGATATTATGATGTCATGCATTAAATAACCAACATAATTTAAACTATGATGAGGTCTTGGATAAAATTAAACCCCACTTAATTTATTAAAATTAAGTAAAAGAATTTTTTGAAAATTCGATTTCAAACAAAAATGGACAAGTTAGGTAGGACCTATCGTTCCATGCCTACCATCAAAGATAGAGACATGACGACCGCTACCGCACTTGATCACTGACCATGAGTCGTGGGGTGGTCTTGTGTTGGAAAGTTGTGATCTCTACCAAGCATAGAGATGCTCGTGGGATGGAATCATCATTATGTTGACCATGAGTCGTGGGACATCTTGATGCTCTATCTACACGAAAGTTTGATGGGTATTGTTTGACACTTAGTACCATATGGGCTCATAAAATTGAGGTATATGAGAAGAGGTGAGGCAAAACAAACTTGAGGGTTGTATAGTGATACAATTGTCAAAGAGTTGACTACCGATAAAAATATTTCATGGGCTCATAAAATTGGGGTGTGAAATATTTCCATTGGACCTCAAGCTCACTAGGAAATTTGATTTCCCGAAATTCCATTAGGGGTGATGGAATTCGAAGAAAATAGTGGGAGACATTTAGTATTAAAGACCTTATATTAAATGAATATGTTTTTCCCATAGTTTACTCATTTTCTGCTTCTTGCATATTTTGTAGATTATTCTACTAAAATGACAAAGAATCCACTTGCAACAATCATTGAACAAAATAAATTAACTGGACCTAATTTTGTCGATTGGCTAAGAAACCTGAAGATAGTTCTTCAGTCAGAGAAGAGGGCATATGTCCTCGACACTGCGCCTCCTTTGGTACCCCGGAGGATATTACTTCAGAGGATTATGTAGGTTATTTACGTCATGTTGATGACAATCTGCAGGCTCGATGCTACATGCTGGCATCGATGTCAAATGAGCTACAGAGGCAGAATGAGAATCAAGATACTGCCTATGGGATCCTCATTCACCTACAAGAGTTGTATGGTGAAAGAACTCGACAGACGAGATATCAGATCTCAAAAGAGCTTTTCAGATGTCGTATGACTGAGGGCTCTTCAGTCCATGATCATGGATTGAAGATGATAGCCCTTATTGAAAGGCTGGCGTCCCTTGGAGTCGTTATGGAGAACGAACTCTATACGGACCTTCTGCTGCAGTCTGCCTCCATCATTTGACACCTTTGTTGTCAACTTTAACATGCATAACATGGAGACTAGTCTCGCTGAGCTTGTGAACATGTTAAAGACGGCTGAGTCCACCATGAAAAAGGACAAGCCGGTTCTGCTTGTTGGATCTTCTTCCGGATCAAAGGCTAAAAAGCCCAAGAAAGAAAAGAAGAAAGGAAAGGGTTCCTCTAAACCCAACAAGCTGAAAGCTAAGGGCAGTGTCAAAAAGGTTTCTTCTCAAGCCAATGACAAGTGCCATTACTGCGGCAAACTAGGGCACTGGAAGAGGAATTGCAAGGAGTATCTTGCAAGCCTGAAGAGTTTAGGTATATATTTTGTTGAAGTTAACTTGTCGGTTAACAATACTTCTTGGGTATTAGATACCGGTTGTGGCTCACATATTTGCAATGATTTGCAGATGATGGCAAGAAGTAGGAAGCTGGATGGAGGAGAAACGGTCCTTAGGATGGGAAATGGAGCAAGAGTTGCTGCATTAGCTATAGGGACCGTTAATCTGGCTTTAGAGAATGGTTATGTAATAGTTTTAAATAATTGTCTTTTTGTTCCAGATATTATTAAGAACATTATCTCTATTCCAGTTTTGGATAGATAAGGTTTTAGATTTACCATTGAGAATGGAAATTGTTCCATTTTCAAACGTTCTGATTTTATATATTCTGGTTTTTTGACGAATTGTTTATATACTATTACTCCCCATAACCCCATTTTCACAATTCAACAACATAAAAGAAAATTAGATAATCATAGTTCAATGAGCCTGTGGCACGCAAGATTAGGACATATTTCTGAGAAAAAAATTAACAAATTGGTACAATTGCTTGATCTAACAAGAGAGCAAGGACTACTAACTTGTGAATCCTGCCTCAAAGGAAAGATGACCAAATCTCCATTTGTTGGACAAGTGGAGCGAGCCAAGCATCTATTGGATTTGATTCCATACAGATGTATGTGGGCTACTAAATGTTAGTGCCCGTGTGGAACTATAACTACTTCTTAACCTTTATCGATGACTTCTCTAAGTATGGTTATATGTACCTTTTAAGGTACAAGTCTGAAGTATTTGAAAAGTTCAAAGAATTCAGAACTGAAGTAGAGAAACAAACTGGATTAAGTATAAAAACTCTTCGATCTGATCGAGGAGGTGAATACTTAAGCACAGAATTTTTAGATTATCTAAAAGAGAATGTGATTCTCTTACAGTGGACTCCTCCTGCTACTCCCCAACTCAACGGAGTTGCGGAATGCAGGAATCAAACCTTGTTGGACATGGTTAGATCTATGATGAGCTTCACTTCATTACCTCTTTCATTCTGGAGCTATGCCTTAGAAACGACGGCATACCTATTAAACAGGGTGCCATCTAAAGCCGTCCCCAAAATACCATATGAGATGTGGTATGGAAAGATACCTTCCTATAAATACCTTAGGGTATGGGGGTGTGCTGCTTATGTGAAGCAGCTAGTGGGAGATAAGTTGGATATGAGATCCAGCTTATGCAAGTTTGTGGGGTATCCAAAAGAGTCTATTGGATACTATTTCTATGATGCCACGGAACAAAGGGTGTTTGTTTCGAGGAATGCTACCTTCCTTGAAGAAGAATTTCTTTCAGATGGAAGTGACAATGTCGTAGAACTTGAAGAGGTTCAAGAACCACAGAACACCCAACTGACGCAGTAAATGGTACACCAGCTGATGTTGGACCCTCTAAGGCACAATCTCTTCGAAGATCCGAAAGGGTCTCAAGGGTACCTAAGAGGTACAACTTGTTGTTAGAGAACAAAGAAGAGGGACTCCCTTGGATAATGATCCAAGAAGCTATGGAGAGGCGATGTCTGACATCGACTCGAAAAAGTGGCAAGAAGCTATGCAGTCCGAAATGGACTCTATGTACTCCAACAAGGTATGGACTTTGGTGGACCCACCACAGGAATATTCCCATTGGCTGCAAATGGGTCTACAAGCGAAAGCTTGGAGTAGATGGAGAGGTAGCAACCTATAAGGCACGATTGGTAGCAAAAGGTTATACTCAGAAGCAAGGAATTGATTATGAGGAAACTTTTTTACCAGTAGCGATGCTTAAATCCATACGGATACTGTTAGCCATATCTGCATATTATGACTATGAGATATGGCAAATGGATGTGAAGACCGCATTCCTTAATGGAAACATTAAGGAAGAGATCTACATGAAGCAGCCAGAAGGCTCATATCCAGCGGGAGCGAGCAAAAGGTTTGCAAGCTCCAGAGATCCATTTATGGACTCAAACAAGCTTCGAGGAGTTGGAACATCGGGATGAAACGATCAAAATGTTTGACTTTCATAAGAATCCGAATGAACCATGTGTCTATAAGAAGGTTAGTGGGAGTGCAGCTACATTTGTTGTGTTCTATGTTGATGACATCCTACTCATTGGAATGATGTAAGGATGTTGCAGTCAACGAGGACTTGGTTATCTAATCAATTTTCCATGAAGGACTTGGGAGATGCATCTTTTATCCTAGAGATAAAGATCTATAGAGATAGATCCAGAAGGATGATCGGACTATCCCAATCCATGTACATAGACAAAGTGCTAAAAAGGTTTAGCATGGAGGAATCCAAAGAGGATTTCTGCCTATGAGTCATGAGGTTTCACTCTCTAAAGTTATGTCTTCTAAGACACCTAAAGAGAGAGAAAAGATGGCTCGCATACCTTATGCTTCTGCAATAGGGAGCATAATGTATGCAATGTTATGTACAAGGCCTGATATAACACATGCTCTGAGTGTCACGAGCAGATATCAGTCCAATCCAGGAGAAGAACACTGGAAAGTCGTTAAGATGATCTCAAGTACTTGAGAAGGACTAAGGATATCTTTCTGATATACGGCAATGGAGAACTAAAACTGGAGGGATATACAGACTCTAGTTTTCAGTCCGATATAGATGACTCAAAGTCCATGTCCGGATACATATTCACCTTGAATGGTGGTGCGGTCAGTTGGAAGAGTTCCAAGCAAGAGACGACTGCAGACTCTACCACCGAAGCTGAATATATTGCTGCATGAGATGCAGCAAAAGAAGCTGTTTTGATTAGAAATTTCATCCAATGGTTGGATGTAATTCCATCCATTGTTGATTCAGTTATGATTTACTGTGATAATAATGGAGCTATTGCGCAAGCAAAAGAGCCAAGATCTCATCAAAGATCCAAGCACATAATAAGACGATATCACTTGATCAGAGAGATCATTGATAGAGGCGACGTCATTGTGGATCGAGTTGCCTCAGCAAAAATGTAGCAGACCCACTTACTAAGCCCTTAGCACAGAAGATATTTGACGGACATCTTGAGAAGATGGCTTTAGATACATGGGCAATTGAGCTAGGCAAGTGGGAGATTGTTAAAGTAGGATGCCCAACGCCCCAATTAGATTGGGTGTATTATACTCTTTTGCTTTTGTAAAACAATTTTATTGGGAATCATATTAATAAAAAGGCATTTTCTTTATCTTATGTCTTGCATTTTTTTATTTCTACACATTAGATAAAGTCCTTAGACCAAATTTAGCTACGGGGCATGGTCGCACATATGATGGCGATCATGGAACATGCCTCTAAGGCTTTGGTTTTAAATAAGTTCCGAGTCGAGAGTTTTTTGAGATGGGACATCAAATAGCTCAGTAAGACTCGTACATATAATGCATGCTCGTGAGACGAGGATGTCACATTCCATTGGCATTAGCGTAGAGACGTAAGTGCATATATGTGGGTGCTTGTTAGGAACAAGTACACCGAATATGGCCCGCAAGAAATTCTTAGTTGGAGGCTTTGCCCGTCGAAATAAGAATTTCTGTGTTGCGATAGTACACGACTAATCCTTAGACTTGAGGCACGATGGTAGCCTTGTGTGCTTCTTGCAGTACTTTGATATATCTTCTGATTGCTTAACAATCACAAAGGGGGTATGTTGGGTGTTGCACTGGTGTGCATGGAGGTTTGTTAGTGGCCAACATAGAATTCGACACTTGTTTTTTTTTAAACAAGGGAATCTCCTATGTTTTCATAGTTCGTGATTCAAAGACCTTGACCAAGGCAGAATGAATTGTGATTCATCATGAATCATTGGAACTTGAAA
Organism: Paulownia fortunei; assembly: GCA_019321725.1. Lineage (NCBI taxonomy): Eukaryota > Viridiplantae > Streptophyta > Magnoliopsida > Lamiales > Paulowniaceae > Paulownia > Paulownia fortunei. The sequence goes on along the minus strand of CM033109.1, from coordinate 7,514,296 downwards.
TGGGATCACAACAATTGAATCATTTAGGGTTTCGACTTATAATCCATGACTTAGATTCAATCAGGAGATTAGCTGTCGAAAGGACCGTACGTGTATGGTACTCGCAACTGAAATAGGTTTACTCGCTATTTCACCTAAGACTAGTTTGCCATGATTACTTGCTAGTGTTTTCATGGATAGTGAGGTTATTGGAATTAAGGAGTTGATTCCAAGCGGATTAATTAATTGGATTAATTAATTGGAATAATTGTTATTCATAAGTTGCAAATATTGCAAACCCACTACTAGCTTAGTAGTGAACCTAAGAGGGTCACACATCTTTATGAAAAGTAACATTTTTTAATTTTAGATTTTATCCAATGGTTGAAAATTAATTAATTAATACCGATCAATTAATTAATTAAGGGTTCTATTTAATTTAATAGTTAAATTAAATTATTCAATTAAGTAATTGGATTATTTAATTGGACCTAATTTGATTAGGAAGCCAATTGAAGTAAATTAAATTAATCAATTGGATTGATTAAATTGGGATTGAATCAATTGAATTGATTTGGGGATTTTTGAGTCCAAGCCCAAAATAAATGTGGATCACTTAAGAAGCCCACTAAAGTATGAAGAGAATAAATTAAATAAATATGATTTATTTAATTAACATATTTATAGATAAATAAATATAGTGACCAATTTTATAGGATAAAATAGGTCACTAAGATTTAATTTATGTATAAATATAATTATAGATATATATATATATATATCTATCTTGATAGTATTTGAAGAGTTCAAATTAATATCAACAATGTATGTAGACAATTTTGATGATTAATGTAGTCTCAAATTAGTCCACATACAATAGAAGAGTGAAAAAAGAAGAGTTTTAAAAGATTTGGAATCCTTCCAAGATAAGGTTTTGAAATAGTTCAAAATAGAAAAACTTTCCAAGAGTTGGAAAAGGATTAAAATTTTCAACCCTATATATATGAGGGATGAAAATTACATAATTCAATTCAAAAATTTGAGCAAAAATATTTTGTTAAAGTCTTCTATTTTTACTCTTCAAGAAAAGAAAAGAAAGAAAAAGAAAATCAGTTTCTTGTTATTTTCTTCATATTATTGTTTTAAGAACTTAAAAAATCAATCTTTATTGTTTTTGAAAATATACTCCGTTCTAGATTAGTAAACAATTAAAAGGATACTAGCGAATCCTTTTGATTTGTGTTTTCCGTATAGTGGACCTGATAGAGGGGAGACACTTGGATCCCTGCGAGTTCTGATAGTCCAGGATAAGCAATTGATTGCTTCATTCCCTACAACAACTGGAGTGCACGAAAGGTATAATCCGATTTTATATTTATTTATATATTCACTTGAATAAGCGCGATCGTTAAAATCGCTTTCGAATCAAAGGGGTTAAATTTATGTTTGATAAAAATTTTAATTTTCCGCTGCGTATACCCCTGCGATTATAGCGAACCCAACATAAATAATAGGGATGCTTATGATATATGGTAATTTTTCGAACTTGTTTAATATGCTTAAACAACTTATCTAAAATGGTAATTTGTACTATATAGGCTTTTTCCTTTGAAGGGCAAAATCACTTAATAAATATAATCCTAAAGACAATTCCTTGTCTTATTGGGCTCGGCCCGATTCAAAATTCTAGCAAAATTTATCTGTAGAACCAAGCATACTTAGTGGGCTTGGATGATATTCCCACAGAGAGCCCATATTACTACTTAATTTAGGCCTGTAAATGAATACGCTAAATACGTTGTCCAGGCCCATACCAAAAGAAGACCCGTCAGATGGGGTAAGTGTTAAGCAAGGGAGTTTATGAGTTTATGGACACCCGAGTCCCGACTAAATATTTATATCCAATCCTAGAATTTGGATTCAATCACGATAACAATATTAAATTATAAATATCACAATTTATATGTTTTGTAAAATGCATAAGTCCATTGTGCCATATATCCGCCGGGCCATATGAACCCTGCAAGATTGAAAAAGAAAAGTTATATTGTTATACATATATACTTACATATATATTAATTATTATTTACATAATATTTAGTTCGTAGCTAACTGATATCGAATCAAATGCTAAATTTTTTAAAAAATAAAAATTAAATAACGAATCAAAATTTTTATTTTAATTCTAATATATATCAAATTTTTAATTTCAATTTAGTTTAATCGATTTATTAAATTGTAAATGTCCCTAAAAAGAAAAGAGGATGCAACGAGAAAAGAGAAGAGATAGTGAAAGGCAACTTTAGAGAGAGAAGAGAAAGATGAGAAATGAGGGGATGAGCCGCGTTGGGGAGGATGAAAGAAGAATGAGAAGACAATAGTTGTGAGAGAGAGAGAGAGAGAAAGAGGAAGGGAGAGATTGAGGGAGAAGAGAGGATGAGCCATTGGGGGGAGAGAGTTTATTAGGGTTTCATAAGATTGAACAATTTTAAACTAATTCAAATAATAAAATAAATTGGGGCCGAGTGTTTCTAAGAGTTCAATTTTTAAGATGTATACACTATCTTTATCAATGGGAGGAAAATAAAACTTAATTTTGAATATATTAAAAAAGAAATTCTTTCAACTATATAAATCAATATTTTGAAAATCGAAACAGAATGGTCGGTTCAATCAGTAATCGGAGATTGTTCCGGTCCCGTTAGACATATAAAATTGAATTTTCGGTTTGATCGGTCAAAATCGATTAAAATTGGTCAAACCAGTTTGACCAAGTTTATTTTTTTAAGAAAATTAAATTTGATATTTATATATTTATGTGGTTATTTGAATTTTGTATTTTGTTAGATATTTTTTAGGTAGTTATTTATTTTTTTATATTTAAAATGTATTACATAATAATTAGTCTATTATATTATTATTTTATATAATATAATAAAAAAATATAATTATTTTTCATTGGATCAATCACCGATGGTTGAACATGTCCGATCATTTAACCGCTAATTAACAGTAAGATCGATTTGGTGATCAATTCAATTAAGAAAAAATTGGTATAAATATTATAAATACATGCTTTCTATGTATATAAGTATTACCAAGACATTGATGGCATAATGATCATGTAATAAATGAATACTTTTATCATTGATGGCGTAATGATCATGTAATAAAAGAATACTTTTATCATCGACGGCAAAATAATTAATTTATAACTTTTATTTGAATTTTTTAACATGTTATAAAAGGAATTTTTTTTTTAGTAATTTAACTATTTGAGAGAGAAGTTATATAATTACCTTATTTTTCACATGTAGGAAATAATTTCCAATTACATTCACGTTTGAAGTTCCTTTATGTTCATTGGTAAACCATAAAATTTATTTAAATTTATTATATTCGATTCTGATTTCACAAAGTAAGATCTAAATATAATCATTTCAATTCAAATTCATATTAAAATCCAAGCCATAAACATCCCATTTCCAAAATCAATATTCTTATGACAGATTTTTGGTGGGCCATACACACCAGTCATTGACAAGAAGAGTGAAAAAGTCCTATTTTTTAATCATTTGATGCAATTTAAATCGTGTCCAAAATGATTATTTTCACAAGATTATTCTTCTACCACTTGAGGAACTCACCACGAAGTTGGTTCCTCACGGGAAATTTGAAGCAGTAGCACTAGTTGGAATCATTGTACTACTTGTGAATTAAGCTGAAATTTACGACATTGTTTGCAAGAGATGAAATTAAGCTGCTTTTTGGCTTTTCATTCAAATTTAAAACTATTGTTTATTTCATCTGTTTATGCTTCTATATTTCTTAATTTATAAATTTTGGGGGAAATAGTTAGTAGTAAAAGTAAAAAATATTTGAATTTTTTTTAAAAAATGCAAAATAAATATTTCATAGCAAAATAACTTAAAACTTTATGGATGAAGACTAAAACGAAGGTAAAAGAGTTAAAAAAAGGTAATTTAATTATCAAAATATCGAGAATTATATAAAATACCACTTAAAATACTTCTGGCTTCGGAGTATTTAGAGCCCGTTTTTTTTTTTTAATTTTTAAAGAGTATCTTTTCATTTATTATTATATAAAATTTCAAAAAAGCATTTATTTTACTTATTTTTATAAGAATTATACTTTTTTTATTTTCAAATTTATCAACATTTCATTTCATATCTTTTCATTCACCCACTAAGCTCATTTTCAAATTTACTGTATTTAACTGTCTTTTCAGAAAAAAAAAAACTATAAAATAAATAAAATTTTAATTTTTAAATTTATATAGTCAACAAATTTCGTTAGAATAGCTGGAAACACGGCGAAAATTAAACCAAATTGGCTCTTAGCTTTTTTAGTGACGCTAAAGCTAAAGCAAATTGTTCAACAATTCCTTTGATAGATTTTTATTATTATTATTATTATTTTAATTTTAGCTAAAGTCAATAACTACTTAGTTCTAACATTTCCAAGCACCCTTAATTTAAGTTTAAGGAGGCATTTTTGTAATGATTGTGAACTTTAAATTTATGAATTATGCCCAACTATATCTTATTCATAATCCCGAAATTGCCCCCAACTAAATAAACCCCCACCTACTACTCAACCTAATCATGTTCGTTAATTCTCTAGAGCCCCATCATTAGACCCTTTTAGGTTTGAAAATTTCCAGCTTTCAAAATGGGATTGAGATTTGAAAGTGTAAAATCGCCATTCTATAATTATTAAGATTTACTTTATGCATCTCAAAATTATTGGTGTTGTTTAATATTTTTTTCAAGTTAAAGTAAATAATATAATAAATATTAAAATTTAAAATATTTGAGTAATAAAAATCATTTAAAAATCAATATGATAAGTAATTTTAAAAAATAAACAGTTTGATTTTGTACTGTAAGAAAAAAATTATAATTTTTTTATATGAGGAATTGATTATGATAAGTATTATATATTTCGCTCAAGAAAGTTCTTCTCAGTAAAACAAATTTTGAATTAGCCACTTAATTTACATATATGAGTCAAAATTATCATTATATTTCTTCATAGATTTTGGAAATCAAGCTATAATTTTAAAAATATGTTGAGCTTATTAGCCTATTTTGAGAATCCGAGTCATTTATCCTTTCTGAAAAACACAAAAAGTCAAATTCAATTTACTCCAAAAAATTTTGAGAATACATTTTGTTTAGAAGCTGTTTTGAAGAATGCATGTTTGATTTTATTTTTTGGTGAATAAGATATTTTTTATTGTAAATATTTTTTCACATAAATTGCGATTTGGCTAATAGTGTCACATCAAAATTTTATATTATTATATTAATTTTTTGTTAATATAATAATAAAAAATATATATTTATATTACTATAATAATTAAAAAATGTAAATATATGTATATATTTATTGATAAAATGATGGAAATATGTATAAAATTTATATAATGATTGAAGTACATGTATATATATATATACACATACATATAATGATTAGATTTTTTAAAAATATTTTAGAAGAAAAGAAAGATGAAAATATTTCTAAATTTGATTTCATTTTTTTAAGAATGAAAATATTATTTCAAAATAAAATCAAACAATGCCCTAATCATACATGAGAGATAATAATAATAATAATAATAATAATAATAATAATAATAATAATTAAAAAAATAAAAGAAAAACAGAATAACCCCAATCACAGTTCACGTGCACTACTACGGCTTCAAGCTGTTGTCTCGCATCCTCATTTTCCCTTGTGTTTGTTTTCATATCTGTCATTTTTGCTGTCTGCCCACACAAACTCATACATCTAATAGCTGTCATTTTGGATGTACATACTCTCATACTTTGCTCTCATGCTTCACTTTCAGATTCTTTGCGACAAACAACACTAACAAAGAATCAATAAACCCTAACTCAAATAGTTAAATTGAAGTAATAAAATTTTGTACACGTATTTCTCCATTTTTTTTTATAGTAGTTGATTGTTAATAGTCGACGAGCATGCAAATTATTGATTGATTAAACCCAATTTGGGCTTTTTTTTGAATCATTTTCGTAACCATATGATCAAGTTATAACAAGTAACATAAATCGTGATTGAATTCCCAATAGAAAAGATTTGAATTGAATGGAATAATAACAGATGCAAAACCAAGAAAATGTTTGTTTACAAAACAATTTGCAAGCAAAGGCTAAGGCACAAATTCGTTTTCTAACAATGGCCTCGTCCGAGTCTCCATTGCCACGGGCGCCTTCGTGTACCCGACGCTTGTCATTGGCAACGGCACGCCCAATTCCGCAGCATCTTCCATTCGTCGTATCTTCTTCCGGTGCCTACACCTTTTTACGTAACCAAATACAATGGCCAAGACAACTAACAATGCCGCTCCTCCAATCACAGAACCAGCAATTATCCACGCTCTCTTTCTCCTCCCATTTCCACCACCAATGCCACCAGCACCACCACCTCCGCCGCCTCCACTGCTAGGAGCAGGTGCTGGAGCAACTAATGACTCCACCACAATTGAGAAGTGGCCTTGGTTAGTTGTCAAACAAGTGTTTTCCTTTACCACATTGTCGAATCCTACTGAACCATCTAAACCAAAATACGCACACATAGGTGAGGACTCGTTAGGCCACGATCGAACATCGGGGAATGTGATCGAAATGGGATCGCCGGAGGCCCGAATATTGAGTTCTGATAAATTTGTAGCAGATAAATCAGTGGCATCATATGCCAAGAGACCTAAAACTGGTGCTAAAAATGTGTAGCCAGGCAAGGGGTAGTATAAGGATGACCAATTACCCAAGTTGTGATACACCAAAACAAGCCTCTCCACATAAGGCTGCTCAACCACACCAACTGGGATATGAAACTCTTTGTAGCTGGCAACCCCTCTCCGCCGCAAGCTGCCACTCCTCAGCCGCAGCGCCGCCACTCCAATCCCTGTCAAGTTGGAGGGTACCTTGCCATCATACACAATGCCAGTTCTTGGCCTAACAAATGCCCTAAAAGCATAGTCTTGAAGCAGAGAATCAAGTTCTCTTGCAGAGAGCTGTATACTTGGTTGAGCAATCACCACTTGTAAGCAGAGAATTATGCAGAGATATGCAAGGAGCATTGGGAAATAATCCAAGATTCAAAGAACCCTTTTGAAATCAGAGATTGCACAGCAATGCAAATAGCAAGAAAACAAGAAATCTTTAATGGCCATAGCCCTTTTGCGTTCGCGCAAGCAATCTGTGGAAAAATCTACCTAAAGAAAAACAGTAGATATGGATCCAAAACTATCCATACATAAGAGTATTCGTGAGAAAAAAATAAGGGATTTTTCGTATCAAGAATTAAGGCAAGAAAATCATTTGCCTGGCAAAGAAATTTTCTAAAGTAAAAAGGGATGAAATTTCAGATTTGTAGCAGCAAAAGTACAACTGGAAAGGAAAATAAATGGGGAGCAACTAACCACACAGCTGTGGTCGCGACAGAGCAGATTCCCACCGCTGGTGTAATTACCACAAAAGCCAGCCAATAATGAGGTGACATGTCAGCTAAAAATGAAGACCATAAAAGAACAAAAAAGGACCACTGGGGGCAGTAGTAGTAGTAAGTATGGGGAAATCTGCAAACTCTAATCTCCAGAAAAACATAAGTAAATATTTGTTTCAGACTTCGAGTCGTGGCCTTAACTAGGTATTTTGACTGTCGTTTGGAAATATATAGTTGCCAACTATATGCTATTTATTTGTGAAATTCTTGGATGGATGGTGCAATGCACGTCCATCCAACAACCATTAAATAAGAGATTGATAAATTTAATAATCAAATATGAATGGAATATGTTGTATTTAATTCACTGTTGAAAAATTCTTATTTACTGGCTCAAAGGGTGAATTGGTACCATCTGGCCATAATTGGGGCTAAATTATTTTGAATTTTTATTTTAATTTAATATTTAATTTTATATTTTATACTTCATCTCAAAATTAAAACTTTTATTTGACTTGGTGCATTGTTCTAGCCTTTTAGATGAAATTTAAAACAATAAAAATTTTATATAATATTTACGATTAGGATGAAATTTCTCATATACTATATTAAATTATTGATGCGAGTCACCAAAAATTATACCGTGCGTTATAACCTTAGAGTCCACAAGTAAAATCATGCAAAATTTCATTTGCTTTCATATTTAAGATAATTAATCATAAAAAATTAACCCCTTCTTGTAAATATTTTTAAAAAGAGATATATACTAGGTTGATCAAATTAATGAATTTATTTTTGGCATCTAAAATATGCATATTTTCAAATTAAAAATTGTAATCTTGAGCATCCTTTTGAAGAATGAAGACATGATTTTCTTTTTTTCTTTCCTTTTTTTTTTTTTTAAATCTAAAAGCCCCTTACCAAATGTTAACAGGCTATCTATATTGGGCTGGTAAACTATTGGCCCAACAAACCAGACTTGAAGACCACCAGTTCCAAGCCCAGAGTGTCTCTTTCAGGTAAATTCTACAATTATTGACCAATTTGGGGAAGGCTTTGTTCTCTTTTGAAATTGATTTCAATATTTAATTTTCCGGTTTAGCAAGTAAAATCTCTCTTATGCCCAAGTATTTGTTTGATCTTTTTTTATCTATTCTAAAAAGGGTCAAAAAAGCTGTGGAAAGACAATAAGCCTTTAGAGACGACTTTGCCAACTTTACAACTAAAAAGATAAAATAAAATAAAAAGAAAATTGCTTAACTTCTTTATTCCTATATAAAAACGTGACTGGTCCATCAACCCTTACATTCTTACAGCAAGCAGGTTCGGACATGACCTTTTTTTGTCGGAAGGTGTGTGTCAGACAAGTTGGCTTTATTGGTAAATTTCCAATAAAGGATTGTATCTCAACATCTTTTGGGACAGGAAGAAATATAACTGTTTACAAATTCCTTTTGTATCTACATAAATATGCCTTGTTTCTCAAAGTCATGTGACTTGGAGCTTATCTGCTAGTCCTTTCAGATGTATTTGTAAATCAATTATATGAAGACAAAAATGACTCCTCCCTTTGAACTTTTCATTTGTAATTGACATTATCTTCTTTGATCACAACATGTAACAGGGGAAACCTGCAGCAAACTTTCATTTTGCATACTGAAAATGAAAGTTTTGAGGGTATATCCAGTTCCAATCAGATCATCTATATAAGTCACTCCAACCATATGTGCCTCAATTAAGTGTATGATAAGCTCACATTAAGGGTAGCCTTCTCGTAGGGTCGACATTTAGAAATTGCGGATGCAGAATTTACCACAAAGTTGTCATAAAGAAGGGGAATTCTATCTGCTTCAATTTCCAACGGCAACTGTCCTGCATTTTTGAGAAGTTCTACCTAGTAGCCAACAAGAAGAGAGAACATATAGCAAAAGCAAGCACCACAACTCTATTATGCAGAGCTATAATTATCTCCATTGCTGTCACAAAATATCAAGAAAAGTAGTTTTGTTATTAATATACAGTTTTCAATCAGCAATTTCATAATGTTTTGAAGCACAAGATGAGCTTACTGTAAAGGAAGAAAGAAAGAAAGAAAAGAAAGGAAAAAAAAAAAAAACATTACAATGTGAACGTGTACAATGACTCCCCTTTTGGCCCCTTCATCTTAAAATGACTACATTTTGAAAGGTGAAGATTATCAGCAACACAATAATTTACAGCAAAAAATCGAGTAAACAGCTGACAGATAACAACTTTACAAACAAAATGAGCAACCGACATTGATACAACTCAAACCTTTTCCAATGGGATGAATATCAGACCACGGCCATCAAATCGCCTTAATGTCTTCTAACATCTTCTGCTGGCATTTGGACATAAGGGTTCACCGTGTTGATAGTTTGGGAAGCCTCTTTGAGCTCTAGGGATGGCACAGAACTAGGAGAGACATTCTGGGTCACTTGTGGAATTGCACCCTGGGGAATCGTTGGAGTTGGAGAGAGTGCAGGCATTGTGGCAGAGGATTGCACATTAGTGGGTGTAGTTATCTTGATGGGGTAGACTTCAGTGACCTCTTCACTGCCTTCATCCAAGTACACAACATCCTGCATGGTGAGTTGGTGGTACTCAACAATCTCCCTCAAGAAACGGTTCTCTCGTGCATAGACTGAATTCTCTTGGGCAAGTCGAGCTTTCTCAGCCAAAAGAGACTCAAGCTGAAGCCTTATCTGGTATGCAAATATTGCCATAACTTGTTAAATACGTATTCATGAGTAAGTTTAAAACATATGTGTTGTAAAGGTAGAATGAAGCATATTCTTTTGAGAAAGAGAGAACAGTAACATAAAGAGTAGACATGCCCCAGAGATGCCTGTCGATATTGGATTTCAAAGCCATCAAAAAGAAAGAAGTGCACATGTTCAGTGCCAAAAATACAGATATGATATGTAAATACCTATAGTAGCTGAGAAAGCTATGACTTAAAGTGCACTTTTTTTTTTGTTCTACAGAATATTTTGTTGACTAAAAAAATCTTTTGGTTTCAAACAATAGGCCACATGTCCAGACACAAAAATCAATTAAATACACAAGCTCACATTTGTAAATAAAAGGTTGGTTAGCACACGGGTTCAGCCATGATGCTGAAGTAGCATGAGTATTAACAAGAGCACTAAACCAAAGGTCGGCAATCACCTGCTAACTATCGAGCAACATTTAGAACTTGCAAAACATAAATGTCGAAATTCATATCGAGGTTTTGAAATGGAGAAGTACTAATATCAAAGTACATCTGGATTTTGGTTTATAGGAAAAATTAATGAAAAATATAGATTAATTGGATATTGTAAAAGTAAAATTGGACAAATTTATACACAAATGGTAATTATAGTGCAGCTTGGACAAATTTGTAGTAAAAATAAGCATACTGAAGAGTTGGCTAGTGTAGCAATCTTTTACAAAAGATTGATGGATGATTATCTAAGATGGTTTTGACATTTCAGCAGAATCCTTTAAATACATCTGCCAGAATTTTTTTTGAAATTAATGTTTACGGTAAACCTAGAGGAAAAATGTGGCCTAAATTAACATTGAAATAGGTTAACCAAAAATTCAAGCTTTTAGAGATGTAAGTTTAGTGCTAACTCTGCATCTAAGTATAGAGGAAGGTATTAGTTCATGTGCCCAGAAACAGACAAGCATTTGTTATGTAGAGTTGCTTGAGTCTACTCAGCCTAGCATTCAACATAAGGTTAAAGGTCTCACAAATTATAATTAGTTGTATAGTTGTTTACTTATTCTTAAGCTCATATCATATTTTATTAGCTGTTGAAGTAATTAAGTTTTAAGAATTCTGAAAAATTGTCCCTAAAATCACAAATATCTACAATGCATCACATATTGACACATCAAACATTTCGTATTTTTTGATACCTCCCAAAAATGGACATACCCAAACACATTTGGTGGATATTAGGATACCTCCATGCACAAATTTAGAAAGACATCACGATGAACACATTTGATGTAAAATGCTGCTAAAGCGGACACCAAAGAAAAGTGATAATGAAAAACAGAGACCAGGAGGTTTTAGAATTTTCATCTTCATGCTTAAGTGTTAGGACAGTAAAAAAGTCTGCTTCCTTTTTCCTTTTGGGAGAGAGATTACTCACCAAATCATCATCTTCTGGGTTGTCACCTTTTTCACGGCTCTCCCTGAGGATTCTGTTTTCTTCTTCCAGCTGAGCACAGCGCTCCTTTGCAAAAGCGAGGTCAGCTTTGACTGTCTTCAGCTCTCTCAGTAGAAGTTTTGCTTTAGCCGCCATCGCCATTGCAACCTGAGGTTTAGAACAGATGACCATCATGCATCACACAAATATGACAAAAATCTGATTTCCAAACAGTGAGCTATGTAGCTACATCTTGAGTATGATAGCTCTAATGCTTACTCTACCAACAGTATCTACTAAGTTCTTCACATTACCACCAAAACAAGTAGTGTGGTGAGGCTTAACAAAACATAAAGGAAACTGTATCGCTGTATATTTGCCAATGGATGCCAGCTGATTTCTGATTTATAAATTTCAAACAAGTGGAACAGAAGCAGAAGCATTTTGACAGACACAACGACGAAAGATAAAAGAAAAAAAGGTTAAGAGCATGTCCAACCATCACTATATGCTTCCCACACATAATACAGCAAATTGTACATGCTTAAAAGTCATCTCAGCACAAAAGTCCCAGTAGCAAAAAGCCCCTTTGTTGCATGGACTTACTGGCTCCACCATTAACCATGTTTGGTATAATCCCAAAAAAAGATATTTTCAATTAAGAGTTCTCTTGCATTGAGCCTAAGCTTTTTTGGGACCAAGACAGGCTCCCTTTGACTGCATTTCTTTTAAATCTTGCTTTCCTTGCATCCAGCACAACTTGTTAACGAGTTATAGAGTGTCTTATCGACTATTAAACATCACCAAGCCAATTACCTACATCTGTCTGGAAATCTGGAATGCCAATAACAGAGTTGCCATAATTTATTGAACACTTTATAACTAATACTAATTTCCTTAAATATTTGATACTGTTATCATATTTCACACCATGCTTAAGAGTTAGCTTTCATTAGTGGCACAAAGCTGTATTGAGTATTATGGGCTCATATTTATAGATTCAAATAAAATAAAGTAAAATAAAGAAAAAAACTAAGTCAGCTGCGCAAAATAGTTTGTGTTTTAAGACCAATGCAACACAGTTGCAACCTTACGTCGCGAGATGCCTTCAGTTGTGTTTCCAAGCTAGTATGCGTCTGAGGTTGCAAATGAGTCTGCGCCATAGGTTGTTGTCTCAGGCTATCAAGATTTGAATCCTGGTTGTGTGATCTAGAGCTACCACTCTTTTTCCTTATTTGAATCTTACGAGTCTCTTGAATTATGTCTGCAGTACGGTTTTCCACTGCTGTGATACCCTCCTGCAAAGAGCCCAGTACAGAGTTGAGCTTTAAGTTTCTAGACATTTGCACGCATGGGAAAATAAAATATCAAAAGATTCAGCAAATTATTTTTAATCTTTTATTCTTCCTTACTAATATTGTCGTTACATTTGAGGCCTTTCTTTTCAGAGGGGGAGGAAATTAAATATTCCATGATAGACTTAAGTACTCATATCCTTCCGAGATGGCTACCAAACAGGAAAAGAGCACACCTCTTATATGTATGGAATTATATGACACTAAAAATCATGCACTAGCATCATACAGCATTCCTCTACCCTCATAGTTAATGCCATTCATTCAGTGAAGAGTTTTCCCTAATTAATTGTCAACTCCTGTTCAAATGAATTGTCACTTTCTCCTGCAGGAACTCACCTTTCCCGCACCCCTTTCAGAAGAAGAGTAAACAGTGCATTAGCAGCCACAAAAGATTCAAAAATCAGAAAAGAGGGTACAACAAGATTTACGTAATCAAAATGCAACTTCATATTTTACTTGTCATTCTCCATAGCTTGCACCTACAAATCAGACTCTCAATGGTGCAATAAGAGTTCTCAGGTACTTTCTCTCTCAATCATGTTCAAAAAGATTTGTGCAACTCCATAATAGCTGAAACCATACTCATAACTCCTAATTCTAAGATCAAAACCTTGATGGGTACTAAAATGGACCGCTATTGCTTGAAACCATAAGGCATGCCGTAGAAGTGATGATATAGAAGGCACTATAAGTGGACACTTTTGTTGTAACCTTCATTAACATTCGGCTGCTACGGATTTGGGGGAACTACAAGACCCCCCTCCACCAGCACCCCCCCCCCCCCCACAACACACAACCCCCAACCAAAAAAAAAAATAAGCTCCTACATTTTATAAGATGTTTTTGGAGCTTATAAGATGTTAAATCTTATTTTAAAAATAAGTTGTTGAAGTGTTGGGATAAAATAAGATCATTGGGCCTTTTAAGATGTTAGTAATGAAAAATTTGTAATTAAAATAATCAAAATTAAAGGAGTTTGTTAAAAGTAAGGTTTGATTATACTTTTTATATTTTTAGTTGTCTCAAACTTAATTTGATTGAAGTTCTATATCTGTTAAAGATTGCCCAAACTTTCTCTAAAATAGCAGCTTGCCCCCAAAGACTGCAATTCTACATCCGTCTCCCAGTAGAAACCAGACAAAGTAGTGGAAAAGGTATCACTTATTGCAGAAATAGGCCAAAAAGTGGTTAAAACACAAGCAGAAGCAGTGTGACGCTCTCTGGTTAATTATTTATGATGAACAGCTAGCAAGAAGATAGAAAACAAGAGAAAACACAGAAGCCTACCTCAAGAGCATTACCAATGGTGCCACCAATGTAATTAAGGGATGACGCAATGGCATCTAGTCCCTTCTGTAATGCAGGACCGTCTGTCTTTCTACGGCTTTCTGGAGAGTCATACGTGCTATGGTACTGCAAATGAAAGAAAAAACATAGAAATAAGTTAACTTGTAGCGTCACGACAAAAGAGAGTATTGCCAAATGAACAGTGGTTCATTTAGTAAGTAAACAGCAGATAGTTGATTAGATCAACTCTTCCAAAGAGTTAAAGTGAATTTTTTCCAAAAAATAGGGGAGAAAATTTTAAAAAATAAAAATTTCATAGAACAGGAATAATTACTGCAACTCCTTCCGCATAAAATGGAATGTAATTTATGATTTTCAAGCTGGTCAAACTGCTGAAAACAATGTAATCAACAACTTCGCACCTGACCCTTTTTGCTTCTATCAGATGTCTGAATTTTTGTTCCTCCAGGTGTTTCATGTGGTTGAGCCGTATTATCATCATCATCAATAATCGCTTTAGCTTTCCGAGCTAGCACCCCCCAGAATCCTTGCTTAGTTTCATTCATGTTCTTCTTTGGTGTATGCTCATAGATGGATGAATCCTATATTCCATATTGACAACATTACTTCACCACTGTATAAGATGACCTAGAAGATCTGCACATTCCATGTACTATTCAAACGGCACCAAAATTAAATTCGTACAGGATTTTTTTGTATCCAATTTCTTTCCACTAATACATGAAATAGTTCAATAAGAGGTCAACAGGAGCATATGCAAAATTGGATTCTATATCAACAGATATTTAAGATGCATCCTCCAATTCTGAAATTACAATAACACCCAAGAATGATTTGGATAAATCCAGTTAGCCACAGAGAGAGGACGGAGACATTGGCTGATATATACACCATATCACCCATGCAGTTAAGAGGTCGGACAAGGGTGAACCCTCCTGTTCACAGACGGCCAAAATGTAATTTTCTTAGTTCAAATCAAATGTTACAATATACTAGTTCACTAAGGACAAAGGATTGCTACATTTTTAAAGCACCCAAAAGGCAATGCACAGGGTAGAGTACTTAGCAAAACTGCTTGAGAATCTACCTATAGAAACCTAATAGCTATAATTGAGGACCATCAGTCATCAGAGACAGGGATGTCAACGGGCTGGCCAGGTTTTGCTAAACCCACAGCCGAACCCACCAAATCCCACATGAACCTGCCTTGAACCATAACCTGATAAGTTAAACCCTTTAAACCCATGAACCCACTTCCTAATTAAAAACAACTTAAAAACATGTAATAAAATTCATGCTATTATAATCCCATCTAATCCAAAATAAAGTTACTGCATAATAATTATAAAAACAAAATCAACATTTGGAAGATAAAGTTGAAAATCTCTGGTAATCTCTCTCTCTGACACCAAGATCTGCATGGGGCAGGGCAAACACCCCACTTCTACCCTGCCCTTTTCAGAAAACCACAACTACTGCATTAACAACCCAACACAATTCCTACATATATTCTCCCTTCATCTTCCAAATTCAGATCCAACAGCAAGCCATCAACCAGAACTCAATTACAGATGAAATTACTTGTTCAACTCTTCATGATTACATAAATCATACCAACTTGCTTCAACTATAACCATTCCAAAACTAATTAATTCATCCAGAACATACATTCTTGAATCAAAATCAAGCAATCGGAAGCCAATGCCTACCCTTCAGCAACTGATTAGAAATTCAGAACCAACCCAAATACTTTTCAGAATGTAATTGTATCTGGGAGGAAGGTTGTCTAATCGATCTTAAAATAAAATGCAATTTCCACAATGTATCACAGATCATAAGCAAGTAACATATAGTAGCACAATAGGAGGGGGGCCAAAAACACCAACTTTAATCATTATCAAAACCACACAACATAAAACTAAAAGGAACAATCCAATGACCCAGAACTAAAATCGGCAGCATAAAACAGATTGCCAGCCAAAAAGGGGGGTAAAAAAACACCTTCACTTCACAATAAATCCACAAACCTAATAAAAATATGAAAAAAAAACAAAGCTAAAAATTATACCTTAGCAGAGGGAGGAGTAGAACCACGTGGAGAAGAGAGTGCTGACTGTTCGTAGACGGAGGACAGCGAAGAATCCCTGTATGCCGACGAAGCTCTGATCGCTTTGGTGGCGAGCGACGACGCAGAAGACGAAGACGAAGAGCTGTCAGCCGGCGGCGGAGGGGCAGAATCGTAGGTGTAAGTGAAAGGGGTGTCAACCCTCCCAACTTGCTGCCTCCTCCTGTAAGCCATTATTCACCGGAATTAGAATCGGAAAATGCCTTCTCCTTTTTCTCTTCTGAAAATGGATATATTCTTCAGTTTTGTTTAGAAAGGAGAAAAGGAGGGAAATCAATATTCCTTTTCCTTTCCAAATTCCACCTTGACTCACACTATCATTGTTGGGTCATTGATGATTTGATTGAGATTTGTGTTTCTTCTTTCCCTGGAGGAAAAAAAAAAAAGGAAAGAAAAAAGGAAAAGTGGAGTGTCAACGCCGGGGAAAGTTCAGTTCAGTTTCGTTACGTTCACGTTCGGCACTATCCCAGCATCTGGATCTGATTCCTAGAACCATAAATGCAAATTGATTTTTAAATTATTATTTTGGAGATTGGTTTAATCCAATAATGGCTTTATACTAGCATATTAATATGAATTTGGTTTGTTTTTTTTATATATTCTTCTTCTAGTTTATTTTCTCCTTTTCAAATTTATAGATGCGTTGGCACCGAACTGTTTCATTATTTTTTAAGTGAAATTATATAGGTTAATTGTTTTTCAATTTGATTGTATAATATTAATTATAATAACAAATAAAGTTTAGGAAGTTAATAATATTATAATTTTGAAAAATTAATATTGTAAATTAGTTTAACTAAATAATTTAACTTTATAATGTTAATCAATACTAGTTTGACTTTAAAGGAAAGTAGTAATTTATTTTTTAAAAAAGGAAAGTAGTAATGTTATTATTGAAGTTTAAATATTAGAGGGAGTAGTAGTTTGTCCATTCCCATTCGGATCTAATTACAACCTGATACAAAAATAAGATCCGAAAAAGTTTGAAAAGTTTTTTGAAGGACTTGTAGAAGTTTTTTTGCCAAAATATCAGCTGCCCTATTTACTTTACTATAGCAAAATGTGCTATGAGTAGGGTGCTAAAAAATTGGTTAACAGATCCAATTAATCGAGAATCAAAAAATCAGTCTAAATCGAAATCGAATCCGAATCAAAAATTTCAGTTCAGATTTCGGTTCAACTTTTTGGTTAATCGAATTTTCGATTCGATTCAATTCGATTTGCTTTGATCGAACGAGCACCCTAGTTATGAGATTTGAACATGTTCAAAATTCTAATGACCTATGGGCCTAAAACAAAGAAGTCGTTTTTTTCATAATTAATTATTTAATATATAGAAAAGAAAAAAAATAAAATTTACTGTAGTACCCTCTTAGTACCATAAAGAGTAAAACTCCCATAGTGTAGTATAACTAGATGTGGCCACGGGTCGGGTCGGAATCGGACCCGACCCATAATCGACTCTTGATCAACGATTCAAAAATCATTGACCATAGGTCAACAAGTTCAATCCGTAACCAGCTCGTGAGTTTATGGACCGATTACGGGTTAAGGGTAACCAAATCCGTCGAACCATTGGGTCGGGCTCGATAGTTCTTTTTTTTTTTTGAATTTTTTTGCATTTATTTCCTATAAAACCCATCTACTTCTTCATTTGTTTCACACTTTTACATTTTCAACTCTCAATTCTCTAATTCTCTAATATCAATTATTTATTCTTTAATTCTATATTCTATACTATTTCAATTGTTTCATCAAATTATTTTTTATATTTCATTTACTTCATCTTCAATAATTCATTATTTATTCTATATTCTTTATGCCAAATATAATATTTAATGTTAATGTTGATGTGCCGCTTGCGGCAAAATGAAAGTACTTATACCGGTATATATTTTTGGTTCCAAGTAACTAGGCTCACTGTATCCCTGATTAGTTAGATGTCTCACCAAGTAAGCTCGCGACTTGGTCAATGAAATGAAAGATTCAAAAATTTCCACGATAATGTTCAAGTTCAATATTTCTAAGTCAAAGATTTAAGCTCAAAGGTTTTTTTTTTTTTTTTTAAGTTGATATCCAAGTCCAAGGTTTTCAAATTAAAACCTTTTTTACGTTTTTTTTTTAAAAAAATGGATACTCGATAAGTTTTTACACAATAAGCATTCATGAGCATGTATTCATGCTGAGTTACTTACTGAGCTTGTTGAAAGCTCATTCCATGTTATATATATATATATATATATATATATTTTCAGGTGATGACATCCAGGAGATAAACGGAGATGGCCCAGCGCAGTGACTTGTCCATTGTACGTTATTAAATGAACTTTCAATTTTAGAACATTTAGGCATGTTTTATTATGGGTTTTGCTTTTTTAAAAATTTGAGAGGATAATATTTTGAAATTATTTTTTTTTTGTTTTCATTACGTGGAGTTTTGAGCACTTGGTATTTTATAAGTGTTAAAGGATTATTCCTAGTTTTCCTTTAAGCAAAGAGAGTTTTAAATTTTTTGCATTTTTTTAAAAGAGTAAACTCTGTTCGTATTTAAAGTCCGTATATATATAATTTAAGAAAATACTAGTAGGCATTATATTTTGTGGTATTAGAGCACCCAAGTTTAATCAGTTCTGTAGACCCTAAATTAATTTTTTAAAAGAAGTTTTGGGCTATGAGTCGTGCTACGGGCGTGTTCTCTTCTGTCACCTGGTAAGTGTTTGGGATTGTAAGTTGTTATTTATTTAAGTATTTAAAGCGTTTGTATATTGTGCCTTGCGCAATTATATTGCTTATCTGTTAAGGTATTTCCATATAATTGGGATCCTATTTGCTAGTTGGTTGGGATAGTAAAAAAAAAAAACTAAATAAGAATTAACACTTAATGTACCATCGTAATCATGATAACTAATTTATCATATATGGACGTTAATTGCGTAGGTATGAGGCTTATTAGAACCCCAACTAAGAAAGAATTGAGAGATCATTCAGACATAACACATAAATTCATGACTTATAAGATGACACCGTATCATACCTGGCCCTAACATTTCAAGGAGATGAGATGGATGAGTGATCACCTAGCAATCATAAGCCGCAAGACTCAACCTAGGTTACAAGAGATTGCAATATGGAAAGAGTCATTACCCCCTGCATTACAAAAGATATTTGAGGAGATACGGGTGTTGAGTTCGCAAGATCCTGAGAAACGTATACGCAGGGAAATTTAAATTTTTTCAAAAACATAAATATATATTACATCATATGTAATTAAAACGAATCCCGCAATCCTTTCGTGATTATTTAGTTGTACGTTTTTTGATAGTTAAAGGAAGAAAATTTCAGAAACTCTTACCTTGATTTGCACTCCGACTGATATAGGGATTAAAACAATTCAAATCGTTATCCCTGCATGAAAGTTTCTCCATGTTCTTCAATTCAAAACCATTTTGATTGAAATCTGATTTGCTTCTAGGATCCCAAATGTTATCCTTCTAACGGTATCCACTCATTGGATGCCCACTCGCAATCGAATCCTATGCTAGTAGTTTTCGATTTGATAATTCTGTCCCAAAATAATTTTATTTGGAACAAGAACACATTAACAATTAATATTTTAGGTGTTTAATTTAATTCTTAATTCAATAATTGAATCAAGAATTAAACTAGATAAAAGTTTGGTGAACTTTTGGAGATTAAAAGGAAATGAGGGACGAATTTTTGGGGATGAAAGAAAACTATTTTTCTTTAAGAGAGAGAGGTTGTTTTCCACATTTTTTTTTCACAAAAATCTGCAATTAAAATCCCCATAAAAAAAAACATCCAAGAAGATTGTAAATTAAGACTATCACAAGTTCTTTCCATACAGGACTCTTTTTCCTTTCTTATCTCCAACTCTTTTGATAAGTTTCCTTATCCCACAAGGACTTTTCTTTTTTCTTATTACCTCTTAGAAATTGAATTCTCAATTTAACTTCCTTTAGGAATTGCATTCTCAATCCAATTTTCTAATGGACTTTCTACAAGCCCACACCTAATGGACCTAGGTCTAAGTAATCAATTAGGCTCTAGTTTAATTGATCTAATTAATTAAATTTATTTATTTAATTAATCAGGCCCATCTTAATTAATTGATCCAATCAATTAATTAAATATTCCAATTGGACTAGGTCCAATCAATTAATTTAATTAATTAATTGAATTAATTTCACACTTGAATTAATTTAATCAAAACATTTGGATTAATTTCTAGGCTAGAAATGGAGTTGTCCAAGTTTTATGTTTGACCCTTTAGGTTCACTTTAAACTAGCAGTGGGCTCACAACTCTTGTGACTTAGTTGAACAATTAATTATTCTGATTAATTAATCCAATTAGTTAATTCTCTTGGAATTAACTCATTAATTCCAAGAACCCACAAGACATAGGAAGCACCTAACAATGTTTCATGACTCCTAATCTAAGGTGAATATGTGAACCTATTTCAATTACGAATACCATGCAAGTACGGTCCTTCCGTTATCTAATCTCCTGATTGAGTCTAGGGCATGGATGTTGAGTCAAAACCCCATTAACTCAATAACTATGTTTCCATTTCTAGTAGCTTGACTTGATGATGAATAATTAGAAAATCCCATGTTTAATTTTCATCCAACCTTGACCATGGATTTTAGAGTCAAGTATAGTAAAGCACATAGGAGATTCATCTATTCATCTAGATAGGTGATGGATCCTTTATTGGCCACTCATTAATCTCCATACATGAAGATGTTACACCCAATATAAACCTTTTGTGATTATTATGCAATCGAAAAATACATCAAAGTACAACATGTTATGTACAAGGTTACCATGATGCCTCAAGTCCAAAGACTAATTCTTACACTATCGTAATGAGAAAATTCCCATTCGACAATAGAATATTTCTAATTAGGAATTTTCAGGTAGGGTTGTTCAGTGTACTTGTTCCTAACAAGCACCAGCATACATGTACTAGTGTCTCCACACCAATACCTATGAAATGAGGCATCCTCCTTTCGAGGCTGCATCATATGTGCAAGTTTCAACGGGATCAATGATGTCCTATCTCATTGATGCTTAACTTAGAACGTTTTAAGATCACAACCTTAGAGGCATATTCTATAATTACCATCATATGCGCAGCCATGCTCCATAACTATATGTGATCTAAGGACTTTATCTAATTCTTATGATGAATTTAAGATAAAGATTATTATTTAAATGATATTAATATAAATAAGAATGATTCGCAAGAGTATAAGAACGACCAGAATAATTGGCACGCCAGACACTACTCTAACAACAGGATCAAGTAGGAAGGAACTATAGAGTTTCTGTGTTAATGGAAGCAATGTTGGTGAATGGGAAGGAGAGACATGAAAGCAAGCTAAGAAAACGATGTTCCTAACTTTGAATTCTAGTCGTCGGAACTTGAGGTTTAGTTTAAAGGGAAATAGTTCACTAATTTACAAGGGATTTGTTCTAGAGGATCCGTTCTCAAAGGTTATAATCAATACTTGTTCTAATCAGGATATTCATACTAAGAGTTAGATAGATGAGAAGGTTTACGAGTAGTTATATGAAACAAGATTCCTTTTATGTAACACTTGAAGCTTTGCTTATTTTTGAAATGAATATGATGACATGTTATTTGCTTATTGAGTATGAGTTATATTTTTCTTGTTTTATCATGCGTGATACCACCTAGTTCTATAGAAGTACTAAATGTTAAGTTAGTCGCATCACTCGAAACATAAGTTATGCTTAGTGTCTAGTGCTATAGAATCTCATAGACTGAAGTTAATTTTCAGTCAAGAACAACAGTCCACCTTACTCACTCTACTAATGAAGAAGAGACCTCACGTGCTAGGAATGAAAAGAATGTCCTTATCACTCATTAGGGAACACCTTTGATTGTTGAGGCCTTCATGCAGGCCTTAGCCACATTTGGGAAAGCTAACTAATCTTAACATGCTGAGGCCCCAGAGAGAAATCGTATCTCAGAGTTTATGAGACTAGCCCTGTAATTCTTTTCGAGCATGATAGATGCCATAGAAGCTGAAAGATGGTTGATAGGGACACAAAAGATCTTCTCGGTCATGGACTACACGGATGCTGAGAAGATCAACTTTGTGACATTCGTACTAAAAAGAGAGGCCCACGATTGGTGGCATATGGTGCAGAGACCACATAAGGATGATGGCCGCCCATTCACCTGGGAGATGTTCACCAGGGCATTTTATGAGAAGTACTTCATCCGAAGCGTATGATAATAGAAGGAAAGAGAATTTATGCACTTGGTGTAGGGTACGCACTTCATCACAGAGTATGAAGCCGAGTTTGCCAAACTAGTGAAGTTTGCTCCGAACCTAGTTGCAACGGAGGAACGCCAAGCTAGGAGATTTGAGGAGGGACTTAGGCCCCAAATTAAACTTGCTGTGGTGCCATTCGAGTTACATACTTACAGAGAGGTGATCAATAAGCCCTACTAGTGGAAAAGGCACATAAGCTTAGCAAAGAGGAGCTCGGAGTTCAGTCTAGCGGACTCAAAGCAAAAGGTGGAATATGGAATAGGCAGGCAAAGAAGGATTTCCACAAGAGTGCTTAAGGCACTCAGCAGTAGGCTATCACCGCATGCCCTAAGTACGGCAAGTCTTACCGGGGAGAATATCTTCAGGGCAAGGGAATGTGCTTTCATTACTAGAAGTCAGGGCACATTGCATTCAACTATCCAGAGAAGAAGACCACCCAAGCTTGTGTTTACACAATGACTCAACAAGAAATTGAAGAAGCTACTACAGTGGTGACAGGTATTACTTTGATTTACCTCTTTACGTTCCTGAAACTTTTATTCATTCTATCCTTGCATGCCAGTATGTGAATATATTATTTATCATTTAGGCATATTAAATGTGTGTGGCAAGTCTGCCAATATCTTGTTTGATTCGAGCACCTCTCACTAATTCGTGAGCTCTAATTTTGCGAAAAGCCTTCTGAAACCTCCCTCCCAATCTGACATTTTCTATAGTATGTCAACCCCTTTGGGTGCTATTATGACCTTGAACCTGATCTTATCGGACTGTCCTATTATAATTGGAGAGAAGCCTTTGTTGGCAGATCTTATCGTATTGAATATCCAAGATTTCAACGTCATATTTGGTATGGACTAGTTGTCTAAGAATTTTGCCACGATCGAATGTCGAGGCAAGAAAGTAGTCCTTACTCCTCCACATGACACTCAGATCATCATCCAAGGAGTTAGACCCAAATCAACCATTCCTATCATCTTCATGATGAAGGCTCGTAAAATGTTAAATAAGGGTTGTGAAGCGTATTTAGCAATGACCACTAAGGTTGCAGAGCAGAGTCATTCTATGGACTATATTCTAGTTGTTCGTGAATATCCGGACATTTTTTCAAAGAAACTTCCAAGAGTTCCACCACAGAGAGAAGTTAAATTTGTGATCGAGTTGCTATCTGGGACAACTCCTATCTCAAAGGCACTATATTGTATGGCTCCGATAGAACTTAAGGAGCTTAAGGAGCAGTTGCAAGATCTTTTAGATAAAGGATTCATCAGGCCAAATTTTTCACCGTGGGGTGCACCAATCTTGTTCGTAAAGAAGAAAGATAGGTTGATGAGGATGTGCATCGACTATAGAGAATTAAACAAGGTAATGATTAAGAACAAGTATTCACTGCTGAGAATGAGAAACTATTCGATCAACTTCAGGGTGCCGGTTATTTCTCAAAGATTGATTTGTGGTTTGGATACCATCAGCTTAGGATTCGAGATAAAGATATTGCTAAGACGACTTTCTGATCTAGATATAGACACTATGAGTTCTTGGTCATGCCTTTTAGTTTAACGAATACTCCTGCAACTTTTATGGACTTAATGAATCGGGTGTTCTCCAGCTACTTGGATAAGTGTGCCATCATCTTTATCGATGACATTTTGATTATTCACAGACCAAAGAAGATCATGAGTAGTATCTAGAATGGTCCTTCAAAGGCTTAAAGACAAATAGCTTTTCACCAAATTTAAGAAGTGCGAATTTTGGCTAGATTGTGTTCCCTTCCTAGGACACATTATTTCGAAGAATGGGATATCTATAGATCCCAACAAGATAAAAGCAGTACATAACTAGCTGACTCCTACTAGTGCAGGTGAAGTTTGCCATTTTCTAAGTTTGGCTGGGTATTACCGAAGATTTGTTGAAGGATTTTCAAAGATCTCTGCCCCACTGACATAATTGATGAGGAAGAGTGTCAAGTTTTTGTGGGATGATAAATGCGAATAGAGTTTTGCCGAGTTGAAGAAGAGGCTAACGTCAACTCCAGTCCTCTCACTTTTGAGTGGGACAAAGGGATTTGTCATCTATAACGAAGCGTCGCTGAAGGGCTTAAGATGTGTTCTTATGCAACACGGGAAAGTTATTACCTACGTCTCTAGACAAATAAAGGATTATGAGAAGAATTATTCGACACATGATTTGGAGCTGGCAACAGTGGTTTTTGCCTTGAAGATTTGGAGGTACTATCTATATGGGGCTCGATATGAGATTTACACCAATCACAAGAGCCTCAAATACTTTTTCACACTAAAGGAGCTGAACATGAGGTAGCATAGATGGCTTGAGTTGGTAAAGGACTATAACTATGTTATTAATTACTATCCGGATAAAGCGAATATAGTTGCAGACGTCTTATATTGAAAGAGGCAAGAAGTTATTTCTACCTTACGGGTAATGCAACCATCACTCTTAAGGGATATTCAGAGTCTCAAGTTGGAGATAGTTTTATGAGAGAGGTTAGGTTATCTCGCTATATTGACAGTTCAACCGATGATTTTGGAAAGAATCAAGGTTGCCCAGTGGACTAATCTATAGTTGACTAAGATTCACGCAGAAGTGACTGAAGGGAAGAGAACCGACTACATAATCACCTCGAATGAAGCTCTTCGATTGGGAAACAGACTCGCAGTTGAAACTCAAAATTGTGAGAAAATCTCATAACACCCCATACTCCATTCACCCTGGGAGTACGAAGATGATATGAGACTTGAGTAAATATTTTTCTTGGATAGGCATTAAGAGGACATAGCAGCATATGTCTAGAAGTGTTTGACTTGTTAGCAAGTTAAGGCTGAACATCAGAGACCTTTCATTTTGCTTCAGCCCCTCATGATTCCCGAGTGGAAGTGGGAAAGAGTTGATATGAATTTTGTGGTAGGATTGCCAAGGATAAGGAAGAGGTACAACTCCATTTGGGTTATCGTGGATCATCTCACCAAGTCGGTGCATTTCTTGCCGGTAAAGATGACTTATAATATGGAGAGGTATGCGGAGATGTACATAGAAGAGATAGTAAGAATACATGGAGTGCTAATATCCATTGTATCCGATCGAGCTCCTAAGTTCACATCTATCTTTTGGAAGAGTCTACATCACGCTATGGGCACACAATTGAGATTTAGTATGACCTTCCATCCCCAAACATATGATCAATCGAAGAGAATGAGATAGATACTCGAGAATACGCTTTGAGCTTGCATAATCAATTTTGGCGGCACATGGGATGAGATTTTGCCATTAGTAGAGTCCTCCTACAATAATTGCTACCAAGCATCGATCGGTATGGCACCATATGAAGCTCTTTATAGAAAAAAGTGTTGATCTCCGTACACTAGGATGAGGTCAGCAAGAGAAAATTAATAGGTCCTGAGTTGGTACAGCAGACCGCCGAGGTTATCGAGAAGATACGATAAAGAATGAAAAAAACTCAAAGTCGGCAAAAGAGTTATGCTGACCAAAGAAGGAAGCTGTTGGAGTTCGCAGTAGGCGACATGGTTTGCTTGAGGGTTGTGCCGATGAAAGATATGATGAGGTTTGGCAAGAAAGGAAAGCTTAGTCTGAGATATGTATGTCCTTTTGAGATTTTAGATCGAGTTAGTAACTTGGCATATAGAGTTGCCCTACCACTAGCACTGTTAAGAGTCCATAATGTGTTCCATGTATTGATATTGAAGAAGTACATTCTGGATCCTTCACATATTTGGAGTTATGAATCTTAAGAACTTCGTGAGGATTTGACGTAGGATGAATTTCCAATAGAGGTTTTGGATAGAGCAACCAAGGAATTGAGGAGAAAATCGGTGACTTTGGTCAAGGTGCTCTGAAGGAATCATGCGGTCTAAGCAGCTACCTGGGAACGAGAGGACGAGATGCGAACCCGATACCCATTGACTTTTATTTGCCTTGGGTAGAATAAAGTCAAGTTTCGACGATAAAACTTTTATAAGTTGGGGAAGAATTGTAACGACCCTAATTTCACACTCATTTCATGTTAATTTCATCAAGAACTTTGTTACATTTCATATATAATTGCCTAGCTTAAGACTAGTTGAATATAATTAATTAATTAAGAATTTAATTAATCTAAATTAGATGAGTTAATTATTCAATTAAATAATATAATTATTTAATTGAACCCAATAAAATAAAAAATTCAATTTGGAGTGAGTTAATTAATTGATTATATTAATTAAATAAACTTGGGCTTATTAATTAATTGAATTAATTAATGTGCAAGGTGAAGTCCAAGTCCAACTTAAAAATGACTCATTAGTGGAAGCCTACTTGGAATATTATAAGAATTAAACTAAAAATAATAATATAGTTTTTCTTATTTAAAATTGATATAAGATATCAAGATTGAATTTATGGGATAGGTTCAATGTGTTTGGATATCAAGATGGAATTTATGGGATAGGTTCAATATATCTGGAGGAGAGATGGGCCGAAAATTGATGGCCAATTAGAGTCCATATTTTTTGCCATTAAAGATAGAAGGAAGAGGGAATTTTGGTATGACGTGGAATTGGTTTGTTAGGAAAATTAGACTTTCCAAACAACCAAATTAATATGTGCGGTTAATATTAGTTTTGACCTAATTTTTGTAGCCACCATATAAAATAAAATTAAAGACAAAAAAAATCAGATTCTTCTAATACTCCAAAATTGGCCACAAGCAAGAAGTTTTCTTCTTCTCTCATTCTCTACTCAAGTTGCATGCACAAACCAGCATTCCACCATCTGCAAACCCAAAATTAGCATCTTTACAACCCTAGATAGGTGAGAAAAAATGTGTTTCGTGGTCTACTTCAAGTATTTCAAAGGATTTGTGAACGACAGCGTTGGAGGGCTACTTAGTCGATAGAATTCTAGTTGGTTTAGATCTCGAAAGGTAAGTAACCTTACCCTAGTTCCACACGTGCAATTATATGCCTAAGTGATGATACATGTGTGATTATGTGTTGTTGCTTTAAGTTCTGTGTGTTTATTATCCTTGTACTGTCCTTGCACTTGCATTCATGTCAACAAACACGATGCATGATTAAGTTAAGCTTAGAAGGTGACATGAGCATGCAAGTCCATTTTTGAAAGATACATGTACCCTAAATGTTTTTTTTCCAAAAGTTCAGTCGGGTGTACATTGATGTTGAGAAGGGTATGAGTGGGAAATGGGTGCGGGGGACCAGTGTTCCGACCAAGGGCCGTTATGGCTAAATGTAATGTTTAATGTTAATGTTGATATGCCACTTGTGGAAAATGAAAGTACTTATACTGGTATATATTTCTAGTTCCAAATAACTAGGCCCACTGCATCCCTGATCAGTTCGATGTCTCACCAAGTGAGCTCGCGACTTGGTCAATGAAATGAAAGATTCAAAAGTTTCCACGATAATGTCCAAGTTCAATGTTTCCACATCAAAGATTTAAGTTCAAAGTTTTTTTTAAAAGTTGATGTCCAAGTCCAAGGTTTTCAAATTAAAACCTTTTTACATTTAAAAAAAAAAAGGGATACTCGATAAGTTTTTACACAACAAGCATTCATAAGCATACATTCATGCATGGGTTACTTACTAAGCTTGTTAAAAGCTCATTCCGTATTATATATACATTTTCAGGTGATGACATCCAGGAGATAGACGGAGATGGCCCAGCGCAATGACTTACCCATTGTCTTATGTTATTAAATGAACTTCCAGTTTTAGAACCTTAGACATATTTTATTATGGGTTTCGCTTTCTTAAGATTTTGAGAAGATAATATTTTGAAATTAAATTCTTTCCCATTTCCGTTTTTGTTTCCATTACGTGGAGTTTTGAGCACTTGGTATTTTATAAGTGTTAAATAATTATTCCTAGTTTTCCTTTAAGTAAAGAGAGTTTTAAATCTTCTACATTTTTTTAAAAGAGTAAACTCTATTCATATTTAAATTCCACATATATATATAATTTAAGAAAATACTAGTAGGCGTTACACCCTTGGCACTATTATTAGCTTTGAGCAGTTGATTCAACATTTTGAGGGAGGTTCAAATAATCACTAGCGGGAAGCCCCCTAAAACCTTAAAAGAACTTCTAACACGAGCTAAAAAATAAATCATTATTAAATAAGTTGCAAGAGTTAAACTAGAAATGACAAGAAAAAAGAAAGGCATGATGCCCATAAGAAAAAGGATGGCGAAAATGAAAGCCATCTAATAGATATACGTAATATAATCCCTATATTGTACAAAAAGCTGAAATTCTCATAGTAGCAGAACAACAAGAGCTGGTGTAAGAGAATGAGGAAAAACCCTTAGAGATAGAAATAAAAAAATATTATGGATTTCATAGAGATAGAGAACAGAACACTGAAGAGTGACACCACCTCAAAAAAGAGATTGAAAAGCTAACCTAACGAGGGTATTTAAGGAATTTTGGATCATTTAGGGAAATATCCAATTTGGACAACCAGAGATAAGGGGGCACCTCTAATTAAAAAACTATCGATATGAACAAGAAAATGGTTCTTCAAGGCGTAGACTCGATAAAGATAGCTTTCCCATAGTAGGGGTGATAGACGTTATCATTGGGGGTCGGTAGGAAGAGACTCGATAAATTCAAGAAGAGCCATCCTCAAGATTACGAAAAATGCTCATTTTGAATTGACATCTCTTGCCTCCTCAATCTACCAAGTGGAAAGAGTTGGAAAGGCACTATATTTGATAATCAATATATTGACTATATTGTGCTCGACATAATGATAATCTAGTACTCTCTTCTACAATTTCAAATTTTTGGGTCAAGAAAATATTGGTGGATAGTGGAAGTTCTACAAACATTATGTTCTATGCTTTACCCAGCTCGGAATTAATTGTGGAAAATTTCAAAAATCAACCTCCCTCTGACAGATTTTAGAAAAAAAGTTATGGAACTCCTCAAATCTAGGATCTTACCTCATAAGAACTTCTAAGATGATAAAGTTCTTAGTCATTAAAGCCCCATCTGCTTACAACGCGATACCAGAGAGGCTTAGCATAAATATCTTCTGCATAGTAGCCTTGATTTTTTACATAAAGATAAAATTTACAGCTCCTAAGGGAGTCAGAGAAGCACTAGGTATCAAAGAATGGCAAGAGAATGTCATGTTAATACCTTCAGAAGGTGTTTGGAGAAAGCTAATCTCAACTTGGGTATGACAATCATTTTGCCACCAAAAAGAAAGAAAATCTTAGCTAGAGTTGACCTCTAGAGGACAAAGGTAGAAAAAGATGAGTCCAATGTTGACGAAAAGAGAAAATTGGAGGAAGAAAAAATTGAAGCTATAGAAAAGCTGATAGTGCCAGAGAATCCCTCCAAAACTACCCAAATTGGTACAATAATGGATCACTTGTTGGGTTTGCGTGATTTCGGGGTATGCACAGTAAAAAATTAAAAATTTAAAATATCATGCTATAATAATTATAGCAATGCCCCAGATCTGATACGATTTCTAACGATCTCGTAATTTCCAACAGTGTAATAAAATAATTAAAGTTTTAGTTTATACCTTTTATGAACTCTGACTATCGTAGGGATTGAAGCAATCAATTGCTAGCCCCTTTTCTGAATTCGATTTATAGAGATCCATGCGTCTTCCCTCTAAAGTTGTTCACACTTCTAGCAAGATACAAAATCGGAATTCCTCTAGCAATTATGATTTTTTTTTCTAACCTAATTTATGGAGTGTGTATAGAGTATATTAATTCGAGTTATCAACTTGTGATAAAAGAATTAATATTTAAAATAAGAAGATGGAATTTTGGTGGGAAAAAGAATTAAGGAAGAAAATAGTTTTTATTCTCTCTCTCTATATGGCCGAAAATTATAGGACTAAAACTAGCCTCTAATTTTTGGCCCTCTAGGTATAAATAAGAGACTAAAAAGTTCCAAGAGTCCCACTCTTAGTATTTTTGGTCTCTTCTTGATTGGTTGGAAGATATTTGGTTTACCCAGAATTCTCTAACTCTATCCCTTCATACATTCCAAAGATATTTAGGGTCTTCCAAGAATTCTAAACTCTTGAGTTTCCATCTTTTTTCAACAACCTTCATGGGCCTTTTCTAATGGACCTCTTTGAATTGGATTTAGATTTTAAAATAAATCCATAATTAATTCAATTAATTATCTTAACCCAAATTCAATTAATTAATTCCATCCAGTCCACCTAATCAAATTAGGCCTAATAAATAATTCAATTATTTAATTGAATAAATTAATTTAATAATTAAATTAATTTATGAACTACACAATTAATTTGATCTAATCAAATAATTATTTCACTTTAATTGGGCTCCTTAATCTTATTAGGTCTAATTAAATAATTTAGTTATTTAATTAAATAAACTCATTGAATTTATTTAAGGTTCAATTAATTAATCTCCATTAATTAATTGGATCTAACTCCTTGGATCAAGTCTTAATTAGAAATGTTGCATCTCAAATTGTGTGTAATCCTTTAGATTCAAAAACTAAGCTAGCAGCGGGCTTACAATATTTACAACTTATGAATAATAATTATTCTGATTAATTAGTCCAATTAATTATTCCACTTAAAATTAACTTCTTAATTATAATTTTAAGAATCTCACAAGTCATGGAAAACAACTAACAAGTATATCATGACTACCTAAACTTAGGTAAAATAGAGAGTGAACTCATTTCAATTACGAGTATCATACATATAAGATCCTTCTATAAATTAATCTTTCGATTGAGTTTAGGACATGAATTAATAGTCGAAACACTAATTGCTCAATAACTATAATTCTATTTCAAGTTTCAATGGCTCATGACGAATCGTTAGAAAATATCATCTAACATTCATCCTGCCTTGGTTAAGGACTTCTGAGTCATAAACTATGAAAACATAGGAGATTCATTTGGTCTATCAGAAAAATGATGGATCCTTTGTTGGCCACTCATTAACCTCCACACATATCAATGTAAAATCTAATGTACCCTCTTTGTGATTGTTAGATAATTAGAAAATATATCAAAATAGAACACGACATGCACAAGGCTACCATGGTACTTCAAGTCTAAGGACTAATCGTGTACTATCATAACATGAAAATTCTTATTTCAACAAACAAGTTTCTAATTAAGAATTTTTAGTAGGTTTGTTCAGTATACTTATTCCTACAAGCACCCACATACATGCACTAGCATCACTATGCCAATGTCCATGGAGCGAGATATCCCCCTAATGCGAGCATGTATCGTATGCGTGACTGTATTGGGTTATTCGATGTCCCATCTAAAAATTCCTCGACTCAACACTAATTTAAGACCAAAGTCATAAAAGAATATTCCATGATCACCATCATATACGTTACCATGTCCTGTAGCTAAGTTTGGTCTAGGAACTTTAGCTAATTACATAATACAATTAAAGATAAAGAAATTTGCCTATTTTATTAGTATGATTTAAAAAAATTTATTTTTACAAATATAAAAATATAAAAGACACCCAATCTAATATCACTGCTCCAACATCACTCCATAGAGAAACAACTTTTATATTTCTTGAAAGAGAACGTGGCTTTTTTTGTTTGGATAATGGCAGATCTGCTGGGGATAGATCTAAAAATTATGACATATAAGCTCATAATAGATTCCAATGCGTGTATAGTTGTTCATAAAATTTTTGCAAACTGCAAGTGCACGGTGTCAAGTTTTAATACAACGATGAGTTGAGTATTGTATCTACAAGAATTATAATAAAAAATGCAGCAAGTATCATAGTTCAGATAGTCCTAATTTTATCTAAAAAATCAAGTGATGATTGGTAAACAAAGTAGAATAAGATAAAAATTGCAAAATATAAGAGTAAAGTTTTTAGAAGTAATACAACAAACACCTTATGAGCAAGAAATTCTAGAAGATTGACTTACCTAATTATCACCAATGTTATTCATTCCAAAACTTACCAATTCAAGTCAATAACACATGTAAGTTAAGAATTCCTAAGTTTATCAATTCCCTCTCTCGAGTGCCGAATTGATTATGAGTTTCAACATGAATTTCAATATTTTTATGAAAACTCAAGAATAAAATTTTATAAAGGTTCAATGAATTCTTTTTCAAAACTTCAAAGGTTTCATAAACTTTTCAAGATTCCTGGGTTGTTCTATCCTTATGATCATGCATAATCTTTCCTCTTTCGAGTATCGAATCTCATACATCAACATTCTCAATAATCAAGATACAATACTAAGCAAGACAACACAAATAAGATGAATAACTTGAACTAATATTATTTGAAATTCAAAACATAAGATCAAATAAGGTTACATCATCCTCTAAAAAGAAAAGTTTACTTCATCATGTATGAATATAACTTCAAGTAATACATAAGAAAGAACATGAAAATTGTTTACCAATTTGTGATATGAGAAGAATGGTTGAAGCTCTCTTTATTTTCAAGAATGACTTTCTTGTCTTCAAGAATAAGTCTCTTTCTCTCCAAGAATAGCTCTCTCTGTACAACAACACTCCTTTTAGTTTAGAATACCTTCTCACATCCAAGAATCCTTTGGAGGCTCTTAGGGGTTCTTAAAATTAGATGGGAGATGCTCTAAAGATGGTAAAAAACCTATTTTATCCCTTTTATCTGCGTGACAATGCCTAGGTGCTGACTGGACAGCTAGGCGCTGAACATTCTATCAAAAACTAAATTCTACAGCACCTGCAGTCTCTTTTAATCTATTTTCACCATTTTCTAGGCTAAACTGGCTTTTGGTGTCTTCATAAGAATTGTAGCCCTATCTCTTAGATTTCTATATCTTCATGAGTAATCTCAATAGTACATCTTTGATGAGAGTTATTCCTAAAATACCAAAATATATCATACTAGAAATTTTCAGTCTAGTGTTGACTCTTGAACTCGATGTTTTTCATTGAAATTGTAGGCACTGAATTTTGTGGTAAACATAAAATTTGTATATCTATCTATTGGCTTTCCAATGGATCAAGAATTAAATTAATATAATATTGGAGCAAAGACGTATAATTAAAATATAAACACTGCCATTATTAGCAGCACAATGAGGGTTCTTTTAAAATTTCAACCAAATTTTTGTTTCTTTTCATTTTCTTTTTATTTTGCCATTTCCTACAAGATTCAAACTAAATACATAATAAGTAACATAAACACTTAAAAACAAGTCAAATATTAATCAAAAGGTTTTGAATTGTTGGTACGAAACCAACTTATCAATAGTAAAGCAGGAAAAGTGCTCAACTAGGGTGAAAAAGAACCAAGTGATATGTACGACAAATACAATATCTTAAGTGGCTTGTGAATGTTGTTATAGTCCCAAAACCTAACGACAAATAGGGGCTATGTGTGGATTTTATTGATTTAAACAAGACATGCCTACAAGACCTATATCGACTCCCTAGGTTTGATACATTGCTGGACTCTATTTTCATCTATGAGCTGATGAGCTTTTGGGATGCCTGCCAAGGATATAATAAATTAACTCTTGCCCCAAAGATTAGGAGAACACAAGTTTTGTAATACAACAAGGAATATATTATTTAAGGGCTATGTCATTTGACTCAAAGAATATTGGAGCTACTTATTAGTTGTTAGGGAATCATATAGTCTAAGACCAAATCAGAAGAAATATGAAAGTATATGTTGATGATATGTAGGTAAATATCATATAAGCTACTTGGAAGAGTGATTTAAGATCATAAGATCTTTTGACGTAAAACTCAACCCCACAAAATGCACATTCAGGGTGCAAGGGAGAAGTTTCTTGGTTTCATGATCTCATAATGAGGGATAGAAAAAAAAAATTCCAAGAAAATAAAACTTAAATCCCCAAAATCGATAAAGAAAGTACAGAGTCAGCAACATGAATGTCCACCTTATATTAGTTCATCTCAAGGTCAGCCGAAAAGGGTTACCTTTCTTCAAGAAACATTCACTCCCACTGCTAACAAAACCAAATCTAGAAGAAACATTATTTGTTTATTTAGTAGTATCAGAGAAAGTGGTGAATGTTATCTTAGTCTGAGAAGAGAAAAACAAACACCTTTTTCTATTTATTATGTGATAAAATATTATAGGGGCAGAACCAAACTCTAACTCTTGTTATGGTAGCTTGAAAGCTGAGACCTCTCTTTGAATCACATCTAGTTGTTGTATTGACTAATTACCTACTGAAATAAATTTTGGTTGACCCTAACATCTAGGAAGAATTATTAGATAGGCTGTCGAGCAGAGTGAATAATTGAGTACCGCCCAAGGTTGATGACAAAAGCCCAAGTTTGGTAGATTTTCTGATAAAAATTACAGACAATGAGAGGAACAACTCACTCAAGACATGTAGTTAGTATGTTGATAGATTATCTACTTCAACGGGAAGTTGAGCAGGCATGGTAATAGAAAGTCCTCAAGGACACAAACTTAAGTATGCATTGAGGTTCAAATTTCCCGTATCTAACAATGAAGTAGAGTATAAAGCTCTACAGCCAAACAAAAACTAGCCCTCGTTGTGGGGACAAAGAAGCTAAAAGCTTACAATGACTCCTAATTATTGGTGAGCTAAGTGGATGGATCATATGAAGCCAAATGAGATAAAATTGTGAAATATATGTTGTTGATCACATCTTTAAAAAGAAATTTGAAGAGTTTCACCTTCAGCAGATATCGAGAGTAGAGAATAACCAATTTGATCAATTGCCAAGCTCGCAAGTTCCTTGACAGAGACAAATAATAGAAACATTCATTTTCTCTCATTCACCAAGCCAGATATTGAAGAATGGCGAGAAGAGTTCAAAAGATAAAATTGTTATGTACTTAACTAAATGAGCCTTCCCTGCGGAGCAAAAAAATGTTAGATCACTTAGAATGAAAGCAACCCATTTCATGTTAATAGATGGTGATTTATAAAGAAAGGTTTTTCATAATTATATCTCAAATGCCTAGATCCAGACAGAGAAAACTATGTTCTAAGAGAATACATTATAGATGTTATGGAAATTTACCCTGAAGGAAAGACGTTAGCAAGAAAGCATTAAGGCAAGACTTTTTTCAGCCTGCCATGCTGAATGATGCCCTTGATTTAGTCAAATGATGATAGCAAAGTCAAGAGCATATAAACTTCACACACCTACCAGCTGTTTCACTACAACATTCAAAGAGTTTATGTCCTTTTGATTAGAGGAGAATAGACACAACAGGACCTTTTCACCCAACGATTGGGCAGAGCAAGTTTCTTATTGTTATTGTGATTACTTTATAAAATAGGTGGAAACAGAACCTTTGGCCAACATCTTGGAAAAAGAAGTCATCAAATTTCTATAGAAAAATATCATATATTGGTTTGGTATACCTAGGGCCTTCATGACTATAGAAATTTGAGAATATGTGTAGTTAAAGCACACAAAAAATCAGAGATTTTACTATTTAGTTTGTCCTTGAATAAAAGTTTAGGGTGGTATGTTATCTTGATCTCTAGCTTTCTTAGTTTATTTAATTTTCTACTTGTAAAGGAACTTGTTTAAAAAGTTTGATCTTTTGTATCCCTTAATTAGAGAAAGGGAATTATGTTCTTTTCTCTATTTGTTCTCTTGTTTTTCCATTATTTGAGTACCATTCTTTCAATCATTTGCGTATCTGAAACCTCAACAACCTTTTCCTCTAAATGACAAAATATGAGATGGCAACTAAATGACCAGAAGTTGTTATGTAAAATTCTATTGGAAGCTCTAAGAGCAGTCACATATTGAATGTCCACAAATATCTCCAATGATGTTTATCTATAGGAAAAGTAAAGATAATTATCTCATTGGAATAGTAACCACCCTAAAAAAAGGATCCAACACTCAAAGTTTGGAAATTAGAAAATAATATGGTAATGTCATGGCTGATTAATTCTATGACCAACGAGATGTGAGAAAATTTCCTACTCTATGTTACAAAGAAAGAAATTTGGGATGCAACCAAAGAAACTTATTCCAGTTTTCAAAACATATTAGAAATATTTTCTATCAAAAGTATTTTTCAAGATCTTCAACATGGAGATTCCGTTGTTTCCTAATACTTCAATTCTCTTTAATGTTAATGGCAACAACTTAACCCGTTCTTAGTTCATGATAGAAATACCCTGGAGATAAAGCACTGTACAAGCAGATAATAGAGAAAAACATGTGTTTAGATTTATGCTGGGACTAAACAAAGATCTTGATGAAGTGCATGGAAAAATTTAGGTACAAAGTCGCTATCCAATATTCCAAAAGCTTTTTAAAATTTTTGTTTGGAGAAAATTCATCGAAATGTGATGATAGGATCATCAAGTTCCTTATGGAGCAGGATTTGCTTTGGCTATTCGTGGTTCCCAACAATACCTAAATAATGATAGTAGACCAAGAAAAAAACGACCTTGGTGTTGTCATTGCCGCAAACCTGGTCATACCAAAAACACCTGCTCGAAGATCCTTGAAAAGCTAGTAGAATAAAAACCTACACATAGACATCTTGTTTCTGCCAACAACAATTGCCCTTTCTCAGACTCAAACTTGTTCAGTAAAGAACAAATGGAACTACTTCAGAAAATGTTCGCCTAATCACAAAATAGTCATGTGCCATTCTCTAATGTGATTTGTACATATTCTTTAGTTCAAATAGGTATTCTCATAAATGCTCTAAATTTGAAGAAAGTGAAATAAGGGCTATGGAAAGTGGATTCTAGTACCTTGGATCATTTAACAATAGGTGATGTTTCTATTTTAAAAAATTATAAACCATGCGATGAGGACTTATTGTCAAGATTGCATATGGTTTATTACCTGAAGTTTTGGAATTATATATATTTGTATCTCAAACCAATTAACTCTCAATTCAGTTCATTTAGCCAAAACTTGACTGCAACCTGTTGTCTATCAATAAAATCACCCATGATAAAAAATTATGGGGCTAAAGTTCTTCCAAATCTTTGTGAATTTTAGGACTTGGATTCGAGTAAGATGATTGGCAGTGCTCAGGTGTGGACTTTATCTCCTTAAAGTATATAGTTCTTCAAGAAAATAAGTTCTCAAAGCCATGTCCACAAGTCAATGTCAAAATAACATTGTTAGATATTACTTGTATAGATTTAGATAATAAACTGGCAAGAATAAAATAGACCCCTCAAAACTCCTAAAGTTTTTTTTTTCAGTAGGATCTTTGTAATGGTTACTGTACATGGTAGTGCATTTAGAAGACTTAGCTTCCAAGCTAAAAAGCAAAAAAAA
This sequence comes from Paulownia fortunei, assembly GCA_019321725.1. Classification (NCBI taxonomy): domain Eukaryota; kingdom Viridiplantae; phylum Streptophyta; class Magnoliopsida; order Lamiales; family Paulowniaceae; genus Paulownia; species Paulownia fortunei. The sequence goes on along the minus strand of CM033109.1, from coordinate 7,476,229 downwards.
GCTAGTTATTAGAGCAGTAATGAAGAGTTCAAGATAAAGACAACACATTCGAAGACCGTAGCAAAAAACTTAGCAGGGCTAAGGTTTTTAGCGAAGTGAGGACAGAGGCAGTTAAGTGAGGATTCTAAGTTACTGGAAGATCAATGAAGTTAGCTAAGTATTTGACCAGAATAGCCAAGTAACAAGATTCCACGAAGCCACATAGTCTAAGACCAGAGTAGTTGACTTAGCTAGGCTAATGGTCATAGAGTAGTGAGGGCAAAAATTTAGGTTACAACTGTCGCCTCGTACTAATCAAATCGCTAGAGTCCAAAGTGATAGATACAAAAAGAAAACTTGGTAGACAGTGGGAGAAAAGAAAAATAGACCAAAAATAGTGTTAGACTACAAACTAAGTAGTAGTATGACAAACCAACTGCACCAATGGAAAACTAGGGAAGTAGATGCAACAGGCAGAAAAAAGAGATTTAGAGGCAGAAGAAAGAGATTTTTCTAAAAGGAGTTGAAGATAGAGAAGAATACATGGATCTTACATGAGAGACATACATGAAAAAATCAAGTGATAAAGCTTCCAAAAATCTCTTAAGTGAAGAAGCTGTCTGAAAGAATCAATAAGCTATTTCAATGTATAGAACAACTTGCTAAGGGATATTATTTATCATTTTTTGAAGAACTAAAAGAAGAAAAATGGTGAACTAAGTCCTGTGTGGAGCAGTCCGTGAATGTAGGAAGATTCAACAGTCGAATTTGTGTGGAAGACTTAAGTTGTAATATCAATGGAGTTTTGGAGAAGAATAAAAAGTTGAGAAAAAAACATTCGTAGTTCAGGGAACTAAGTTTATCATTGTAGAACTTACTGTTGTATTATGATTAAAGCAGTTAAAGTGACTCCCTTCAAGATATTTTGATAAGAGTGGATTAGAAAGATTACCTCACATTCACACCATTATTGTTGTGATCATTTGCTTTTCTGCATTTACATTTATGCAATTTTATCTACCAGTTTATATTACTCAACTGCTCTACACAACATAAATACTGATCCCTCAAAATTTCTAATGGTTTCAACAACTATTACGCTGCATAACTCAACAACTCATTGAGAAAGTATTTTAAGTCTCCAATAAATTAAAATAGCTAAGTGCGAGAGCAAAGATGTATAAAGCAAGGACGCAAAGACTAGACTCCCACCTCAAAGTTTCCAAGTAGGAAACTTAGTCATGAGAAAGGATAAAGTATCATGCCCCATCGAAAAACGAGATGCCAAATGGGAGGGCCCATAGAAAGTAATTGAAATAGTGAATTTGAGAGCTTACTGACTGCAATGTATGGATGGAAAAGATCTCCTATGAACTTGGAACATTGTCAACCTAAAGAAGTATTATGCTTGCAGGACGCTCCCTAAGACCATCTTACTCCATCTTAACACTTAGCTAACATTTTTACTCTTATTTTCTTGTACTTTGCTATTTTCATAGCTATTCAATAAATTGATCTATATTTCGTTGCATGATTATAGTTCTTTACAATCCCCTATTATATTCCCACCAATGTAAAGATTGAATGTTAGAAAGGAAAACTAGCCCAATGACCTAAACGACTAAATGCAAACCATAAAATCTCCTATAAGAGCACCCAAGGAGAATGTAAGGTCTTCTTTTAGGAATTTCATAGGAACGAACCCCATAAACTATCACAGTTCTTCTGTGAGGATGAGCATAAACTCACCCCAAAAGGTAATATATGAAAACATAACCTCGAAACTTCATAAAGAGTTCCCTTTGAGAGTGGAAATAATAAAATTAACAAAAACAAACATCCCGTAACAAAATAGCAATCATAAATGGCATTTAGGAAAATATTCATAAAACATGGTTAATAAAGTCATATAAACTACAAAAAAGAATCTAAGGAATGCATACCAAGAACACCTACTACACATGCTCTAGAAAACATAAAGGTAAAAGGATAAAAAAATCAAGCATCCCTGGCTCTATAACTGGAAGAAGTTCATCTCATTGAGTAACCCTGGCTACCTTTATGGCCTCAGATCAGTGCTTCTCAATTGGAATGGTATCTTTAGCCCCAGCACCATCCTCATCATTAAGCACATCTAGATTAAGAAACATAAAGTCTTCTTCGGGGAAATGTCCTATCTCTTGTAGCTTAACGCGATAGTCTTAAATGGTCTGCTCATGTATTTTGGAGGCCTTCATAAGCACTGTCTTTTGAAAGTTGGGAGAATTCTCATAGTCTTCCTGAAATCCTTCTTGATTGAGTCTAAAGTTTTTCCCCACTTTAGACTTATGATATTTCTTGCTAGTTGACACATTCTGCTGGAAACATTTATTCCACCTATCAATCACACCTAGATCCCTTTCTAGTGAAAATTTGGGAGTGATTGAATATACTTAAGGGTGCCAAAACCATTAATGTCATGAAGTGTGCAAAATTATCACAGTACGAAAACAATCTGTTTCAGTATGTTGTGAAGAGAACTGAACTTTAGAAGCTATATCTATGAGTTTTAGTGATTGTATGATATGGTAACATTATTTTTTATGTTATCTAAGTGTGGTAAAAATATGCTTAGGGATGTGAAAATTATTATCCAACTAAATTGGACAACAAAAAAATATGAAAATGTGAATCTGTCCCATTTTATAACTTAGCATATTTCAACTTAGACATATTGCTATTGAGTGGTAACAATTAGGTATATGATATTAGAGTTATTGTACTTCAATTATATGATGTTTACATATATCTAAGATGAGAAATTAAGGTATTTGGGGGACTAGATTAAGTTCTAGTTTGTTAAATCATAATTGTTACCTAGAAAGTTTGATGTTTAAGGTCTTAGTATGACATTTTATACTTTCAACTTGCCAAATTGGGAATGACGCTTGATGTTGAGTAATATTACATGATATTTTACATCTAAGATCGGAGGGAAATAATAAACAAATCTAGACTAATCCACCAATCAAGTAAAAATTAAGTAAAGATCCATTTGCTACTACAATGCATGAACATATTATGTCTTGAAGCATTTATACCTAATGTGGTGATGATATTTAAATTGACTGGATGACAAGTATATTGTATGCCTTAAGAGTTTTATGATTCTTGAAACATGTTGAGAGCAAGATGATTTGCATTTCATATTGAACATACCATTCATGAGCATTTACATGTGTATGCACGACATATGAGTATAGTGGAGGTTCTTGCATGTACTTCATAATTTGAGACATGATTTTCATAAAGAAAATATTTTGGTTGGACACTACTAGTGTACCGAGACATATGAGGAATACTTATATAATATTTTAGGGTGCCACGAGTGTTATTTATCGGAGGATCATAGGGGTTGACAGGGAGTGTGCCTTTAGTGGTCACGAGAGGGTGAACCACTTGAATTTGCCCTTATTGATTCCGCCAGTGAGAAGACTTTTGGAGGATCATAGGGGAAGACAAGACATGGACCTTTAGTGATCCTAGGAGATGGCCCTTGGATTGAGTTAATTTGTTTATAACCATGTAATTATTGATATTATTTAGAGCTCTATCTGGTGTATAGTAGGTGGGCTAATGACCCAATAAATGAAGTGATTTTTAATAAAAACTCTTTGATTTATAAGTACTCAAATTTAACATATTTATAACATCATATCTTAGAGATGAGTTGCATGAGATTTTATGCCATACTCTTGTCATGTGTGATTTTTACTTATTGAGTGTTAGCTTATGTAGTTCATGCGTTGTAGGTGAACATGATGAGACTTAAGAACTCTGGTTTACTGACTGACAGTGAGCTCCTACAGGCTTTCAAAGATCAATTTATTGGGATGACGACCTATTAGGCTATTTTGTGAGTTGTGCTTTTGGTTTTAAAGTTATTATATTATCTTAATGACTTTATTCTGTATATCACTTTCAAAACTCCTTAGTGATAGAGAGTTTGATTTTGTGATAGATTTGATAGACTTGATTAATGTTTAATAATTACTTATGTATATATAGTATTACAAGATATGAAAACACTTTACTTTTATCAATGTTTTGTTGAACTGAGTAGAAAAAAAAATTATACACATGCATACATGCACAAATTATGTTGCACAGGTTGTTTATATATATATATATATTTATACATATTGTTAGGAGGTTGTGACAACCTTTGCCAAAAATATGCCATTGATTTCTTATAATTGTTGTTTTGACAAGTAAAAGAGAGTTTCTTTTGGCTTATTTGAGGAGAAAAATTGAATTATTAGATTTAGCTTATTCTCATTTTTATTATGTGGATGAATAAGTAAGTGACAATAATTAGTTTATCTCTTCTATTGATGATATTTTACCATAGATGTGGTTGTATTTTTCAAAAATAAAATAGAGTACTTGATTGTTTAGTAAGTGGCAATAATTGTTTTATCTCTTCTATTGACGATGTTTTACCATAGATATGGTTGTATGTTTTTAAAAATAAAATACAGGTACTTGATTGTTTTATGAAGTTCCATGCTGAGATGGAACATGTTATGGGAAAACCACTAAAGTATATTCTCACAAATGGTCATGTGGAATATATATTTAATGAATTTGCGACTTATTGTGTTGATAATGGAATTTGGTACGCGATTAGTGTACTTTGTGGTGTTGCTAAGAGAATGAATCATAGAATTATGGAGTGTATAAGAAGTTTGTTGAGAATAGCTAAACTATCTTATTCATTTTGGGGTGAAGCCATTCGCTAAGTTTGCTACTTGTTGAATAGGACTCCATCAACTTCTTTGGGCCTTGATGTTCCAAAATAACTGGTCCGAAAAAAATGGTTATTATAATTTAAGAGTTTTTAATTGTAGGGCGTTTGCTTTGCACACTCCCCAAAGGAATCAGAACTTGATACATATGTTGTTTCATATATTTTTTTGGGTTATGAGACTTTAAATTTATTATACAAGTTATGGGATCTAGTGAATCAGAAGGTTTTGATATGTTAGGATGTTATGTTATATGAAAATGAAACATGTGAAGATTTTGTGGATATTGGGTTCACGCATTTCTACAATACTTTGAGCAGCAAATTTCTAAAATTGTACAAAAACCATACATCACATGTCTAATCGGTATCCCAAAAGCTATGCGATTCATCAAACAGTATGAGTAATGTTCAGAACTTTATATATTTTTATGCTTCTGGTTGAATGTGATGATTGTATGATTCGAATCGTCATCACATTATGATTATATCTTCAAGTGAAATACTAGACCCCTCTTATTGGAATGATTTACTTAGAGTCCCAAGTGTTTCCCTTTCAAGCGTATCCATACTTCAGATTCACACACCATATCGAACATATGCTAGTATGTATCGATTTGATAAATCTAATTCTAAGAGTGTATATGGGTTTGAAGAAAGACGCATTAACTGTGTTAGGTGTGTATTTTGATTCTTAATTTAACTTCTCAAAGAAAGAGTCAAAACAATCACGTAATAAGGAACAAAGTGGGTGCCTATTGATAAGGACGGTGGCTGATTAGGGCTAAAATTTTCTCTCATTTGTATCCTAGTGGCCGAACCCCTTAAGGGTTTTATAACTCCTCAAGGGTCATCTTTATTGAATTCATTTCTTATCCATGGAACATAAGTTCACATTATGTGTTCATACTTAAATAGTGTAATCTTATTATTTTTAGGAGTTGAATTTTCAATCCAATTGTTAATGGGCTTCCTAAAAATCCACACTTAATAACTAAATATAATTAATTAATTAGATCTAATTTGATTTGATCCAATCAATCAAATTAATTCATTCTATAAATTAGCTAGGTCCAACATAATTAATTAATCCAACACAATTAGTTATCTGTTCCCTTTCTAATCTAATTAGGTCGATAATTGATCCAATTAATCAATGGGACTAATTCAACACTTGATTTAATGATGAGTAGGTTTATGCCTATAAATTATATCTCATTTGATTAACATTTTATTAGTTTTCGAAGCTTTTATTGGTTGAAAGTGAGTTTTCATTTTTACTTTTCTTGGAATAAGAACGAGGAGTTCAAACTAGTTGGTGGCGGCAACCGTAAAAATTAAAAAACAAAAAATCTAGTGCCTAGGTGATGCCTTGTTGAAAATTTTGCAAAAATCCAAAATTCTAGGTGCTCTAAACCGCTGTCTAGGCACTGCGACACGAAAAAAGTTCCTAATTTGATTCAACTTAAATAAAAAAAAGAAGGATAATTTTTTTTCCATCCTTTTAACATTCTTATTCAAGGAGAATGATATCGGAGAGAGAGAAAGGCGAAAGACTTGAGGAATCAAGAATTTTATAAGAAGAACATCAAGAAGTAAGATTTGAAAAAGAACATCAGCCACGTGGAAACGGATCTTAGCACTTTATCAAACGGATCTTAGCACTTTGTTAAGATTTCTTCAAAATATAGTTTTCTCTATTTTTCTTCTACTTTTTCTTTTATCATATCTATGAATTTTGTTATGATGTTTTTTCAATTTTAGCATGAATTAATTTACTTTTCTAGGTTTATAATGTAGTCTAATTATAATAATTTGAATTTTTCTATCAATACAGTTGATGAAATAGTTTTTCTAATTGAGTGTTCAATATTATTTTTAATGCTTCTAATTACTTGATCACTAATTAGATGATTTGTTAATCATAATGAGATGGGAGGTAATTCATGTGTCTTTTTCAATGTGTTGAATATCATAAATTATATGTGAAATATGAATATACTTGTATAGTTTGTGCAGTCGCTATATGATATTCACAAAGTTCAATGAATTATTGATTGTTGTAATTCATATAGAAATATAGTGAGTTAAAAATTAAAAATAATTTCATTAGATCTTGGGGGAGACTAGTAGATATTTATGGAATTTTTGATTATTTATTAGTAGAGTAAATCTAGATTGATAAGATAGGATATTCAATTCTAATTAATTATGATGAAATCAAAGTTCAATTCATTGGTTTAATCGTTACTTACTTTTGAGTTTACTTAGTTCTAGTTAAATTTTAATTTACTAATCAACACTCTATTTTTCGATCATCAAATAAAATTGGAGTTAACATAATTTTGGTACTTAATAATAATCAATTTTCATGAGAACGACACTATACTCACCTACATATTATTTGTTAACGATAATGTGTACTTGCGTTAATAAAATCCGTAACAGTTAACTTAAGTCTCATTACTTGATCATATTAATTAATTTAATCCAACACTTGGATTAATTCTTAGAAAAGATATAGATGTGTCCAAGTTAGTTAGTAACGCTTTAGATTCACCGGTAAGCTAGCAGTGGGCTTACAATTCTCGTAATTTAATTAAATAAATAAATATATTAATTAATTAATTCAATAAACTAATCCCTTTTCAATTAACACATTAAATTCAAGATCCAACAAATCATGGGTAGTATCTACAACTATATACTCATTTCTAGTTACTTGATTTGATGATAAAATTTGAAAATTTCTTTTTAATTTCTATCCAATTTTGGCCAAGAATTTTCAAAGTCGAGCATCATGAAAATATAGGATATTACCTATACATTTAAGCAATGGATCATATGTTACCTCTAAGCGATAGATCATACGTTGCCCACGTATTAACCTCTATTCCTACACACAAAATATTACCCTTATGATTGTCATAAAAATGGAAAATAAATCAAAGTGTAATATGTCATGTACAAAGTTACAATATTGTTTCAAATGTAAAGATTAATTCAAACACTATCATAACAAGAAAATTTCTATTCGACAACATTGTTGAATTTGAATTAGGTATTTTTGGGTAGGGCAGTTCAGTATATTCATTCTTAACAAAGCATCCGCATACATATACTATTGTCACAATGCTAATACCTATAGAACAAAGCATCCTCCTTGTAAGCCTGTATTAGATGTACAAATGTTGTGGAATTCATTAATATCACGTCTCAATGATCTTCAACTTGAAACATTTTAAGGCGAAAGCCATAGAATCATACTTCATGATCATCATTCCATATGCGACCATACCCCGTAGCTATATACGGTCTAAGTACTTCATCAAAATTTAATAATATAATAATAAATATGAAGAAATATCAATATACTAATATTGAATATATTTGATAAAATTATAAAGACGACCAATTTAATTAGTTTGCTTAATACTACTTTAACAGTGAAAACTGTATAACCATAAGTTATTGTTCGTGATCTTACTCCATATTATTTTTTATTAGAGTTGTGTCCAATTAGAGGAGATTTTCATAAAGATATTTTGAATGCTTGCAATATCAGTAATATGTCACTCACAATAAGTATTGAATATGAAAAATTGTACCTATCACCAATTAACACAATAAAATTTTGGTTGGTCTGACCAAGAAGACTCATATTAAAGTTGAGGATAAGTAACAAAAAATTAAGATTCCCAACAACATATAGAAGTTTTGCAACATTACTTGGTTCGCTCGTTAATGAGAGTAGCTTCTTAAGAATTGGTTAATTATGACTTCACTAAGTTTGCTGCAAACCTATACAATTTGTTCAAAAAGTTTTCCGAGTATATAATGGTTGAGCCTGCAAAGTGATGGCATAGTCTCATTCCATTATGTTAGTACAATGTGTATTTTCTCTTATGGTAGTGGGGGAGATTGTTGGGGCCCACCCCACAAAAGAAAACCAAAAAAAAAAAAAAAAAGAGAAAAAATAGTGGATGGCTCCAAATTGGAATTAGAGTAATGCATAATATAAAAGGCCAGTTATTGGCTGTAGTTTGAGTGTGTCAAATAGAGGATTTGATCACGAATGATTATGGGTCTTGGTGCAAATTAGTTCGGCTTTACAAGATTATTTTGAGGCGTGAAGTCGCGTTTTCTTCTGGCGAGTGCAAACAGTGAAGACTTTATGAGTTTTCTTTCTTGGTATTTTTTTATTTCTTAATCTAGTAATTTGGAATATTTAGTTGTGGGTACTTAATAAAGAGTTTTTTTTCTTTCTCCATTGTTTAGTTGACTCAAGTTTAAAACAAAAAAATTGAGTATATTTTGTAATCACCTATTTATTAATGGATTTCTTTGTGGTGTTTGAGAAATATATATAAATATTAATAGTTTGAAATTTTATTTTTAATACTAATATTTTGATGAACAAGTCCAAAAAAGTAAATAAGTCTAGGTGGAAGGTCTAACATTAAATGATGTGAAGGCCACGTAGATTCCTTGTTGGCTTCTGACACTCTCAATCAAACTTCTCCAAGTCAGGTAGGCTTACCTCTCTCTTTAAGTTTTGGGGCCTAGTCTTAAATTTCAAGTTTCCTCATATGTTCTTTATCACAGGCTCTTCGGATGGAGAGTCAATCTGGAGCTGGGGAGTCTAGTTTGTCTTTTAGAATGCACACAGAAACAGGAGCTGACATTCGATGAAGGAAAGGTAGTAATAGCTAAAAAGAGTGGACTATTGCTAATAGATTATGGCTAATTTGGGATAAATTTTGTAACGTGGGTTGTGATTATTGATCTCTTGAACTTAGCTTAAAATCAAATTTGACTGATGTTACATGTTTCCTGAGCATGACCCATCAAAATTTGTTAGCATAATTAACACTTAACCTCCACAAAATTAACAACATTTCAAGTTTCTTTACTTCTTTTGCTCAACAAAGATATACCCTTAATGGTAAATTTTCGGTTCAACGATTTGCTGCATAACATGATTAGAGGAGCTCCTCGACTGGGATTGACCAACTTTGGTTCTACATGATCTTAGGTTTAGGCCCCCTCCCTTTATACTGTCTTTCCGAGATTTACAATTGGTAGGGTCATGCCTAACTCCCTGTCGAGGCATATATGATTTTATTAACAAAATTAAATGAAATACTTCTTTTCTTTTTTTTTAATTAAATAAAATGATCGTACTTATAAATTTGAATAATTTGTGAAGAAGAGCTTTTCAATGCTGCTAATTGATCTATAAGATTCACATACAATACTACAAATTAGCCGAACATTACAATAAAGTTCATTCAAAGAAAATTGTGTTCTTTAAGAAGTTAAAATGTGATAAGAATGCAATGTTTAATTTTTTTTTCGTAATTGAAACAACGGTCGAATTGGTTATCTTTTCGCTTACGGATACTATCAGGGCAGAGCCAAGATTTCACTTTAGGAGGGCGAGATTTGATTATTAAAAATATAATATTAATTATTTTTTTCACCCATAAAAATATTTTTTATTATAATTTTTTTATTAATTAATTATTAAAAAATAAATACAACTATATATAAAAATGTGATATTTATAAATAAATTTCTCATACATATCATGTTTGTATAAATAATAAAAAAAAATGACTCTTAAATGAAAATGAGAATCAATTATAATTCAATTTTACACAAAAAAAAAAACCTAACTTACAAAGTTAGAAAATATAATTCGGATATTAGAGTAATTCTTACAATTTTATTACAATTTTATGAATAATTATTAAGTGTTCAAAATTATCTTACTATTGTGAAAAAAGAAAAATATTTTTTAAATGAAATATAATTTATATAAGTAGCTACATTTATGAAAGATTACTTGAGGAAAATTCAAAAAAAAAATAATTTTAATATTCTAATTATGATGTTGTTAAATTATATTTCAAATCGTAACAAAAAATGAAATGCTAATCTAATTCTTATTGGACCAAACAAAATTAAAAAGTAAATAAAATGCAAAATATTAGACAAAGAAAACTTAATAAAATAAATAAATTATATAAATGTGAAAGAAAAAAATATTATAAGAAAACAATGAATTAAAAATATATTAAAAAATAGATGAAGTTCTTAATTATTTTTATTGGGAAAGAGAAATATTGTTTAAATAAAAATAATTTTTAACGTTTAAAAAATTATATTAACATGCAAAAATGGATTTATTAATCAAACTTACTTTCAAAAACTATTGTAAACATCTTAGTATTATTTCATAATCATTAACCAAATGAAATGTATTATGAAAAACCTTGTTTTATGATTTCTTGCAACATAAAATTTAAAATAATCTTAAATTATAAATAAGATAGTGGAATCAAATAAGTTAAAAACTAACAAATAAATATAAAAAATAACAATAATGAGTATTTTTTGACTAATATAAATTATATTTGTTGAGACAAAATCATAATAAAATTTTAATAGTACAAATGCCTTTTAAAACTTTATATTAATGATAATCACCTAAAATTTCAAAAAAATAAAGTGTCAAATAATTTAGAATATCTTTAAATTGACATATTCAAAATAAGTTTATAAAAATTTAAGGGGGGATAATTGAGATAATTTCATAATTTAAATGGGAGCAAAATTTTGATTTTATTAAATTTTATAAATAAAAAATATATTTTTAAAAAATTGAGGAGGGGTGACTGCACCCAACCGCCCCCCTCTGCCTCTGCTCTATATATTACTTAGTTGAAAAGACTGAAAAAACATCACAAAAACTCTTTTATTTTTTATTTTTTATAATCGCGATAATTGTAAACTCTCAATGAACACTTCAAAATGCACATATTGCCTCTTAACAATTTGATGAAATGCTCGTATACATCATTTAGTGTGCTAATAATATGAGCTGAATTTGGACCAAGAATCATTGGGCCATTCCGAAACTTGACCCAATATTAAATCAGGCCTTAAAAGATTGGTTCTCGTGTACAAGCTTTCCTTCAAGCAGAAGCCCAACCCTAACTTTAATTCAGCTCCACCATTTGATAGTCCTATTTAAAGCTACGCATGGGACGGTTTAAGACATAATTATTAGCATAATAAATCGCTTTAGTGCGTGGCATCGTTGACCTTTTTATATTCATAAAGTTGGGAAAAGATTAGAACTTTTAGACAATGTTTAGTAGCGTTTATCTAAAAAAATATTATAAATTTTTATATTTTATAATTTTTTTTTTAGAGCTTATAACATAAATTTTGTTTTTATTATAGCATTCTTGAAGTATTTAAGGGAAATAAAATTATATCTTTAATAAGATGTTAATAATGATGATTTTTAGAATTTAAATGATCAAATTATGAGAGTTTGCTAATATTTTAAAAAGTACGTTGAGTTCTTTTTGTTTTTATTTAAGAACTTTATAAAATTTTAATATTTTATTTTTTAAAATTATTAGCTCATTTCATAAAATTTATACTAAATATTTTTTAAAATTTTAGAAACTATCAAGTATCTTAAATATTTTAAAGAGTTCAAGAGCTCGGCAAAATATCCTCTTAGAACAAATATGGCAACGCATGTTTTAGCAAGAATGTATAATTGGAATTTAGAGGGGATAGATGATTGACCAATCTCTTTTTTTTAATTGTAAACAATGAAAGCTCTCTTCTTCTTTTTTTTTTTCCCAAGATAAAAGCAAATATAAATCTAAACGCTGGAGATCACAAAAAATTATCAGGTTGCGGTATGATATGATCCATCTTGTTCAACTCTTGTAGAAAAATGGCAGAACAATATACCAACAAAAAGTAAGTACTGTCACTCTATATCCTAAAATTATTGATCCATCATACAACATTCAAGAATTGAAGCTGATTCTGTTGGATTCGTTATAATTATAGGGGTATACGTAGTGAAAAATTAAATTTTTTATAAAAAATAAATTTAACCAATTTGATTCGAAAGCAATTTTAACGATCGCGCTTATTCAAGTAAATATATAAATAAATATAAAATTGGATTATACATTTCGTATACTCCGATTGTTGTAGGGAATGAAGCAATCAATTACTTATCCTAGACTATCAGAACTCGCAGGGATCCAAGTGTCTCTCCTCTATCAGGTCCATGATACAAAAAGCAACACCAATCAAAAGAATTCGCTAGTATTTTTTTAATTGTTTACTAATCTAAAACCAGAGTATATTTTCAAGAACAATAAAGATTGATTGTTTAAGTTCTTAAAACAATAATATGAAGAAAATAACAAGAAACTGATTTGCTTTTTCTTTCTTCTCTTTTCTTGAAAAGTAAAAATAGAAGACTTTAAACAAAATATTTTTGCTCAAATTTTTGAAAATTGAATTATGTAATTTTCATCCCTCATATATATAGGGCTGAAAATTTTAATCATTTTTCAACTTTTGAAAAGTTTTTCTATTTTAAACTATTTCAAAACCTTATCTTGGAAGGATTCCAAATCTTCCAAAAACTCTTATCTTTTCACTCTTCTATTGTATGTGAACTAATTTAAAACTATATTAATTATCAAAATTGTCTACATACATTGTTGATATTAATTTAAACTCTTTAAATAATATCAAGATAGATATATATCATATATATATATACTATAATTATATTTATACATAAATTAAATCTTAGTGGCCTATTTTATCCTATAAAATTGGTCATTATATTTATTTATCTATAAATATGTTAATTAAATAAATCATATTTATTTAATTTATTCTCTTCATACTTTAGTGGGCTTCTTAAGTGATCCACATTTATTTTGGGATTGAACTCAAAAATTTCCAAATCAATTCAATTGATTCAATCCCAATTTAATCAATCCAATTGATTAATTTAATTTATTCCAATTGGGCTTCCTAATAAAATTAGGTCCAATTAAATAATCTAATTACTTAATTGAATAATTTAATTTAACTATTAAATTAAATAGAACCCTTAATTAATTGATCAGTATTAATTAATTAATTTTCAACCATTGGATAAAATCTAAAATTAGAAATGTTACTTTCTATAAAGATGTGTGACCCTATTAGATTCACTACTAATCTAGTAGTGGGTTTGCAACATTTGCAACTTATGAATAAAAATTATTCCAATTGATTAATTCAATTAATTAATCTGCTTGGAATCAACTCCTTAATTCCAAGAACCTCACTATTCATGAAAACACCTAGTAAGTAGTCATGACAAACTAGTCTTAGGTGAAATAGCGAGTAAACCTATTTCAGTTGCGAGTATCATACACGTACGGTCCTTTCGACAGCTAATCTCCTGATTGAATCTAAGACATGAATTATAAGTCAAAATCGTAAATGATTCAATAACTGTGATCTTATTTTAAGTTTCAATGATTCTTGATGAATCACAATTCATACTGCCTTAGCCAAGGTTTTTGAATCATGAACTATAAAAACACAGGAGATTTCCTTGTTTAAAAAGACAAGTGTCGAATTCTATGTTGGCCACTGACAAACCTCAATGCACATCAGTGCAACACCCAACATACCCCCTTTGTAATTGTCAAGCAATCAGCAGATATATCAAAGTGCTGCAGGATGCACACAAGGCTACCATCGTGTCTCAAGTCTGAGGACTAGTCATGTACTATCACAACACAGAAATTCTTATTTCGATAGGCAAAAGCCTCCAACTAAAAATTTCTTGCAGGCCATATTTAGTGTACTTATTCCCTAACAAGCACCCACATATATGCACTTACGTCTCTATGCTAATGCCAATAGAATGTGACATCCTCGTCTCATGAGCATGTATTATATGTACGAGTTTTACTGAGCTATTTGATATTCCATCTCAAAAAGCTCTCGACTCGGAATTTATTTAAAACCAAAGCCTTAGAGGCATGTTCCATGATCGCCATCATATACGCGACCATGCCCCATAGCTAAATTTGGTGTAAGGACTTTATCTAATTTACAGAATTAAAAAATGCAAAATATAAGATAAAGAACATGCTTTTTTTATTAATATGATTGCCAATAAGATTGTTTTTATAAAAACAAAAGAGTATAATACACTCAATCTAATTGGGGCGTTGGACATCCTACTCTAACAGATTCCACATTTCTTATCTTTTGTATTAGCAGAAAACAAGCACCTCACAAGCATCACATCCAACTCTTGTAGTACTGCTGAAAGGCATTAACTGAGTTCCAGCCTGATGTGGATTGGAATCAGTCGAGCATCCTCGATGTCATTTTTTTGTTATGCTCAGGTTGTAATACTAATGCATGTTAGAGGAGTCAGAAGGTTTTCCAGTTAAAACCTTCGGCCTACAAGTCAACGTACTGCTCTGAGATGAAAAACATAAAATGAGAGAATACTTAGAGAGCACACCTATGAACTTACCTTTGTCATGGAGTGAGATAATATATCTATAGCTAGTTGGAAAAGTGGGAGGGGGGCATTGTATTGCACCTCTTTATAAGTGTATATTTTGATATTATTTTTTTTTATATTTTTTATATTTTATTCTTATTAATATTATAGTTTTATTAATATTTTGTGTTTGAAAATCAATAAATAAAAAGAGATCAAAATGAGTCAAAATGAAACCAAAGAAGATAATACGTATCGTGAATAATTTGAGAGATAATATTTTATTGGATCAAAAAAATATCATAATTAGAAGAAAATTATCATTTTTGCCTAAATCTATCATGTGTAGATCAAAATATCTTGAATTTTGCAAGTGATTGTTGGACGTATATTAAATTCAAAATAAACATGTTTTTAGATTTATGCAGTTTTCGTATTTTGGACATAACTCTATGTCCAAAAGCCATATGGACTTGAATCTTACTTCATTTAAAATTTAAGAGATGAAACTACAATTTTGTTGTTGGAAGTTCAACCCAATTCAGTCTTGGTTATAACAAAAAATTCGTCCAAGTATATGTATTGGAAAAAAACTATTTATGGAGATATATCTCCTTGAATTAAGCATAACTTTCTTCTTAATAGTTGGAATTAAATAATTCAAGTTGAAAAATGAAGCTAACAAACAAGTTTATTACTTTTATATCGACCATTTATCCAAAATTAGGTGATTGCATGAAGAAAAATATGTGATAAAATTCAAATCTAAAAAAGATATGTAAATTTAGAGCACATTTGAAGTTAATTTAAAATTCATTTGGAGTGAATTTGGAGATGTCAATTTAGGTACTATTCTACTATTAATAGGGATTCTTAGATGATATTTAAGATACACAAACAAACCCTTATAGGGGAAAATAAGTTTTATTATTATCTTTTTTTAGGTTAAGTTTTCTAGTAGTAATAGAAATATATTCTCTAGTTTCTCTTCTATTTTTAGTCTTTTCTACTTTAATTATGTATTTTTAAATTTTATTTAGATGAAGAGAAATGGTAAACCTCTTGATAGAGGAAGAAAAATGATTATAAAGATGCATAATGTTCAAATGTGTTGTATTATTGTTTTAATTTTTTTATTGAAATCCTTCTTGTTTTATGGTCATTCTTGATTTATGTATCATCAATGACACAACAAATACTTAGGTTCATAGCTTATTGTATAGTTCTACTCTATCGACTGCTAAGGTGAAATCTTGATTTCTTATAGACAAAGGTGTGCATAAATATTTAATCTCATAAATAAGTATTGGCGTTAAAACCCTTCTTGTTTTGTGGTGATTCTTGATATATGTATCATCAATGACACAACAAATACTTAGGTTCATAGCTAATTGTACAGTTCTACTCTACCGACTGCTAAGGTGAAATCTTGATTTCTTGTAGACAAAGGTGTGCATAAATATTTAATATCATAAATAAGTATTGGCGTTAAAACCCTTCTTGTTTTGTGGTGATTCTTGATTTATGTATCTCCAATGGAATAATAAATACTTGAGTTCATTTAACTTATTGTACGGTTCTACCCCACTGACTGCTAACATAAAATTTTGATTTGTTATAGACAAATGTGTACATAAATGTTTAATCCCATAAATAAGTGTTGGTATTAAACCCCTTCTTGTTTAGTGGCGATTCTTGATTTTTATATGATCAATGACACAACAAATACTTGGATTCATTTAACTTATTGTATAGTTCTACTCCACCAACTGCTAACATGAAATCTTGATTTGTTAGAGACAAATGTGCGCATATATAATTGGTCTTATAAACAAATATTGATGTTAAAATATAATTTGCAAATAATAAGATAATATTTTGATTTCCTTAATGCATGAGTTATTTGATAACATTTTCCCATTGAAACATTTATTGTATATGAATTCTTATCGTGGTATTTAAAAGAACTAAATAAATAAATAAATAATCTTTCTTATATCCAAAACTCAAGAGCGGAACCCTAATCTTAAGTACTTTTATTACTTTGATTTCTTAATTATAATATAAATTTTTCTTTATGTTCTAAACGACATTGACTCTATCTTTTAAAAAATATAATCATGAAAATTTCAAACATCTTTATTGTGGATCGACCTCGAATTTTGGAGAAATTTATAACTTGACACAACCTACATTTGAGTTTGTAACCTTAAAGTTGTAACAAGTTTTTAGCGTCATTGTCAAGTAAGAAAAGGTAAGTATTCAAGTTTGTAAATATTGCATGATTATATGTTCATATCGTATTGTAGTCATAATTCTCGTTATTTAGTTATAAATAATTATAAAATTTTGTTTGAAAATTTATTTGAGTCACCTCCATACACTTCCACCGTGGTTGAAAATAAAAGTATTCAGGATGAAAATGAGAATCAATAGGTGAGTACCATGCGTTATTACTTGCAACCTCATCGAAATTCTTTTCCTTCTTTTTTCATTTTTTCTTTCAATGCAAATAACTTTCAATTCAAGTCAGATATAATTCATTTACTTCCTAATTTCCATGATTGAAACTCTAAAAGCCCTTACTTGTGTCTGAAAGAATTTAATGAAATATGTGTCACTTTTGAAGATCAAACTTGTACAAATAAAATCATTAAACTCAAATTATTCCTTTTTCTTTAAAAGATAAAGCAAAAACTTGACTTAATTCTTTAAAACTTAGGTTAGTTGGCATTTGACAAGAAATGTAAGCTGAATTTTTGAAAATGTTCTTTCCAACTCATAAAATTAATGCTTTGAAAAGACAAATCCAATTTTCTCAAAATTCTAGTGAAGTTTTTTTCAATGTTAAGAAAGATTTAAAAATTTGTTAAATTCATGCCCACATCAAGATTTTAAAAAATAACGCTTAATTAGTTTCTTTTATGAAGGTTCAACTCTTGAAACAAAATAATTTGTTAAAATAATATGTAATGGTGAGTTTTTTTGATAAAAAACCTGATAAAATCCCAGAATATCTAGACTATTTGACAGAAAACTTTCAATCATGACATATTCCGAAAGTTCTATTAGATCTAATCTTGCTAATATTAAAAAAAAAATATTAGTTTAGTTAAGAAAATGATTTAAATGTTATGATTGCTAGTTTAACAAGAAAAGTTAAGGCCATGAAACTTAAAAAAGTAAAAGAAATCAGATCTATACAAGATGAAGAAGTTTGTTGCATTTGTGAACTTGTGGGACATTCCACCAATAAATGTTTAAATATTCCAACACAAACAAATGTCATGAACACATTTAAAAAAACCTTTTCATTTTCTATATTCTGAAACTTATAATCCACAATGAAAAAATTATCCTAATTTTAGTTGGTGAGATGAAAACCGTGTCCAACTTCTACATTCACATAAGCCACTAAACTTTCCTTCTTATCCAGCTCCGCATACAATATCTTTTGAGGAAACTTTGCAAGAATTTATGTATGCACAAATAAATATCAATAACCAGACTTCACAAGCTATCAATAAGATCAAAAACACACTTTTAACATTGACAACCTCTTTGCGTACTAATGAAAAAGTTCAATTTTATGCCCAACCTCAATCTAATCTTATACTCAGTGTCATGTTTCTTTTTCAAGTGAAAATTCAATCAAGTAGGCTAATTAGATCATAACTTTTCATAATATAAAAAATATTGACAAGGCTATTCATCCTAGGGGGAATCCAAAGTTGGTAACCACTTCTAAACCTCTCTTTCATACTTATATAACACTTTCACCTTTTCCCATCACGTTAGCAAATTGTAAGAAAAATGAGCAATAAAAGGAAATCCTTCAGACTTTTCAAAAAGTGGAAGTAAACATCTATCTTCTAGTTGCGATCAAGCAGGTGCCTCGATATGTTAAGTTTCTAAAAGAGTTATGCACTAACAAATGGAAGTTAATGGGGGATGAAAAAGTAAATATGGGGGAGAATATTTTGGTGGTTCTTCAAAGAAAATTCCCTCGAAAATATAAAGATTTGGAGAATTTTACCATCCCTTATACCATTAGTAAGACCAGATTTGAAAAATACATGTTAAATTTGAGAACATCAATTAATGTTATGCCATATTCTATATATGTTTTTCTAAATGTAGGACCTTTAAAAATAAACCGCTGTTATCATACAATTAGTTGATAGATCTAATGCATATCCAATAAGGATTGTGGAAGATGTTCTTATGCGTGAATGAAGTAGGTGTGATTGCTTGTCCTTCCATTCCATTTATTTTTGTTTGGGAGAGAATAGTGAGAAAAATTTATTTTAAAAATATGAATAAATTTTGAGAGTGTGATTGTATATGAGATGAAAATGTAATGATGACAGTTGATGTTTTTTTTTTTTTTAAATGATGATTGGATGTTAAAATTTTTATGAAAAAATTTATGAAATAGTGTTTGGAAGTGGAATTTTTTTTCTAAAAATTTTGTTTGCTAATTTATTTTATTCTTAGTTCTTTTAAAATATTAATCTTTTATTTACTTTTAGTAGTCAATTAGTATTAAGTATACAACTACATTTACAACTACGTACATAAATATATACATTAATATTTATAAAAAAAATTATAAAGTCATTTTCTTAAAGTAAAAACTATTATAATGTCATAAATAATATCAATTTTTTTGTATTCCAATATATACAAAACTAAATAAATACAAAAATATAATTGTTTACGTATATAACATATAACTATATAAATATGACATTTATATACATATATTTAAATATTGTGTAAGTATACACATGTATATTTATGGAACAAGAACACAAATATATTAATAAATTATATTGCTACATCAAATAAAATATCTGTACTATACATATAAATATATAAAAAATTATTCATTTATATTTAGTTTTGTGTATATATTATGGCTTCACACACACACACACACACACACACACATATATATATATATATATAAGTTTTTCTATTTCGTAATGTGTCATTTATATACATATGCATATTTATAAGGATAATAATCCAATTCAAATTAAGCATGCACTTGATTAGTCTTGTAGAAAGACAGTGGACTTCAGTTCTTCAAATTCTTCACTAGAAATTTAGTGAGGATATAAGCATTTCAAATGATTCATGATACATTCTATATTATGCAATGGACATAACAACCAGCTAAAAGTAAACTTAGGAAAAAGGTTGGGTGATTTTGGGTATACAAAGACGAGCCAATCAACTACAAAGGTTCCAACATAACAAGTTTGTCCACTCAAGGGCACTAATCAGTTTCAAAAATTGCAGTAGCATATTTTCAGTTCATGACCTTCCATATATCCGGCCAAGGTGTAGTCTGGTCTCACATTTTTTAACTGCACAACATTAAGCAAATAACTACATCAGTAATGTTAAAATATGTGAGTTCTTATGAGCTCAAAAGACCATTTCAATAATGCAAAAGCCATCTGCACTAGAACCCATTACACATGCATGCATATTATGTTTTGAGACTCTATCCCAACAATTGAACATGCATGCGCATCCACCTGGTAATGAAAGCAAAGGAATGAACAATCAAATGAAACGCATGTGCCACCATTAAGAGGAATCATTCGTTTAATATCTCTGTTATAACACACCAAATCTTAATACAAATAGATAAACATCATATATCATATAATGAAGTACAAATAATGCTATTTTCCATTACACAAATAACAACTACCATGCCACCAAGGGCATATTACACTACACAATTGCTATTTTCCATCACAGCGATAAGGCCTCGATGTCACTGTGATGGCTTTCGATGTTGTAGGTGATAGAGGTGGTCGCACTACACGAACACGACGCAACATATTGCGGAACAAAGAGACATCGCCAGTGTGAGATGCCCGAACACTATCCTCATTCAACAGGATTGTCTCAACACATCCTATGTTGCTTGTAGTTACTGAAACAATTGCCATTTGATTTGTCGATTTCAGTTGGCCTAGGACTCCTTGGGGCATATTGTTATGTGTTATGGTTGAGGCCTTTTAGGCTGACGAAATGGGTTCATCTTTGGTGGACTATGGTTTGTAGGTGTATTTTTTTTTTATATATATTTTGAGTTCAATTTGCTTAGATTTTTAAGTGGCCCAAATGTTCAAAGTTAGTGTCCATGAAAACATTTATTTTCAATATTCAACTATAATTGTTCAATTCACTTTTGGTATGGCTTATTTGCACTGATTGTGTTGCTAATTAGGTTTCTTTTTTGGAAGGTGAGTTTCCTTTGAGTGTTGGTTGTGGTTTATGGTTTAACTCATACATGTTTCTCAATGTATAGACGTAAGTGTTCTGTTTTGGTGTTGGAGTTGTGGTCTGTTGAGGCCTTTTAGATCCACTGATACTTTGAAATTATGTGGATATTGGAGCAATTTATGAGCCATTATTTAATTTAATACATTGATTCATTGTCTTCGTGGTGTTGCGTATTTGTTAACTTCTGAAATGTATTGTGACTTTATTAGTTGACTTATACATTGGGTACTTGGTATTGAGTAAATATATATGAGTTTATTGTTATGTGTCTCATTTTGTGCTTAATTTCACTGCCTATGTGATGCCTACATTATATGGGCTATGTTTTATGTACTGCTTTAGGGGATGTATTTCTTGCATGTTTCTGTATTGAAATGCTACATGTTGAGGGTTCATATTTACTTCAATGCTTTAATTTTTTTCATGAATTTGGGTTATGATTTGGTCATGGTTTATGGGATCTATTTCTTCCATGCTTCTGTATTGTTATCGGTGATATCTGGTAAGATGAAAACACAGTCACTTTTTGAGGAAGAAAATTCAAAAATCTTGGATAAAAAAAAAGGTTAAACCCATTTCCAAGGTCTGGACTGTAATAAAAACAATCAGCCACTTTTAGGAAATATAGGCAAAAAGGGTGTTGTTCGATACCTTTCTTCATTTGGGATTAGGGGAAGTCGCAGAAAACAAGCCGAATCTAGAACAGTAGTCAGAATTGGGAGTACTTTTTCGTTGATGCAGAAAAGAGAGAAAGGGGAATTGGGAGTAGTGGGTTGAGGTTTTTGACAGAGGGAGAGACAGTGGACCCTTAAATCGCAATAACCCAACTTGACTCAAGTCCCATTGTAAAAATTAATTAATATTTTACTGTGTAATGTAAATCTGTTAATCAAACGCGATAAAACGCGACCCCACGCACGCTTTCATTTTTAAATTGACAGAAAACCCTGCATGGAATAAATTCTGACAGAGGCTTTCACGTCTGACTTTCCTTTTTCCCCTTCCCTCTCTTCCCACTTCCCCATTCCTCCCCCGCACTTTCCCGACCCATTTCCCCCATTTCTCTCTATCTCTCTCTCGGTCTCTCTCATTTCTCTCTTTCCTTCTCTCGGCCTCTCTGTCTCCATCTCTCTCTTCACCCTTCTCCCCTCCATTCCCTTTCCCTTTGCCTTTGCCTTTGCCTTTGCGTCTCTCATTTTCTTCTCCCATCTCCTACCTTCTTGACATCCATTTTCTAATCATTCCATCGGTAAATAATGTTGTTATTATTTTTTTAATTTTTTTAATTAAAATAAATTAACTAATTAACATTTATATATTTTTATTCAGATTAGTATGCGAGAGATAAAAATACGACGCGAATCATATTTTAAGTGTGACTTACATGTATCATACGTCAAATATTTTAATTACAATATGTATATTTTATTGTAATAATTGTGAAGTAAATATATTATTATATTGAAAAAATAAATTTTGTTGCATTGAAATGTTAGTAATATTATTTTTTATAATGACATATTTAATAACATATTTTATATATCGAGAAGCTAATCTTTGCATTTTTTTTGTATATTATATTTTATATTTGTTATTTGACTTGAAAATGTGAGTTAAAAATTATTGAACTATTTAGAGAATCTTTCTCATAACTATCATAATCTTAATTAAATATTATGTATTTGAAATTATTAATTAAAATTAAAATATTAATACTTATTTTGATGTAGTTATGTCAAATAGAAACAATATCGATGTGCTGGTATACTTTGATGGTCAAATTATACAAAATGCTAATTCAGTGACATATGATCACCTTGGAGGTAAGAGAATGTCTCGTAGGACAAAATTTTCTAAATTACTCATGAAAGTATATCAAATTACGGACATTGATGATAAACAGTTCTTATTAAAATTATTTGGTAAGTACTATTGCGGTAATATGTCACAACTAATATCAATAATTGATGACGAAGAATTGAAATTTTTCTTAGATCCGGGAAGAAAAAATCAATTTGTAGAATTTTATGTTGAGACAGAATAAAATATTGATAATACTGTGCCTGAAACACCGACAAGCAATGAGTATTATCAATATGCATCATTAGCTTATGGAGGAGGGGTACCAGCCTTTACACATATCAGATTTGGAAGTTATGGTAAGACATTCATTAATAAAAAAATTTATAATGTGTATGCATCATATTTATGATATTCTTTAATATTATTCCTTTTTTACACATATTTTAGAGTATGGCGGTCGAGAGGATTAGACTCAGTACTGATGGCGCGAATGAGCAAAATATAGCTTCACTTATACAGTTAAGGAGTGAAGCTATACACGCCACTGATGATATCAGACGCCTACTTTGTAGGCAACAAGATTATATAAATATGCCAATGTCACCACTACAAGACACAACTAGGAGGCGTAATACAACAGTAGATGATACGGGACCTTCTACCTCGACACGGGTCGCATTTACTAGTCATGCTTCTATATTTTATGACATTTCTCATTCACTTATGTCTAGTGTATCAGATGAGGTGAGTTCATCCACCTCGACACATCATGTATCACACGGTTTGGATAGCAGCGCTGACTATTATGTGCCTCAACAGGCACAACCGGATGATTCATTCACTCCGTTGGGGTATGCCACCATCTACGATATCGTTCTCTACACTACTCAGTTTAGATTTTGTCATAGTATAGACACCGTTTATTCAGCAACAACTAGGACACGACTCTGGACGTGGAGATTTTATTATCTCGCCTGTTGTATTTTCATATCTAGACAGCGATTATCATGATCATGGAGAGGCGAGATCCACAACTTCATTAGGTCGGATGAGCTTCAATTTAAACTATAGTACATATATTGATGATGCGACCACAAATAAATCACATGATATTGCTGCTACTCAGGGTAGACATTGAGGTAGACGATAACGCTACCAACGTACTTGTGGCACTAGTGGTCATTTTTAGTATTTTTTTTATTCTTGTATTTTTCAAAACTTTTAAAATATATATTCAATACTGTAATTATTATCCAAAAAAATTAATTGTGTGATTATGAAGTAAAAATGATATTGTTATTATCTTTATTAAAATATTTAAATACATATTATAGCTTAAGTAAAAAAAATTAAAACAATATAAATTTATGTTATTTATTATTTTAGTATAAAAAATATTTATCTGATTATGTGTATATATATATTTATATTTATATATATATAATTATATATTGTATTATGTATGATGACCTAAAGCGCAACCTTCAAACGCGCTTTCACGTATTTTGTTAACAAGTCTGCATTACATGACAAAACATTAATTAATTTTTAAATTTATTATTTTTTATTAAATTAGTTGAAGAAAATAGTAAATTTTGAGAGAGAAATTTTTGAAAATGCATATGCTTTGGATATCAAGGCAGAAATAAAAGGAGATATACAGGGATTTTTTGGCCCTTTGTTTCAACAATTTTGACAACTAATCACACTTTGCATGAAATTTTTTTGACAAGCAAGCACAATCTTAGATTTTTATGTTTTTGATATGAAGGAAGACATATGTCCTAATTTTACACTTATTTTTTTGGGAAAACATTTATAAAGATAGCTCGAGTTAAGATTGATGTTCATTATGGTACTCTTACTATGAAATTAGATGGCGAAGTTATAAAATATAATATTTTTGAAGTCGTGAGATATCTTGCTGATGTGAATATTATTTTGCAGTTGATATTATTGATCTTCAGTCACAATAAATGTTTGAGTTCACTGGCAATGATTGAGTGGAGATTACTTTACAAAAATATCTCCTTATAGAGGATTTGAAAAAAAAAAAAGAAATTGGATGTGCAAATGTTGGGGAATGTAGAAAATGATGTAACAAGGCTAGATTTGTTGCCAAAAAAATCAAGGTTTGATGTCTCTTATGTTGAATTATCAAGATCTAATGAAAGGCTTCTACCTTATGTGGTGCAGACACATACAATTGAGCTTAAGCCAATCTCGAACCATCTTAAATATGTATACTTGGGTGAGAAAAAAATACCACTAGTCAGCATTGCTAATGACCTCACTCAATTACAAGTGGACAAACTTGTTTGGGTGTTTCGAAATTATAAGACGATGATTGGATAGACGATGGCTTTGGTAGCATATGTTGATGAGTGATGAATGAGGCAATGTCGAGTTGAGGACATTAAACCAAGCATTTGATGGGAGGTAACCCAACAGATGGAAAAGAAGACTATGAGAGTTGAGAATCATATATTTGCTTTCTTTAACTCTCATTCTTTTTTTTTATCCATTTATTTTTTTACTTTTTTCTATTTTATTTTTTCCTAATTTTAAATGCGTGTTGACAATATAGTAGGTAATATTTTATTTTTTAATTTTTGTCATACAAGAGCACATGGTAGTCATCTTTCGATAAAGAAAGTCACTATAGAGATCTTGTAGTGTGGATTTTATGGACACACTCTTTTCAAAAGCACTTGCACTTTCTGCAAAAGTTATGAAAAATATCAAATACCTGTTAAGTGGTAGATAATGGTACTCTATGGCTATTTGAAGTCGGACTTATCAGTTTCCTAAACAATCATATAAAATAAAAAAATGCAAGTTCCTTAGGAGTGGTTTCAAAAAATTGAAAAGATAAAATTTAATTCAATAAAGATGGACTCAGTAAGGAGTCTCTAAATGATATTCGATTGACTCTTAAGATGCATTCTTGTGGATTCGTAAAATATGTAATTTTTTATTTATGGAATCACTTCCGAATGAATATGAGCTTTATAATATTGGGAATCTGACACTAAAAAACCTTATTTGCCAGTTTATAAGAAAACTTGATGGAAAATATATCCTCGACCTATAGAGGGTGTTTAAACTATTACTGGATGTAAAATCATAGGAAGATGTGAGCTATAATCATAACTACATGTACATTCATGTGTAAGTAGATAATTTTCAAAATTTATGTCCTTATTTTTAACATTTTTTATAAAAGAAAAAAATGTGCAATAAATATATTCCTTATTCATACCTCAATAAATAACACCATACTTATTCTTTTTTACACAACTCACTTTAAAAAAATGGAAGTCTTTTCCACCACAAGTTCAACTATATTTATGTCTTTTGTGGAACCAATCCAGGAAAAAATGGTGAGTTTATAGGAACAACCAATAACCTTGGTAGAATTTTAGCAGAAAGAAAAATTCAATTAGTGTATTGGAGAGGCAGTCTGGGGTTAATGGGGAGTGTTGCTACTTCTGCTCATGTAAGAGGAGTAAAAGTTTTAGGAGTTATCCCAAAACCTTTATCAATCCAGAATATCATAGGTATGACTATCGGAGATGAGCTAAAAATATTGTATATTCAAGATAGAATGCCTAACATGTTAAACAATACAGATGCATTCATTACTCTACCTCATAGTTTTGGTACACTGGATGAATTATTCCAAGTTGTCTCTTGCGCACAACTCAACATTCACCAGAAACCTGTAGGTATTCTTAATATTAATCATTTATTTGATGGTTTGCTATTTTTTGTAGATCATGCTTTAGAAAAGGCTTTTATTTCACCGTCTGCGAGACGAATTCTCTTTTATGCTCCAACACCTAATTAACTGATTGATTAACTTCTAGCATATGTGCTAGAACCTGATTCAGTTTTCGCTCATGTGGATTGGTCCAACAAAGACAATATCTAAATTAGGTTAGGGAAGAGGATAGTTGATATCATGTCTTGTGTGTTCAAAGTGTGTTTTATTTTGAGTCCGTTGAAACCATAAAAATGGTGGTAGAGTAACTTTAATACTCTTGAGACGTACCCTTATTTTTTTGCATAACATGATAAGTTTGAGAATTGTTAATTTTTTTACTTATAGATGTTCTTCCAACTTCAATGATTAAAATTAAGTACGAATAATATGGTTTGATTGATGATAGGTGTTGTTTTGGACTTTGATATTGCTCTTTGGTTAATATATTTTGTGATAATTATGCTTAAATATTTTTGCACAAATAGTTATGTTATTCGGTGTGGAGACAAGTGTGTCAAAATAGATAGTTTTTATGCCCTTGTTTTAATCATCGCTTGGATTTTTGACATGTAGGGGTTGAGTGTTAGAACTTTTCATTTTAATCTGTCGAGGTGAACAACTGATTAACCACTATTTGAAAAATGATTAAGAAATTAGACTTTATAGCACCATGGTCAAATCAGTTTGTTCCACATGTGAACAGTAAGAGAACATCCTCTTGAGTGAGCCATTTTGAGCCTTTTAATAAATAAGTCTTTTTTTGTGGTAACTATATCTTCTTACCTAACATAAATACACTAATATCCTACCCTTGTTCTAAAAATAATTTGGAGCATAAGAGATATTTCATTAACAAGGCGAGCTTGCAAAAGAAATTTGGGTTGGAATAGAAAATAAGTGTGAAGGAGTTTCTCTTTAAAAAAAAAAAGAGTTGCAATTAAAAATATTACGACTTGCAACAAAAAAATAAGATATTGCAAAATCAATAAGAATGATGAAGAGGGGTCCAATTCAATAATTATAGACCTCGGTGTTGAAATTCGTGGAGTATGAGAATTTTTCATTGATAAATTCTATATTCTTAATCCCATAAAGTTTTTAGAATCTTTGTTGTATCCTATCCTTTTATTTTTAACCATATCACTACCTTTTAGCCCCATTACAACCTTTATTGAAATTTTTTTGATTTCGTATGGTGCCTTCAGTGTAGTGGAGATTTATACCAAATAAAAAGCTTATGATGTTTAATAACTTCCATTAGAGCTTATGATGTTTTTATAACTTCCATGTTTATGGGTATCATCGCTGGAAACCCTCACAAGACTATAACTCATCCTTTAAGGACCACCTAGGGATTTAAATGCTTGTTGCATATGTTAAATGCAATCGTAATTTTCTATGAAAGTGGATTAATTTATGTTTGTTTTAGGCTTGCTCGGGGACGAGTAAGGGTTAACTGTAGGGGAATTTGATAAGTGCATATTTGATATATTTTTTTTTATCAAATTTCTTATACTTTTCTTACTTTATTATTGTTAATATTATAGTTTTAATAATATTTTGTATTAGGAAATCAATGAACAAAAAGAGATCAAAAAGAACTAAAATGAAACTGAAGAAGAAAACACATTTTGTGAGCAAGTTGAGATATAATATTTTATTAGATTAAATAAGCATCACAATAGAAGAAAATGGCTATTTTTTCCTAAGTCTATCATGTGCAAATCAAAATATATGTAAGAAATCACTTGAACTTTGTACGTGATTGTTAGGTTTGCATTAAATTCAAAATAAACATGTTTTCAAACTTACGCAGTTTTCATATTTTGGGCATAACTCTATGTCCAAAAGCCCTATAGACCTAAATCGTACTTTATTTGAAATCTAAGAGATAGAATTATAACTTTATTGTTGGAATCTCAACCCAATTCAGCTTTGATTATAGCAGAAAATTCATTCAAATGTATGTATTGGAAAGTATCTATCTATGCTGACACATATCCTTAATCTCTAGTAGTTGGAATTAGGGCATTCAAGTTGGAAAATGAAGTTAACTGAAAATTTATAACTTTCATGTTGATCATTTTTTCAAAAATCAGCTCATTGTATGGAGAAAAATACGTGAAAAAATTCAAATTTGAAAAAGACGTATGAATTTAGAGCATATTTAAAGTTAATTTGGAGTGCATTTGGATTGAATTTGGAGATGGCAATTTAGACACTCTTTTACTATAAATAGGGGCTCATGTATGGTATTCAAGATACACAAACAAACCCTCAGAGGGGGAAATAAAGTTCTATTGTTGTCTTTTTTTAGGCTAAATTTTTTAGTAGTAATGTCAGTTTTTTAGTAGTAATAGAAATATATTATCTAATTTCTCTTCTATTTTTAGTCTTGTCTACTTTAATTATGTCTTTCTAAATTTTATTTAGTTGAGGAGAAAGGGTGAACCTCTTGATGGATGAAGAAAAATTATTATAAAGGTGCATAATGTTCCGGTATATTATATTATTATTTTAATTTTCGATTGAAACTTTTTTTATTTTGTGGTGATTCTTAATTTATATATCACCAATGACACAATAAATACTTGGGTTCATTTACCTTATTGTATGGTTCTACTCTACCGACTGATAATGTAAAACTTTGATTTGTTATTGACAAAGGTGTGCATAAATACTTAATCTCATAAATAAGTGTTGGCGTCAAAACCTTCTTGTTTTGTGGTGATTTTTTATTTATGTATTTTCAATGGCGCACAACAAATACTTGGATTCATTTTGCTTATTGTATGATTCTACCCTACCGACTGCTATCTTCCTATTAGAACTTTAATTGTGTATGGATTCTAATAGTGGCTTTTAAAAAAGGTAAAATAAATAATAAATAATCGTTCCTCTATCAAAAAATTTAGGAACAGTTCCCTAATCTTCAGTAGTTTTATTACTTTGATTTCTCAGTTATAGCATAAATTTTTCTTTATATTTTAAACCACATTGAGTCCATCTTTTAAGAAATATAATCCTAAAAATTTCAAACAACTTCCCTATAAATTAATCTCGGACTCTCAGTAAATTTATTACTTGATACAACCTGCACTTGGGTTTGCAACCTTAAAGTTGTAGCACTCTTTTAATCTGTATAATTCTTATAATGAGTTATACTACACATATAGAAGATGTACCTTTACAAGGGCATTATAGTAAATTCTATTTTTTCTTTCCCTATTCCTCTTTTTTATTTATTAAGTAATTAATTATAATAAAAATGACCTGTTTTCCCCCAGTCCCATGAGTAAGGCCCATCATACTATCCTTACTCCCAGATGTACGAGTGTCAGCAACGACATTTGTAAGTTGTGTCAGGTTCAGGAGTCTTAGTGATAAGGGCCTGCAAGAGTTAAGGCTCTACTTCTACTATGCTTATAGTGTATATGCAAAATGGATGATTTTTAGATGTTTGCCACTTATTAGGCCTATCTTCTTACCATGTAAACCAAAGGTAATATTTAAGTTTTAGTTTTCATTCTTATTTCTTCATTCTTCTTGGTAACTTTTTTTTCCTATTGAGTTGTCATAGATAATTAGGTGCCTTCACATATTTTGCGTAGTGCAAGATATGATAAATTAAGTGGGTGAGAACAACTAGAGAGTACATCAGATTTGGGGAAGAATTGTAACCCGAATCTTAGAGAGAAGACAGAGGTGGGGCTACAACACGACGGGTCGAGGTGAAGCTTTGCTACCGCTGGTTGAGGCAATAATGCCTTGATTGGCAGCTATTTAGACGAGGGTTTTCTTGACTTAACCATGGTTAGTCGAGCGCTCTTACTCTTACCTCAATGGCCAATGATCGGACTGTAGTATCTTGACCTTGGTCATGGTGGAAAGGCTCGGCTCAATTGGTCTCAGGGGTACAGATAATTTGGATTCCACTCCAAACTCATCACAACTATTGATAAGTTATAGATTTTTTTGGGAGTTGATTGAGGCGATACATGATTTGCCACAATGGTCTGCTGACTCCCTTGATGCTTCTTTTGAGTTTATTAAATCTTTCTAAGGAAGTGTTAGGTTCTTCTTCTCACTTTCTTGGAGGTTTTAGTAGTGTCAGTGAGATTTGGTGTTAAGCCGAGTGAGGGAGGTAAAGTGGTTGAGTCATACACCACACTGAGTTCCAAAACTTGTTGTCGGGTGATGGATATTGAAAACTGTGACAATACTATAACTCAAGAGGACTCTGAGATTCTTGAGAGAAAAACTGACCTATCTCTTGATCATGAGTTTGTACTTTCTCTTGAGGTTCAAGGATTGGGAATCTTCCTTCGGGTAATTTTACTGTTGATTCTGCATTTGTACCTCTAGGCTTTCTATTCTACCACATCCTTTATTGGTTGAAGTGGTTAGGAGTGTGGGACTTTGCATTAGTCAATTTACTCCTAATTTTTTTATGTACTTTGAGGGGTTTCTCTACCGATTTAAGGAACGATCTTTCTTAGATAGCTTCCACACTTTGTTTT
Organism: Paulownia fortunei; assembly: GCA_019321725.1. Classification (NCBI taxonomy): domain Eukaryota; kingdom Viridiplantae; phylum Streptophyta; class Magnoliopsida; order Lamiales; family Paulowniaceae; genus Paulownia; species Paulownia fortunei. The sequence goes on along the minus strand of CM033109.1, from coordinate 7,444,715 downwards.
TTGTTAGGAGAGTTCTGCATGGGTTATATTTCAACTTCTTTCCTTGGAATAGGTGTAGATTTCTCGATGGGTCTTTGAGGAGGCCAAGGAAAGTAAAAGATTTTACATGATAAATGATGGTTGGGGTTGGCAGTTTGATTGGAGTAGTTCTCTTATTCTTTCGGCTTCTTTGTTCAGTTATCCTAACCTTCGTTTGTCCTTTATCAGAGTGGGATTATTTGATTATGCTTTTGACATTAGCTATTTATTTCCAGTGGGTACTTGCAAGATATCACCAATTTAAAAGTTCCACTATGAGTAGGGCTCGTTCTTTTACTTCAAGGAGAGGTACTTTGTGGTGTGCTTGTTAGATTAGTGCCCAACGAGCTAATTAGCTTGAGTGAGAATTAATATAAACAATTAAATTCATTCATTCAAATAAATAATATGATTATTTATTTAAACCTAATAATGATTAGGGGCTCTTGAGAGTCAATTAATTAATTGATGGAGATCAATTGTACTAACTTGGCCTAAAATTAATTTAAAAAATTAAATTAATTTAATCAATTAAAATAATAGAGTTATTTTGATTGGGCCTAATATGATTAGGTGGCTTATGATGAAACCAACTAATTAATTCATTGGATCAATTAATTGTATTGAACTTTTTAATTAATTGATGGAGATCAATTAATTGGACTTTAATAAATTATTTAGAGTCCAAGCCCATGGGGTTAGAGGCCCAGTAGAATTTTTTAATTACTAAAATTAAAGAGTCCTAATAAAGATGGAAAGAATTTTTCTTGAAGTAAGAAAATAGAACATAAGAAAAATGAAAAGGAGAAGAGGAGAAGGGGCCGCAAATTCTAACTCTCTTGCTTGTAGTTTTTGGTCCCTACATTATGTATTTATATACACAATATAGTCTTGACCTAATCCCATTAGATCTCCAACTCTTACCTTAATTAGTCCCTTAATCCAATTAGGAAACCTTCTCCTTCCTTATCTCTTATTTCTTTCACTTCAGGATAAATTATTCCATCTTTATTAGAACTCTTTAATTATAGTAATTAAAAAATCCCAATGGGCCTCTAACCCCATAGGCTTGCACTCTAATTAAATTATTGAAGTCCAATTAATTGGTTTTCATCAATTAATTAAAAAGTCCAATACAATTAATTGATCAAATCAATTAATTAGTTGGTTCCATTATAGGCCACATAATCATATTAGGCCCAATTAAAATAATTCTATTATTTTAATTTGTTAAATTAATTTAACTTCTTAAATTAATTTTAGGTCAAGCTAGTATAATTGATCTTCATCAATTAATTAATTCATTCTCAAGAGCCCCTAATCATTATTAGGTTTAATAAATAATTATATTATTTATTTGAATGAATTAATTTAACTGTTTAAATTAATTCTAACTCAAGTTGATTAATCTCCATTAATCAACTTAATCCAATACTTTGGATTACAAAAAAAGATATAGAAGTAGATCATGTTGATTTGTGTATGACCCATTAGATTCACAACTATGCTAGCAGTGGATTTGTAACCTTTGCAACTTAGAATAAATTTAATATTCTGATTAATTAATCTAATTAATTAATCCACTTGGATTAACTCCTTAATTCTAAGAACTTCATAAATTAAGTGAAGCACCTAGCAGTACATTTCGACTACCTAGTTTTAGGTGAATAGAAAGTGAACCTTTTTTTTTACGAGTACCATGCAAATACTGTCCCTCCGTCAACTAATCTCCCGATTAAGTATAGGGCATGGATTATTAATCGAAACTCTATTTTAACTTAATAACTATGATTCTATTTCAAGTCACATTGATTCTTTAATGAATCACTAGAAAGCCTTATATCTAATATTCATCTTGCTTTGGCCAAGTTCTTCGGGATCAAGGACTATGAAAACTTAGGAGATTCACCTATTCTACTAGATAGGTAACAGATCCTTTATTGGTTACTTATTGACCTCCATATATGAAGATCATACACCCAACGTAAGTCCCCAATGATTGTCATGCAATCAGGAAATACATCAAAGTATATAATATCGTACACAATGCCATCATGGTGTCTCAAGTTAAAGGACTAATTAATGCACTAACGTAATCAGGAAATTCTCATTCGATAAATAATGCTTCTAATTGAGAATTTTCCAATGGGTTGTTCAGTGTACTCATTCTCTAACAAGCATCCACCACATACACTAGTGTCCTTATGTCAATATCTATAGAATGAGACATTCTCTTTTCGAGTATACATCGTGTGTGTGAATCTATCGGGCTTATCGATATCCTATCTTAATGAACTCCCAACTCGAAACATGTTTAAGATCAAAGTCATAGATGCATATTCCATGATCACCATCATATGCGTGATCATGCCTTTTAGCAAAAAATGATCTAGGAACGTTATCTAATTGATAAAAATAATTAAAGATAAAGAAATAACTTTTATTTATTTAAACATTATCAATAAGACTATTTTTATAAGAGTATAAAAGGTAATTACCTCGTTGGGCACTACTCTAATAATAATTAGAGTTCAAGCCCATGGGGTTAGAGGCCCATTAGGATATTTTAATTGCTAGAATTAAAGAGTCCTAATAAAGATAGAAAAAAATTATCTTGAAGTGAAAGAAATAAGAGATAAGAAAGGAGAAGGTTTCTTAATTGGATTAGGGGACTAATTAGGGAAGGAGTTGAAGACCTAATGGGATTAGGTCCAGACTACATTTACATAATGTAGAGGCCAAAAACTACAAGCAAGAGAGCTAGAATCTTCGCTCCCCTCTCATTTTCTCCTTCTCATCTTTTTTTTTTGTGTTCTATGCTCTTACTTTAAGAATAATTACTCCATCAAAGGTTCCATCCTTTTTTGATTAAAAGATTAATTCTTCCATCACTTGTTGATTCCAGAATTAATCTTCACTCTCAAATAGATTTAGAAATAAGAATTTTAAATTCACTAGCAAGGATTTGAAGCTTGTGGATTTACTCCAAAGTGTGGATACCATTAGAGGGACTATACTTGGAGTCCTTGGTGAATGTTTTGAGAGGCCATCAAAATTGTTCGAGATGAGCTTGAGGAATTTGAACTTCTTCTTACCCTTCATTAATCGGATTGCTTAAAAGATATAATCGTAAAACCTTAGTTGTTTAATTTTATTAAACGAGCAATTAGAAATACAAACCAAAAATTGCATCAAAATCGAGATATGCATATTTACATATGATGTATGATTTTATTTCAATTGTTGAAAATTTTTAAATTTCTATTTTGCTTGCAATTCGGCGATTACGAGAACCTAACAGCGCTAGGGTGTGTGATTATTCTTTGTTGTTTTATATTTCTTACTCGACTTTTATGAAATCTTTTTTCTCTAGATTATCACTATCTCTGAGATGTTGCGTGAACATTACTTAGGTTGGGAGAAAACTCATAGTATGGTGAGCGGTATGATGTTGCCCACTTCTATTATCTCACTTATGTTATCATTAATAGCATGCTTTGTGACGAATTTGGCAGGGTGAGTGATCTTTGTTTCTTTCTACTTCTTTTTTGACTAATATGATTTTATGACTTTGGTATGTTTTCTCTAGATTGATACTATCTTTGAGATATTGTGCTAACATTGACTTGAGTTGGGAGAAAACTTATAATGTGGTAAGCGATTAGATATTGCCCACTTTAATCATCTCACTTATGATATCATGATCGCATGCTTTGTGGTGAATCTTCAGGGTGAGTGATATTCTTTATTGTTTTCTACTTATTCCTCAACTTATATGGTTTTATGACTTTGGTATGTTTCTTTTTTCTTTTTTCTGTAGACTGCTAATATTTTAGAGATGTTGAGCTATATTTCTAAAATTCAATATGAAGTTTTTGGAGGTGAAATAGCTTAGAAAATAGTTTTTGGTCGTGATTCAAGGATAGAAATGAAGAAAGGTTGAGGTGGAAGCTTGAGGTGTCAAGTGGTGATGATATTATTCATACATTATGCAGCCCTAATATAGTGTTTCTCATTACTTATTTATCTATGTACAACCTACTTTAATTTCTATATGATCGGATAATACATTATGCACTAATTTTTTAACCGTTCATTCGATCTTCAAACCGATCGATATTCGATTCTTAAATGATTGTCTAATTTTCATTTTCTAAAATTACATGCACATATGAACCTTGTATTATGACACTTAAATTACACTATATCAGGTCCGATATCTCAAGTATGTTAATCTATAGATGTATACCTTTAAAATATCTTGATCAATTTGAATCGAATCATATAAGCTTACTAGTGACACATTTAACACTTCTAAAATTATAACATACAACCTATGAATATTCACTATATTAATCAATCTATTTTTTATCTTATCTAAATATAGAATTACATAATTAAGTTATAGGATCTCAACCACTAACATCAAGTGATAACATTAGAGGTATAATGATTAAGAATGCTATAAAAGATGCGATGTAGATGTTAATGTAAATTAGCATATAGTACATGAATCATATTGGTTAAATGAGTAGTGTGAAACTTAGGTATTACAAAGGTAATGAGGAACTTTCATGCCAAAATCTTCAATTCTTTCTCACCAATAGAAATTAATCTCCTATGCCACAAATTTCATCTTTGATGAAAACTCATCCTCAGATATAGTAAGCCTAGAAAAAGACACTTTTGCATGAGTCTTGTATAAATTATGATAAGTAGCTCCTTTCTCAACCATCATTAACCCTTCTAAGCTCCCACATTTCCTTGAAGAAACAACTGACATATAGAAAGTCCAGTTCAATTCCATAAATCAAAATCAAACTTAAATCGGATACATGGCTAACATCTTTTAAAAATCAATGAACAGATCACCAACCCTAACAACTTTTGCTCAATCATTGTTCCCAAACCTACTAGTACCAAAATTCCCTATTTTGTAAGTTCTAAAAAAACTCCTTCTTGGGTATAGCATGAAAAGAGATTATTGTATTAGTATCTCAATCAATTTTGGAACTAGCTATATGCATGCAATTGTACTTCTCACAAGCGAGCACAACAACATCATAAAAAAAAAAGCAATAGTGGTTGAGTCATTCCTCATTATCAATGTTCATCGTTTTTTCTAATTTGTCTTTTTCTGATCTCTTTCATCTTTTTCACCCTACTTTTTCTCCAAATAATTTTTTTTCTCCAAATAATTTTTTATCACGTGTCAATTTTGTGACAATAATAACACTTTTTTGAATATTGGATTGTGACTGTCCTCTTCTTTTATCGCTATTTTTACTGTTCAGTCTCCTTGGGAGCCAACTTCGAGAGCCTACAAATTTTCTACTCCTCATTATTTCTATCTCGTTTTTTTTGAACTAGCTATTTTTTACCATAGTTAACGACAAGACCCATGTCTCAGAACTATCCACCAAGGATTCCAAAAGAAATAATACCTGTATTTTGTTATCAAACTTCAGACTCACAGCTATTAGTTGATTCAAGATGCTTCAAAAAATACTGAGGCGCTCATCAATGGAATTTTCTTTCTTGTATTTCAAATTGATAAGTTGTTTGATCAAATAAGTTTTATTTTGAGCGGGTTTTCTCTCATATATAGCTTCAATTTCTTCCATAAACTATAGGCATGTAGTGTAGTCTCATGAATAAAGTGATGAAACACACTCTAATCAATCTACTGTTAGATATGTCCGACAGTCTTCCTACTTAGTTGATTCCATATTTTCTCATCTATGTCGTTCTGCTTGACAACACCTTTCTCAATGGGATCGTACAGATACTCATAAAAGAGAACATCCTCCTTTGTAGCTTGAAAACTATGTACTGATTTGCTATCAATTTAAATATGGTTCAGTGTCCTCTCTCGCATCCATTGCAAATAGACACAAAACACCAAAAAAATTTATACCACTTGTTGGGAATACGAGATAGGCCTAATTAAGACAAAAACTTGACAACAAGTAATTATACCAAAAACACACACAAAATGATCAAGAAAATAATGCAAAAAATAAAACATTAAATTTAACATGAAAAATCCAAATGATAATGAAAGAAACCTCGGGATAAACACTTAAAAAAAAATTCAATAACAAATAGTAATTACAAAACATACTCAAGTTTTTTTTCTCAAACTTGAGTCAACTAAAAAAAAATAAAAAAAATAAAAATCTCAGATACCCCACAACCAGATACTCTAACTTACTTAGATTTGAAAAATAAAAAATATTAACGTGCAGCTGCTATGTGAAAACGCCAAACTAATCCACATCAACGTGCCTAAAACACTCGTAGTCAAAATCCTCTATTTTGACACTCTCAAACTCACGGCCAAAAAATGGCCTTTTTTTATTATGCACTGCTCCAATTTCAATTTGGAGTTATCCACTGCCACTAAATCCCAATTCAAATGGGATAGGAAATTGCTCGTTCAATCTTGTTGATCTATTTTGTTGTTCTTTTCTTTTATTTTATTTTACAGAGTGGACCTCAATATCATGTAGACATAATTTGTTAGTAGGAATGTTCTATTTTTTTTTTTTTTACTTTATCAACCCTCTTTATTGGAATTTCACATCTTTAAACATTTTCTCAACACTCTTCTGAAAAAAAAAAAAAGAATAGTAGATAATCTGATATGAATTAAGTTCTTTTTTTGCCTATAGATAACCAATATACAAATTGGACACTTAAGGTGGTAATTGACAGTAAATTAGTGAATTTTTTATTTTTTTTCATTTTCCTCATGTTGCAAAACTTTCTCGGCTCATCAATTTGTTTTATTTGTATTATTCAATTAAATAAAACTTTATCGTACAATAAGATTTTGATTTTTTCCTAAGTTTATTTGATTTTCAAACCTCACCACTATAGAGATACATTATATTGAGTTATATTTTGTTCAATATTTTGATTAATTGACTAGTAATAACAATTTTTTTTTTGTCTCTTCGTTTATTGGTGCTCATTTTGTGTTGATTTTAACTAAATTATTCTTTATTTATTTATCTTTATAAAATTTTATTATCACGTTATCTTTAATATATTACAATTTTGTGTCGTTGAAATGATAGAATAATTTATATTCCATATGGATTTGGTTATGTAGGTAATATGGTGAAGCCAATTAGAATTAGTATGCTAACTTCATAATATTGACAAACATGAACTCACATGATAGGCTCATATGGAGCATAATTTCCTTCTCTCTCTCTCTCTCTATATATATATATCAAGTATAGGAAAGAAATAACAAATTCCAACTTATAAATTTGTGGCAACATGGTAATACATATGGCACTAGAAGCAATAAAATGGGAATATTTTTTAAAGAGTGATAATTTGAAACTATTTTTTTTACAATAATATTTTGGAAAAGAAACTCCACTTTTTTGTTCTCCTCTTCCTTTAAAGTATTTTTTTCCCAAAATATTATTATTGAAAAATTAACTCTTGAAAATTTTTACTCTTTAAAATTATTTTAATACTATTACTTCTAGCACCACATGTATTGTCATGTGGATATAAATTTATTAGTAGAAAATTTCCAAGTTCCTTTTCTTGATTTATAAGCGAACTTTATTGATTTTTCCCATCTTTTTAACCTTTTTCAACGTTCTTCTAAAAATAAGAGAAGTAGCATATAATATTTTATGGATTAATTAGTTCCTTTTTTCCCCCTAAAAATTAATTATGACCAATCTACAAATTGAACACTTGTAGGGGGTAACTAACAATTAATTAGTGTTTTTTTTTTTCATTTTTCTCATTTTACATAATACTGGTTAATAATACGAATTTATGATAAAGCTTATAGAATAAAACCCGATTTCATGCTGCAAAACTTTCTCAGTTTATCAATTTGTTTTATATGTTGGATGCGGTCTTCAATTAAAAAAAGATGTTTATTGGACATTAAAAAATTTATTTTATTTTTTCATCTATTTGATTTTCAAATATGGAGATACATTATATTAAAGTTATGCATGTATAGTTTTTCTACATTTTGATTAATAATGAAAACACTTTTCTAGATTTTGACTAATAATACCAATATGTTTTTAATCGATTCATTTATTAACATTCCTTTCTTGTTGAATTTTAATTTTAATTAATCTTTCTTTCTCTATCTTCAATTTTTATTGCTCTTTAATTTTGGCTCAGTTCAATTAAAATGGTCAGTGAACATGTTACAATCTTATACTCGAATGAAACTTTAAAATACTAGCAAAGTAGGCATATAAACTATAAAAAAGAATAACAAATTCCAACAATAAATTAATATTGACATGGTAATACATGTGGCACTATAAGTAATAATATGTGAAATATTTTTGAAAAAGTGATAATTTGGAAATGATATCTTTCTAGGGAACATTTTGGTAAAAAAACACTTTCTTTGAATGAAAATAAAGAAGAAACCAAAAACAGCGTAATTAATTCAAACAGGCAGCAGGCCAATTAACAATATAATGAAGCCACGATTTGTTAAGTGGTATACAAAAAATGTCATTCCGAGTACATAACAATTCTGCCTTAGTCTTTCAAATTCCATATTTCTAATTTTAGATTAATATATATTCAAAAATAATCTCACATATGTTTTTCGGACATTTACCATCATTTTTGCTGCAACGTTCTCGTTATGTTGTTATGAAGTTAATTGCTAGAATTAAATAACTAAAAATATCAATAATAAAATATAAAGTGACAATGTAATATTATGATTAGTGATAAAAAAAATATTATCACTAAATATATATTATTGGTTGTCACAATTCAAAAACAATTCTATTCTTGTGACTGTTAAACTAGAAAATATCACTTAATTATGTAATTAATGATAACTTTCACATTATGAAAAAAATAAAAAAAATTATTACTCAATACTTATAATTAATGACACCTTTCATATGGTCGTTTTAACTAATATCCTTTTCTCTTGTGGTGAAACTCAGAATGTTATTTGCCGCTTGTTCTAGTTTCATGTCTGCATATTCAGAGTAGTTTTTGGGACTAAAACAGCATAATAAAAAATATGGAAATAAGATTCTTGATTTCTTCAATGATCATTATATTCTTGACTTGAAACCATGAAACTATCATGCATGCCGTATTCATTTGTTCATATTCATTTATTCAGCCAAAGATAGCACACCATACATAAAAAAAATTGAATTTGCAACACATCCACCCTAAATTATAGGATACACCTCTAGATTTGTTTTTGTTATATCTAGTGCACTATACTATTTTTGTGAAATTAGATCTCAACAATATCTTACAATTTTAAATATATAAGTTACCCAAACCCAACCACCCTTACCCTTTACTCTCCCTTATTTTTTCATGTCCCTAATAAAAGTAATTATTTTTAGCAAATTATTCAAAAAACAATCAATCACAAATTCACAAGCTCAAGCTCGGTCGGCTCACAAGCCAACAAGACTCATTTTATCATCAACGGCAACACTAAAATCACAAGAAATTGAAATTTATATACGAGTGTGGAAACCTCACCACGTAACTCAACTAGTAATGCGGAAACCGTGGTCTCCATGCATAAAAAAGCTCACTAGCCTATTCAACTCGTTTTTATAATAACGACATCCCCCATACACAATCCAACACAAATGAGATTTTTCACAGACAAGTGACTGAAAACAAAAGAACCCATTGTACTTCCACTCTCGATCCACACAAAGAAGTCCACTTTTTTATTACGTGAAGTGCATAGAATCCTCAGGTGAGTGAACACTTTCCACGCAAGCACACACTAATTACCCATGTCCAAGGAGTATGTATAAATAATGGGTATAAATAATGGGCTTTGGCTCGAGAAAAGAAGTGGGGTTTAGGTCAAAGGGCCATACCCTCTTAAACACAAAACAAGTGATTCTGATGATTAAATTAATTGTCATCCCATAGACAAAACTGTGTCATGTGAACGTGGGAGTGTATTAATTAATTATTAATTAAGTGAAGGATAATTATTAATTAAGTAAAGGGCATGGTGACCACTTCAAACCCATATTCAATGCACAAAGCTCACGAATGTCTACAAACAGCAATAGATAATTAAATTAGCTTCAAGTTCCAAGATAGTATAGGCTGCCGAAAAACCATTAGTCATAAGCCGGAGTTTATGAAGTAGGCAGTAGATTAGTGCATGCCTAAACCAGAATTCAGAAAGGTAACCTGTGCGCACGCACACACACACACATATTATATATATATATATAATATGTGTGTGTGTGCGTGTGTGATTTTGCACTTGTGCTAATTCTTTTTAGGATAATTTGTAAATAACCTATCGAGGTCCCAGAAAATTCTATGCAACAGTTGTAAATTTTCAGAGAGTTGGGTGTGAGAATTCAATACAAAGTTGTACCTTAGTCTAACACTAAGACTAGTTGAACTTCAAACGGCAAAATTCTATGCAACACTCAATGCGTTGAGTTTTTCACATAGTTGAGTGTGAGAACTACATACAAAGATCTTAGAACATAGTAACCATTTGATCAAGGAGTGTGAATGAGTCCATCATTTAGTACATGACGGTGGTGTCATGCCCTCCAACGGCTCTGAACCACTGAAACCAAAGTTTGGTGCCAAAACAATCCATGTTTCTCGTTGTAAATGGGCCTTCCTAGTGAATTCTGCTAAGAAATCTCAACACTTGTTTTTCCACAAGTTCAAACAACTTTTCTCAAAATTTCTAACACCAAAAACCTCGATCTTGCTTCTATTCTTGCTACCGAACTTTTTACATGCTCAGGGTTCCATAAGATGTCACTCAAGTTGCAACTTAGTGGCAATCTACTTTTTTCAATCTACACAACTACCAAAGCCCGACATCTATGGCTTATTTGTGAAAACATGAGCCAGATGTGGCTTTAAACTGTGTATGGACCAAAATCTTGTCTCACAAAGTCACCTCTGGAAAGTCTTACCTCATATGGAGGGTGGATACCTAGATAAAAGAAGTCTGATAATGGAGGTAAAGCAACAAGAGACAGTTGAGCAACGAGCCAATTTCTGCCATTAAACGAGCTCTCTGATCATAGTTGCATTATCTGGAACTGGAAGAATTCATGGGGTGACAACAAATAGTGACAGCTTTAAAAGGTCTGCAGAAAAAGAGGAAGTGGGCTGTCACAGGGTAGAAAAAGGAAAAAAATCCCCTCCATTAATTTTTTGAGAGACATTTCAAGTTAGTTTTCCTATCTACCATTATTTAGGAATTTTACTTTAGTATTGGAGGTATTGGTTCTTGAAAGATGCGATCTTTTTGTTCATCAACTGTCTGGGCAAAAGAACTGAAATATCACTCAAAAGAAATAATAATAATAATAACCAGAAACCAAAAGGGTATATAGGAGCACTGAAAGAAAACCAATGATAAGAATATTGGCAAAATAAGTAAAAAAAATGTTCAATCTAAATCCAAATGTAGATTTTTCAGAAAAAAAGCATCCAAAAACCAGGTTTTTGGTGAGGTTGAAAGAAAAAAGGATTTAGCAAATTAATCTTCTTGTCAAAGCAATTCATACATCTGGTTTAGAAAAGTTAACTTCCTTTCAGATTCATTATTTTCTCCACTTAAAAACAGAAAGACCGAAATAATAACCAATAGAAGTAGGAGAAAATGGGGGAGAAGCAGTACGGATTAACTAATACACCTGAGTTACAGATAAGCCGAAAGAAAATGTTTAATGAAGAACATTGTATTCCAGAACGAAAAACTTAACTGGGAAATACTAGCTCAAATTAACCAAAAATTAAAAATACTACATGGGAAAGGGATCCTCTTTCATGAAATATTGAGTTAGGAATGGTTCAACTCTGATTTATATATATAGTTCAAATACAAGATGAACTATTTAATGAGTTTCAATACCCTGTTAATTATCAAATCTTAATAATTAGTGACGAGGGATATTCAAAATCCCCTTTTAAACCTGCATTTAACATTTAATTATATAAATGAAACAAGAGGCGGAGTGAAGAGATTAGTAAAGGGAGCTCCCTTCAGTCCAAGCAAAGAGAAGAATGGGATGAAATTTGTCTCCCGCATCATTCACACATTCAGAGTAGCACCGAGCCCAGCTCCTCTACTGTGTTTGAATGAATGAGTCGGCAGCAAATTCAGACCCTTCACGCATCCATGAGTGGACTGAAGGAAGCTCTCTCAAACCATCGTCAACAATACAAGTCTCTCAACCAATTCATATAGAAAAATCAGGAATCTTGAAACGCAGAAGTAAATAAATAAACAAACAAATTGTGATAAGAGGCATGTGTTTTGTCAGCGAAATCTTGCTTTAAGGCCATCCGCTTAAATATAAAAAAATATAGGAAGAACTTTAAATGGTTTAGAAGTTAAAAAATTAAGGCAAACGAGCAAAAAATGTGAATGTGACAGACCTTCCATCTTAGCAGATGATTTAGACAACTGCAGATATTCATGTTTCTTACAATATCTTGCGCCATTGCTTCTTGTATTGTCAAATTGAATGTTATGACATCTACTAACAAAATCTGTCACCCTTGTTTCTCGAAATTAAAAATGATAATGTCACATTGTCTATATGCCTGACAATTTATCAGGGATTTGAGGTGTATTAACTGCTAGAACTTGAATTTTGATAAAGGTAATACTGCATATTCTAAAACAATAAAATCAAAGAGGAGAAAAGAGAAACTGGACCTGAACCCCTCAAAAGATTTGGATCATCTGTTGATTAATACCTGAAGGTGGAGAAAGACAAGAAGTCACCTGAAACATTTTTGAAGCAGACAACATAACAATAAACCTAGTATTAAAGAAAATACACTATTTTAAATGTTGATCCTTGTGATAAAGCATTAAAGAATTGTGTTATCCAAGGGAAGAAAATGCTTGCATGAACCCTAACCCTAACCGTGGAGAACACTAGAAACAGAACCCTTTGAGCATCAGATCCTAAATAACCAAATCACAAGACTAATATAATCAGATCCATGAGAATTTATTTTCCTAGAATCAAATTCAACGTAGGGTCATGCACATATAATCCATTTTCCATTTTACATATTCCTCCTGCAAAGGGTGTAAATCTTCAGGCCAGACAATGGTTTCTTCTTTCAGAAAAAAATCACAAAAGATTAAAACTACTCAACTCACTGAATGTATTTTCTTGAAATGAAGCCAGTTCCCACCACTAAGTTTAACTCTTTCATCTGCCAGGAGAACCATTCACTGTATCTTGTGAAAAGGAAAACAAGAACACAAGAAAGTAGTTAAAACTTAAAAGAAAAGAAAAAGAGTATGGCAAACTATTCTGGCTGAAAACATTATGCAAAAATCCAAGCAGAAATCACGGAAGAGAAGAAATGTTGAGGGGGAGAAGAATAGGGGGATGATATGATGGGTCGCTGTCTTTCATGAGAGTCAGAGAGAATAGAGAAAGCGACGGGAAGATCTCTACAAAATCTGGAAATAAAGAGGAGAGGAAAAATAAAAGGGCTTTTACTTTTCTTTCCTATAAGGAGATTTTTTAGAAGGTGATGGATGCTGTAGGCTGTAATTGCAAACACAACAAGAAATGTGCATTTATACACCAGTGGATAAAGGGCTGCACCGACTCCAACCCTCCACACAACACCCCTCACCTGCCCTCCCCCCCCACCCCGGGGGGTTGTGGGGGAAGCTCTGTCGAGAGAGAGAGAGAGGGATATGCAGGGGCAAGACTGGCATTGTGCAGGAAAAAAAACATGTGGTGGGGTATTCTTTTGACCATTACGTCTTTTAGTTTTTGCTGGTGTATTGTCTCCCTTTCTCGTCAGACATTGTAGGTAATTACCAGTGTTTTTTGTTTAAAACTAGTTGTAGGGTTCAAGAATACCGAGAGTCTGGTCATGGGACATTACTAAAATGACATAATTACCCCAATTCTATTCCCAGACAACAATAACATAGTTATACATATTAATGTGCTTAGATAATTGCCAAAAAAAAAATATTAGTGTACTTGGATACATATAATAAAGAAACAAGCATTTTAATATAAACTAAAATAAAATATTCCAACGGCATTTTAGTGCTAAAAATTGAACCAAATTCAGTATCCAAATTCGTGTGACATGTATAGATTAATAGTGCAATTATCTTCATAATTAATCAAAGGGTTCATGTAGATATTTTCTTAATTTAATTAAGACTTGCTAAAATCACTCTAAAACCAGCAAGTAAGAAGTTTCAAAATATTTATATATATAGCTGTTAAGACATTGGATATAGAATTTTCAGACATTGGATTTTGAATTTTTGCACCTATATTTATCTCTGATTCCCACAACTATATTTAGAGAAGATGTCGAGAAGATAGAACTGAGGGTCTTCTCCAAATCATTCCTAAAACTCAAAAGTTTTAAATTTATCCAATCTTGGAGGAGTTATATAAAGAATTTTCAAGTCAAGATAGTATAACACTCTTTATTATTAATGAGATAATATTTTATTGTGCATAAATTCAAACGTTCTGAATTTACAGCTACGAAATTGTTATTTTTCAATAAAATCAATATGTTATTAATACACAAATAAGAGACACGAAAGTCCAAAATCCAACGTATCTTCCCTCTTGTTTTGATGTGATATCATAAAAGGATATTGTTGTTGTTTTGTTTAAATGAAAATCCTCTGCCGTTAATTAGAAAAACAAAAAAAGAAAAACATTCTGAATCTTTAATTTAGCCAGCTAGATCTCTACCTTGGATGAAAGAATTAACTCCTTCCCCATGAATTTCTTCAGCTGTCTTTCATTACCAAGAGACCATTGATATGATATAAGATTGACAACATTATTTATGAGGCTTGCAGGGAAATGAGTGGGAAAAAAGAAGGGCTCTCGGTCTCTAATTTCATGGTAGTTGAAAAAAAAGTATCAGTGGATTGATTTTTTATTTAAAGTACAAGTTTCAAAATTCTATAAATATAAAGTTTTGAATTCAATTCTTAAAGGACATGTATGTATCTCACTGGTTTATTATTTCATTATTTTTTATAATTAATTTATTATTAATAATTATATTGAATTAATTAATAATTAATATATACATTAATAATGATGCTAATGAACCTAAAAAAAATGATAAGAACTCAACAAAAATTACTTAATTTTCAAAACTCCGTTATAAGTTCTATCCATATATGTTTCAATCGTCAACTTATAGAACTTGAACCCGCCACTTTGTAAAAGGACAAATTTGCCCTGCACTATTAAAAATAATTGTCAAATAGAACAGGACCCAGGTTGTGCCCAACCCGATCGTGACTTGGAAGGAGACCCTTTTCCAGGACCATCAATTTTGATCTCCAAAGAACCTCCAAATATTGATATCTGTCCTCCATGTGACTGGCTTATATGACTGAAAGTCCATCAATGTCTCCTCCACCAATCCGTAAAGGTAAGTTGTTATTGCTTTCACAGTTGGTAGTTTTTAATCGTCAAAAGGTTTTCGATTGGATGACTTCTTTAATTTTAGGTTTCAGTACCAGTTAAATAGTTCCCAGAGCCATGTCCAAAAGTCATCGATACATCTGGGATCGAATTATTATTTTTCTATAAAAGTCAAAGAAAGAAATGCTGTAAAAGACCAAAAAAACAATTTAACCTCTATACTTCAATTATGAATATGGCAGTGATATGATATGTTAATTGCACAAGTAATTATTGGGATGGAAAAAGTAGAAGGGTTGGGATTAACATCCGAATTACAAACATTATTAAAAATGAAAATATTTAATAAATAGTCATTATTATTTTATTCAGAGGGAATATTTCCATTTTTCATTGAATATGAGCTTCAAGTCAAGTTTGAATCAGCTCAAATTTATTTTATTCAATATAATTGATAAAATAAATCTAAATTATCAAATAAAAAAGAACTAGTAATCTCAAAATAATCAAAATTAATTCAATCCACACTAAAACAATAAATTATTAAACATAAATTCACCAAGTCGAAAAATTAATTATCTTTTCTACTAACAAAATAATATCCAATGGAACGTCAACTTGTAAAGTAAAACAAAACAATTCACCAATTATCCCTATATTGCCTTAAAATTTTGGAATTCTTGAGTTCAAGAGGAATTTCTTTATAGATATGCATATTATTATTTTACATATAACTTTTACAATATATGTAGCATATATTTACCTAATACAAGCCTAAATCTAATTCAAGTGGAGCGTGCCTTGTTCCTACTCGGCTTGAATTTAAATTCAAACCCTAACATTCAACATTGCCTTATCTTAGTTAGAAATGATACAAAACTCGACTTGAAAATTATCAAGTAGCATGAATTTAAATTCAAACCCTAACCTTCAACATTGACTTAGCTTAGTTTGAAATCATACAAAACTTGACTTGAAAATTATCAAGTTTACTTGAGCTCATTGATACTCCTATATATATATATTGTGCATTAATTCAACTATAGGGTCGTGTAAATTAGAAAAATAACCCCTCAAAAATAAAAACAAAATATTAAAAGGTAAAACAGTAAAAAATATTTGGTATATTACCACTTCACCGTTGAATTATATAGTTGATGTGCACAAGTATATTTGTGTAGTACAGAATTTTTTTCAATATTCCACAAGAAAATATAGTATAATATCTCTCTATTGCGGACATCAGTTTAGCACAAAACGTAGTATTTAATTTTGATACCTACCTTGAAATAAATATATTTTCTCTTTCTTTTTCTTGTCTATTTTTTATTTATGAACCTTAAAATTCATATTTTACGACGTTATTATTAATAATTAAGTCAAGCTTGATTTTCAAAACTTTGCAATATAGAGTTACGACAAAAAAAAATATTGAAAATTCCTATTTTGAAGTCGTATAACAATTTAACGTCCATGTTGAAAAATTGTAAAGCTCTTCGTCAAATTGTCTTTGGAAGAATTTCATGCAAATAAATGAATGTTCCTTTTACTTTTTTGGGTGATCTATTAATTCCGAATATTTGAAGTGGGACCAAAATACAAGATGATTTAAGTTGTGGGGTGAATTGCAACAAACATTTAGCGCCTCGTTGATTCCATTCATGAGTTAATGGAAAGGGGAAAAATCCTAAATGTGCTATAATTTATAAATTATAGGATTAAATATCAAAAAATGACAACAAATTAAGTCCAAAATTGAATTAATCCTAATATATATATATATTATATATATATATATATATTGAATTGTCTGATTAAGACAAAAAATTTAATGATTCTTTGGCATTGTTTGCGCAAAATCTTTTCTTTAAACCAAAAACTTCTTCTTTGTTTAATATTTGTAACTCTACAATTGAACGTAAAGGATGAAGATTACATTCGTTCAGATCATCATGTTGTATTTCTTTATTATTCTCCAACATATTTTCTGGACTTAAAATAATCTCTTCATGTAGTTGTTTGATTAGGACATACTTTTTTGTTTATTAGGCTAACTTTTCCATTTGCAGCTCAATGTCCCCAGAACCTTACAATGAAACGAGGGCTAACCTAAACAGACCATGTGATAATTGTTAATAATGTTGCCTGAATCATAACATCAAACCTCATTTAAATGTGAAAACTCACCTGCATATTGCAATTGCAATTCCAAAAGATGAGGCCCCCATGTTGGTTGTCTGCAAAGTTTAGGACATAATATTTCAACTTAACACATAATTTGATTCTTCATATACCAATCACATCACTATCTTTTTTGTTGTGTCCATTTGCCACAATACTGTTTCATTGGCAGAAATCAATTATGCTATCATTTTCACATGCCCCCTTGGCCCAATGTTTAGATCGTTAGTTGTGAAAACAAAAGTAAAATCCTATATGAATCAATTTTTAACAGAGTAGATTTATTATAATTTTTTATTCATCGTTGGTGTGCCTCACACTAAATATAACTATCTATATCTATTCAGTATTCAAAAATGGACCAGTTACAACACATTTAATGCACAATAATAAAAAAAAAAATCCAAGAAAAAGGGTTATTCGATATTAATTTTATGAAACTAAAGTTATGTAACATTGGCCTTAACGTTGGTGTGCTCTCCTACTTTTATAAAAAAAAAAGAACACATCCTCGGTTCGAGGTGAGCAATCTTTTGGTAATCTTATGATAATTGAAAACGTTAACCATACTAAATAATTATAATTAAGTGTCTTTAGAAGGTGTATTATGTCCGAATCAAATAACTAGAGTACTAGCATATCCATGAATAAAGCCTTAAATTAAGGAGAGCCATGCAATTTGTAATAATCACTCCAAGTTGCCATGAAATTTAATTCAAACTTATGAAGGCTATTGGACATAGAAGGATGGTTTCTTCTGCAATTATTATCACTAGTTTTGTTTTGTTTTTTTTTTTAATTTTTAATTATTATTATTTTCAAATCATGGACACAGCTCATTTTTAATTGTCTTCTTGTGTGTTTGTTGATATGGATAACATTAGGACTGAAATTGAAAATAGAGTATAGTTTTTAATTTATGTTATTAAGATTTGGTTTGTGCACATTAGTTAATTACATCTATGAGATAGCATTGACTATTTAACCGAATGCAGTTGATAGCAATTGAAGTACTGAAAAAATTAAGGATGAGATACATGGACTATTGAAGTACCTAATATAATAAAAAGTATGTTTTAAATGAATAAACCTTATTATAATACGAGATATTATTGAAGAATAGAAAATAAAATACACATAATTTATGTAGTTCGACTTAATGGAAAAGTCTCTATTTTCGAATCCTCTCCACATCTTTTTTGTGAATACAAAATATGCTATGTCTCAAACCCTAATTACAGTCCAAACATCAACTTCGCAAACTAAAACTCAATGTTTATCTTTTATAAAATCATAAAGAATATAAATTATATAGGATTATAATTCAAGTTCGAACACAAAATATATCGACAAAAGTAACCTTATCCATCACTTTTTCATAAAATGATATGATGAAAAGCAAATTAGTAACAATTTGTGGTGACAAGATGAAGCGAGAAAGTAGTGAATATTAAAAAAGTGGCAAGCAAATATGGAGGATAAAGAATTTAAATTCGTTTGTGATAGTAATTGGTGAAATAAATCTAGCTGGCATATTGTACCTTTTCTCTTTTTCTATTGGTTTAAAAATTGGGACAATATCCCTCAATCAGAAGATTGGGCAGATGGGAAAAAGTTTTCTTGTCACTCATGATTTTGCTTTTGAAATGCAGTAGACTTAGCATTCATCATCCTTACTTTGAATGAAATTCAGAATGACATGATGCATAAGACATGGCTGATTGGCTGTCCCTCCAGTTTCTCTGAGGGGCCATTTGATTCCAAGAAAGAAAATATAGTAATCATTTGGAAAATCACATTATCAAATCACTCAATTATTTTATAAAAAGATATATAAAATTAAAGTTTAATACTGATTGTAATTGTTATATATATATATATATTAAGTTGATCATAAAATATGAATAATTTGATTTTGTAACATAGCAATTGAATATTCAAATATGATGAAAAAATGAGTTTTAAATCAATTAATTGTCATTATTTAGGTTATTTTTTAAATGTATCTACCATGATTTTTAAGTTTTCTAAGTGACAAAATGACCCATTATCTTACTCAACTATTGCTTGTTGGCACTCAAATACTGACATTCTTTCTTTTCTTACTTTCTTTTCAAAGTAAAAATATAAAGGTCAAATTTTGAAATATAATATTTCAATTTTTCTTGTCTTATTGGAAAAGTAAATTTTGATAATATTCAAGAGACCAAATTTAAAGAATATCAATCTATATACTCACAAAATAGTAAAAATTTAAAGCTCTCAATTTTGTTAAACATAAATTCAGTATTTTTTATTTTGTTATGTACTTTTTTAAACAGACTATCTATTAATAAAGTACAATTCCTTAACCAAAAAATCTGATCCGCTATGATCTCTCATGTGTGGCTAAGAATTTTATCACATGAAATAGCTTCACAAATTCAATTCTGTAAGATTCTACTGAAATATTTGTTCAATATATTTGCAAATTAATCATATACAATAGATAATCTAATCACAAGATTTCATCCTATAGCTTGGAGTTTGTCCCATGGAATACTAACCAACCAAACCTTTGATTTATTCTGTCCAGATCAACTTTAAAAAGTAAACAATCGCAGTAAATTAATAATTATTATTTATTCCTAACAATATATATACATATATATATATTTAATGACGATGAAATTATTCTAGTTATTTTAAATTTACTTGATACTTAGGGATGATAATGGGTTAAATTTAGATTGAGATTGTCTGGAGTATAAACTCGAACCGTTAAAATTATTAAGGATTCATACCAAAATCTGCCCCAAAGTCAGAATTCGATGATTAAACCCATTAGATCCGTTTTATTTTTTAAAACATATTAAAAATTATATTTTATAAAAATATTACTATTAAAACATTCTAATATATTTTTCTAATTACAATATCATATAAATATATATAATATTTTTTTTTGAAAAATAAAAAAAATAAATGCATTAATCTAAAAATAGCAAATTCAAGACCCAAACTCATTTATACTGTTGAGGGCAGATTCGGATTTTACCCGAAATTATGATCATCCCTGTTGGTACTTGTATTAACTAACACATAGCGATTAATTAATTATAAGTATAAAATATATGTGAGGATTGAAACAAAGTAGTGTATATACTATTATTTTTTATAGTTAATTAATATATGAAGTAATTTTGTTAATATAATACGTACCAGTCTATATTAATATCATTATATATATATTATCATTTATAACAATTAAGAATTAACACACACACACACATATATATATATATATATAATATTATATATAGAGAGAGAGAGAGACAGGGCATTTTTGTCAATTCACCTAAATATAATTTTCATTTACTTGTCTCTTATATGCAAACCAAACACCAAAACGAAAAACAATTTGTAGCATTTATTATTCAAATTTCCATGTCTATCCAAATACTATAATTTAATACAATTAAATTACGAACAGTCTTATTTCTAAATCAAATGGCATTCCTTGCCAATACATACAGACATTAGTAATAACATCTGTGGTGCTATGATTTTTCTTCGTTTACTATTGAACTTAATTTTTTAGTTCTTGTGATCAGAATTAGGTTTATCTTTCTCTTTATTTTGTCTTCCTATTCTTTTTCCCTTTTGCCCTTCTAAATTAGATGGTTGGCCTTCAATCTCTTTAAATATAACGTGTTTAGATTTTCTCTCATACTGCTAAATTGATATTAAGAAATATGGGTTTGCATTTTTAGTATTTTTTTTGTTGTCTATTATTCAATTTCTCAAAATAAAATTTTTGCAATATAAAAGAATGTATGGTATTTTGATTTCTTGAAAATTCGTGGAATTGATAAATGTCTTGTTGTAATGTTTTAATTTAAATCTTTCATAAAATACAAAAGTAAGATTGTCAATTATACGACTTGGGGAGGATTGTCAATTACTCAATTATAGGACTTGTCCTTCTCTAATAACATGCACATGAACAAATAAGAACTGATTTTTTTTCACTCAAATCTAAATAATCCAAATAAATGAGAACTAATTTTCCCTTTTCACTTAGTCAAATAACTCTATATCATACCATGCTAAGGGTATAAATTATAGTAAATATGATATATATTATTTTCATATAAATTAAACCCACTACTATAGTAAATATGATATATTTTTATCGTATCTTGCGTATATGTCTATTATAAACTGAAAAAATTATGTGATGCCATAAAACCCTTGAATTATTTTCTACCCGAAGTATTTTTTAATTAATTAATTAATCATATATAAATTTTGACATTCATAAATTCATAATTAATCAAGTATATTGTTGCTATGGCGAATTTGGCCTAATTTTTAATTTTTATATAAATTAAGTTTAAGACTTATTATACCTCAAGTTTTTGATTAGCATATTATGAAATGATCCAAATCATTCTTTAGCTCCTAATGATGAAATCGAGAGTTCTAATTTCAATCACAAATTAGTCCCCTTCGTTGGAACTAGTTTGCTCAAGATCCTAAGTTTTCTCCCTTAAAGTTAATTCATTTTTGGATGCCCAAACGGTACCAAACTTGTACTAGTAAGTTTGATTCAATAATTCCTAGATAAGGGATAAGGAATGGGTATCATGGAAGCAATAACAGAAATACTTTCTGTATGGATATTAAATCTTTAGGTTCTTTTTTTCAAAAGTGTAGAATAAAAGAACCTAAAGATTTATTACACATACAGAAAGTATTTCTGTTAGTGTAGAATAAAAGAACATAAAAATCACAAAGAAGATGAGAGACAAATTTCTTGGAGAGGAGGGCCAAATTTTTTACTTTAGTGGGTGTATTTGTACACACTCTTGTCTTCCCAATGGGACTCCTAGCCCATGCGGGATTCTACCTCCTTAAGGTATTTTATTTGTGAATCAAAGACTCTATAAAGAGTATCTTATATTCATTCAATTATCTTATTATCTTCTTTCTCTAGCTAGGATTGGAAATGTTCATGTGTAGGGTTGTCTCCTCCCTTAAGGAGCTCCGGCTTCGCCCTCTTTCAAATTAAGTCTCCATCGCATCAAGTCATTACTCATTAGAATTAGGCCTAAAATTAATTAAATTTAATAATTAATTTAATTATTAATTTAATTATTAAGCTAAAATTATTCTATTTTAAACTCGACTCAGTTGAACCAATCACATGAAAAATATAGATAAACAAAAATTATGATTGAGTACTTGTATTGAAATGTGTTACTCGTCCTGTAAACAATTAATTAATTAATTGCTCCAATTGGACTTTTTCTAAATTTATTAGGTTTAATTAGTTGATCATATCAATTTAAAAAAATAAAAAAAATCATATCAATTAATTAAATTAATCTAATATTTGAATTAAATAGAACCCAAAACAAATCAATTAATTCAATTACTTAATTTACTTAATACAATAATTATACTATTTTTTCTTAACAAGAAATGGAATTGTCCAAACTTATGTGCGACTCTTCACTACAGGAAATTTATGTTTTAGCGACAAACTTTTTCATCGCTAATATATTTTAGCAACGAAAAAAATTTTAATTCTAAAATTGTCGCAATAAAACCGTCGTAAAAAATTTTAGCGACAAAAATTCGGCTGACGTCGCAAAGTTTAGCGATGAACATTTTCATCGTAAAAATTTAAAATTTTGTCGCTAAATAATCACTTAGCGACGCAATCTGTAAGAACTTTTGTCACTAAAATATATAAAAAAAAATAATATTTGACAAAATTTGCATCATTCGTCGTTAAACTTAACGACGAAAAGCCATAATTCATCGCTAAATTAATCAGATTTTCAAAAAAAATATGAAAAAAATTTAGCAACGAGATTTGAGTTTTCATCACTAACCTTTGCAGCGAATATGAACAATTTATCGCTAAATTTAGCGACAAAAAGTATAATTCGTCGCTAAATTAATAAGATTTTCAAAAAAAATATGAAAAAATTTTAGCGGTGAATGTTGAAAATTCGTCATTAAGTTAATAAAATATTTAAAAAATAGAAAAATCTTAGCGACGAACTGTGAAAATTCCTCACTAAAATTAGATTTTTTTTAAAAAATATTTTATTTATTTCGATCGTCTTATTCTGTTTTAAACAACAAATCCAAATTATACTTTGTTTTAAACAATAATTCTACAACCTGTTTATTACAATCGTTCATAAATATTCAACAACTCCCCACAACATATCCAATAACCATTCATAAGACATTTATCATTCCAACAATCTAAACATTAACTAAAAGATATTTCATTAAAAAACTCATCGTATATTAAAGAAAGTATCATATACACAAATCATACAAATGAATCATTAAACAAACTACTATAAAAGTCAACATTAAAAGTAAAATATCTTCATATATAAATTAGACAGAAGTCTAATACACCTAAATGAGAATCAAAATTAGAATCTTCAAGTGTTTTTCCAACCATGACTACAGAATAACAAACCAAAGATATAATTAGAAATAAATCAACACTATATATTAAACATAATCGTATATATCAAAACAACAGCAACGACTAATATGAATAACATTGACATAACAATTAATTCATTAAAAGAAGTTATGAAACATTTATACAAAACTAAGTCTGAGGCGATAGACGCCGGGGTGGAGCTGAGGAGGATGGTTGCTGCTGGTTCAGCGATTGTATCGCTTGCGACGCACCGAGAGATACCTTATCAAGAAACTACAGAATCATGACTTGTTGTGACTCCATGAGATATAGTCTGTCTTATAAACTAGTAGCTCAGTCCTGGTGTTTGCTAGCTCGGTCCTCGTGTTAGCTAGCTCATCCTGTGTGATATGAAGCTAATCTCTAAGCGCTGTATTGATCGATTTGGATGATGTAGTATCAGAAGTAGTCGACCAGATAGGTTTGGACCCATGTCCAAGCCCACACACGTACCCTGAACGTATATCGAGGACCTGATCACACACTCTATCTGCAATATGTATGTCGTTTAAGGCGTGAGCATCATCCCTGATATCTGTGTGAGCCTGTAACTCAGAGTATTCTTCTCAAAGTCGCACCATCTCATCCTAAAATTAATAAATGTCAACATATTTAGTTTCAAATAAATTGAAAAGAAACAATTGAATTAATTAATTACTTACATATGCGCTCTGAGCTCTATCTCCTACCCAACCCTTCGAAGTATTGTAGTGAGTTTTATTAAAAATAGTAATTCGATCTTTTCTACTAGTTCCATCGATCTACAAATAACATATGCCATATGTTACTTAATAAATATAGTAATTATTTAAATAAAACTCAAGATTTTATATACTTATACCATCGTAACTGCATTGCACAAAAGACTTTGAACCTCCGCAATGATTATAAGGCAACTTTGCTCGATTTGTGAAGTTCGTCACTGACCGTTTCTACAAAAAAAAATTAAAATAGTAAATATCAAAAGATTAAATTAATAAATATAAGATTTCATTAAACAAGTTAGCTAAAACTTATTATTAAATTTACCTTAAACTCCCCTGACTCGAATAGTGTGTACATATACTCCCAATCCGCCTGAGTCTAACAGAAATCATGAGGCATATGTTTTCAATCGCTTCTCCCAAGATAAAGCTATGATACTTTTGTAGTATTTGTGTATCTTCTGGCGGTTGTCTCTGTATCGAGCACTTATTAGCCTGTTAGTCTCTTTCTTAACTATCTTTGGTCATGTGAGAAAATTTACAATAATCATATCCTACAAAAAAAATATGTTAACATTTAATATATCAAAGACAAAGTAAACCGATAAATAAGATAGTTAATTATACTAACCAACAACCGATTAAATATGGGCATTTTCTGCTTCTCTATAATGTGCCTCTAATCAGCAACTTGTAACGGTGCAAACTTCTTCACTGCTACACCAAACTCTGTCATAAAGGAGGATCCATGCTGCCATGTAGGACAACCATCAGATTTGTGAAATGTGACTGGAATCCTCCTCATCTCCTCTATATAACGTCTGAGTTTGTCACCATGTGCGGCTCTCTCTCTCTCTATCTCGATGTTACCTCTGCGTAGAAGCTGCAACAGTAAAAAATGTGTTAGATTACTATTCAACATAATTATTAAATAATGATAATATAAAATAAGTTAAAAAACAAAACAAACAACTGGATATACCTTCCTCCATCAGAATGTCAGTAGTAGCTCGATCAATAATGGGTTGCTCCTCAATCCTTTTAGGAGGCATACCTATAAAAACAAATATATGGTTAAATAGATAACATAAATAAGATTATTTATGAACTTTACTAACAAATTAGGAATAATATTAATCTATTTAAGAATCTTACTGTAAGCAGAACTCGAATGAGTTAATGTAGTAGAGAGTGGCTAGAGGGTACAAACAACTGCTAACGAATGACTACCAAAAATAATAATTAGTAAACACAATCAAAAGATATATATATATATATATCAGGATTGAAATAATAATTATTAACATTCACAATTAACAATAATAAATGAATGAAATAAAGTTAGAGATAAAGAAAATGATAAAATAATTCCAAAAAAGAAAACCAAACATGCCTATTGGATTTCTATTATTTTCTTATGAGAATTTTATAATGTCTACGGGTTAGTTTATAAGTTCATAATATCTTACGATTCATAATATGAAGGTCATCAAGTCATCTAAGTTTGCAATGAATAAATAGAAAATATGAAGAATATAGTATAAATACATAATAAAATGAAGTAAAATAAAAGTTGATAGTTCATACTATTAGTCACTACCATCATCAGACAACAATATTTGCTCTTCTCTCTCATAAGCTAATTCAGAGTCTTCATTTTCATCATTAATGAAATTATGCATGTTCTCAGATAAACTTGCTTGTATATCCAACAACTCTATGATGAGGTTGAATGTCTAGTCTGCAAATATCTGAAATTTCTAAATCTTTACAAACACTTAACCTTATCTCATCTGATGAAATCTTTTGATTAGGCTCATTGTTGGATGAACTTTCAAATTTATGTTCATTGCTATTTTTGTCTTCCTTTTTGATGACTTCATATATTTCTCGGTGCTGCACCTTTTGCACAACTTTCCATCTTCCTCCATGCTTTATATTATCCAAGTAATAAACTTGTCTTGCCTGATTTGCCAAAATGAATGGATTATCCTCATACCATGTCTTAGACGAGTCAATACATGTTAGACCAAACTCTTGGACGACTAATTTCTTTTTGGGGTTACACTAGAACCAATCACACTGTAATAAATATACTTATATCCAAATGTGTAAAAAATTAAAACAATATCCTTCAAAACTCTAAAAAAATCTAAGTTATCGCCTTCGTCGAATGATGGTACACTAACCCCACTATTTTGAGTAGTCCGACAAATATCACAAGATAGTGTATGGTATCGAACACCATTAACAATACAAGCATCATATAGTCGAACTTCAACATCAGGTCCTAATGCTAGAGAATATAGTTCATTTGTGGCCTTCGAATTTTTTATTTTATTTCTTAGACTAGTCATTTTGTCCCTAAACTACTGTGGAAATTGCTCCTCGTGACATTATAGAATGCAGTTTGAAGGATTTTTTGATGAAAGAATTTATAAATGTTATATAACTATTATGAACTCAATCAAAATTATAAAAAAAATTAGAATTTAATTTAAAATCTTACTTTGTATATCGGTCGACTTTCTTGCAATTATGGAGAACATATAATGTGCTTTCTTACGTAAAGCAAGAGGCAATTTATGATTTTGTTGGCTGCCCATCAATCTTACTTGTTGATTGAAAATACTTAAGGTAAATAAAATAGGTTGATTAACATCTTTGTTACGTTCCGGTCTAATAAATCTTATTTCAATTTGGCTCATATACAAAGATGAGAAAGTCAATGCTTCATTCACAACATATCCCTCTGCAATAGATCTTTCTGGTCTTGTCATATTGCGAATATATTTCTTCAGTGATCCCAAATACCTTTCAAATTGGTACATCCATCGTGATGAAACAAGTCCAGCTAATATGGCCTCGTGGGATAAATGAATTGTCAAGTGAACCATAATGTTAAAAAATATCGGAGGAAATATTCGTTCCATCTTGCACAAAATGAATACTATGTCCTCCTTCATTTTTCTCAAGTTTGCAATATATAAAGTTCTTCAAATGAGTTTTTGAAAAAGGTCACATAGCTTAACAATTGTGCCACACATATCATTTGGCAAAAACTTCCTTATGGCGATTGGAAGTAATTTTTGCAAAAGAACACGACAGTCATGTGTCCTTAAGCTATATGACTTTTCATTATTCACATTTATTTTCCTTGAGATATTTGTGGCATAACCATCGGAGAACTTCACAGATTTTAAAAACTGACAAAATTCACGTCTTTCTTCCAAAGTGAATGTGTAACTTGCATATGTCATACTAACTCTGTCCCCAATCTTCTTTAGGTGCAATTCACTCCTTATGATCATATCTTGCATATCTAACCGAGCTTTGATTGTGTCCTTCAACTTCCCATCTATACTCAATAATGTGTCAACCAGAGCATCACAAATGTTCTTTTCAATGTACATAACATCTAAATTATGCCTCAACTTCAAGTCTTACCAATACTCTAACTCAAAGAAAATTGACTTTTTAACCCAATTCATATCACTAATTGACCGTATTCTTTTGTTGGTTACTGCAGGATCTTTACCAAAGATCACTTCAGGCAGCGCATCTAGCTGAATTAAAATCTGACTACCACTAAAAGTTCGTGGCAGGCCTTCACTTTTAAACTTTCCGTCGAAGCTCTTATTTTTATGCCACGAGTACTTATCATGTAGAAACCGACGATGGCCTGTGTAACATATTTTACTATGTAATCTTTGACTCATAGTATCTTCAAGACATATAGAACATGCATTATAACCCTTAGTACTCCACCCAGATACTGTCCCATTTGCTAAAAAGTCATCAATTGTCCATATAACATCAGCATATAATCGAAATATTCGTTCAGTAGTTGCATCATATGCTTCTAGCCCCTCACTCCATAACTCCTTCAATTCATTGATTAAAAGACGCAAGTACACATCTATCTCTTTTTCATGTGTCTTAGGCCCAGGAATTAAAAGAGACATAACTTTGTACAACGGTTTCATCATTTTCCATGGGGGCAAATTATACGGCACAAATAAAACTGGTCACATTCTGTAAGCATTTGACATATTTTCAAACAGATTAAAACCATCAATTACCAAGCCTAAACGAACATTTCTAGGATCATCTGCAAATATTTCATATAATTTGTCAAACTCTTTCCACACTTCAGCATCAGTTGGGTGTCTCAGTACCCAGTCTATTTCAACCCTTTTTTTCTTTATGCCATCTCATATCTCTTACTATATGTTTCAACAAAAACAACCGCTTTAGTCTTGGCTTCAAAGGAAAATATTGAAGAACTTTTTGAGGGATTTTTTTCTGGTTCGCCTTATCATATTTAAATTGGGACTCCTTACACGTCGGACATATATCTTTGCCTTCGTGTTCATCCCAAAATAAGTGTATAGATTCATATCCCAACCCTAACTCTCTTAACATTTTCTTAATTTCGTAATGAGAGCTTGGAATTGCATTTGGTTTTAGAAATACTTCTCACAACAATTGAAACAATATATTAAATAACTTATTACTCCAACTATTCAACACCTTCACATGCATTAATTCCACTAAGAAACTAAATGCAGAAAAATTGGTACAGCCGAAATATAACTCACGATGTGCTTCTTCAAACATTGATATGTAACTTTCTCCCAAGTCCTCTGCAGATGGGTTCTCATTATTATTCTCCTGTCGAACTCCACTACTACCAACAAATTCAGCATCCCTTAAATCATTTAACATATCAAATAAAGTATCATCTTCTTCGTCCATACTCACATGCTCAACTTTATTTACGGAATTTGTATCAACACTTGGTGTAGTAACTTCTCCATGAAAAGTCAACACTTTGCATAACTTAGAAATCCCCCATCTATAAAGGTGTCCTCGAATGTAATCCAAATTAAATTAATATAAATTTATTCACCTTCGACATGGACAATGAATCTTCAATAACCCAAAGGTTGACATATAATTCTTTGCTACGTCCAAAAAATAATTTAACCATTTATGTATTCTGGAGCCACTCGATTCTAATTCATTATCTAATTTTGATCCATAATTATACGACATGTTGATGATAGTAATTAGATAATTGATTTTAAAGTATTCATGTTCATTAATGGCATGCATTGCTCCCACTCTCCTTCCACTCTTTGGTAAGGGCTTATCTCATTTAAGAACATGCACTTATTTGTGATTTTATAAGTTTGACCACTTTGTTTCATGCATGTAAAAAATTCGGTAGCATCTCCTTATAGCTCTCCAAGTACACATATTATAGTATACCCGAAAAACAAAGGAAGATACGAACTAAAATAGTTATCAAGTACACGAGACAAATAACATACTAATAGAACCACAGTTAAGTACACATTCTCAAACTGTCCAAATTGGATAGTTCAGAATTTAACATCAAATTTTAAAATCATCAAAATTTTAAAATTTTTTTATGCTAAATTCCAAATGGGGTCTGAGGTTTGTAAATACATATGCAAAAATAAAAAATATACTACAAATAACTACATATTTAAAATGATACAAGATTATAGGTGCAAATAAATCTAATAGATAAGTCTTACTACCGTGGCAGCTTCAAATTAAGAGTGTCTTACTACCTTAATATTTATATATGTTGTAATAAAAAAAGGTACATATTGCTTAATCATTGCATGAGAACTATAGCAATTGCAAAAAAATTAAAAGCAATATGTTTAAGCGTACAAACATAATAAATTAACTTTGAACTGACATTGAAATAGCAATCTCCCCCTCTTCTATTATATTATAGTTTCCCTAGACTGAAAATCAATATTTTTCTTTAAATGTGAAAGAAAAAGCCATTTAATTGAAGTCGTTGTCAACTCTAGTAGAATTAGTTTTAAATTCATCCTCGAACAAAAATTCATTATGCACTTAAATATGAAAGAATTATGCAATAACAATATAGATATTTGTCATTACAGTATAAAACGGCTTCAATTGAAAACACACACAACTTAAGCATTTCTGACAAATTTTACTTCAATGCAACTAAGGATTTTAATTTTCAAGTAATCATAGCTTGAACACTTCAATTAAATGGCATCCCGAATTTTAATTTTCAGTTGGAGTACAAAAAATTGCTACTTTTTTTTCCTGATAAATATTAATATTATAAGTTTAAATTGTAATTTTGAATTGAATCAAGATGCTGATTCTTTTTTCTTTCATATTTAGCAGAAAAACAAATAAATAATAAAATCACTATAAAGCAAGCCAGTTATGATTGGTGTCACAAATTTACGACCATGCCCATTGAAGCACTCAATGAAGGTTAGTATTCAAAAAAATAAATAAATAAATAAACATTAGCTAATGTGAATTTGTTGATTATCAAAAAGCTTAATTGACATTCAAATTGGACAGTGGCAGCATAGGAAGGTGGCGTACCAGGCAGTAGTTGCTCACAGCGGTGGCAGTGGCTGTGGAAGAGGATAGATGCAGCAAAGTAGAGGTTGTCGCTGCTACGAGGCGGTGGTTGTGGGAGCAATGGTGGCGGTGGAGGAAGGTGATGCACCAGGCGGCAGCTGCGCAGGGCAATGGAAATGGCGGTGGTGGTGGCAGTGGAAGAGCACGGAGGCGGTGGAGTAGGGGTCAACGAGGCGTGGCTGTAGGAGCAACGGTGGCAGCCGAGGAAAGTGATGTACGAGGTAGCTGTTGTGTGGGGCGGCGACGGTGGCAGCGGTGTGCGCGAGGGAAAGAGAGAGGAGAGAGAAAGAGAAGGGTTTTCAATCAGGAAAGAAATGAAAAAGATGAAAGATAAAACCCAACCTGTTAGCGACGAATCAAAGGCACATCGTCGCTGACATATATGTTAGCGATGAATGTTTCGCAAGTTGTCGCTACCATATTTATTGAAAATAAAAATTAAATGGCACGTAGCGACGATAAGCAAAACGTTATTGCTAACGTTGACACTTAGCGATGACAACTTCAAAAAGTTGTCGCTTAGACATGAAAAATTCAAAAAAATAAAAATTAAATCACTCTTAGCGACATTAATGTGAATGTTGTTGCTAAGTTTCAAAAAACTTAGTGACGGAATGTAAAAATCGTTGCAAAACGCTACCAAAACTAAAAAAAAATAGATTTTTTCTAACTTTAGTGACGAAATTGACAATCGTCGTCACTAAAATAGGAAAACAAATATAAATTTATATATTTTTTAAAATTAGCAATGATACTTTTGCAAAATCGCCTCTAACATACAACTTTAGCGACGATATCCAAAACATTTCATCGCTAACATTTATGAAAAATAGATTAAATGTACATTTAAAGTTAGCGACAATGTGCTTCATATCATCGCTAACATTTTGATTATACTTAACGACGCTTTTTGATCGATTCGTCGCTAATAAGTATCTTAGTGATAAAAATCCGTTATCGTCGCTAAAATTTTATCGTTATTTCCTCTTTTTCCGGTAGTGCTTAGATTGAATAATTAGATTTATATTTATTAATTAATTTTTTTGAATTAATTCTTTAATTTTAAGAATCCACATATTATAGTTAACTTCTAGTAACGCGCTATGATGACTCAATTAGTGTATTATGCAAGTACAGTCATTTTATCAACTAATTTTTAAATTTGGCTTTTGGTATGAATTATCTATCAAAACCTAAATAACACAATAATCGTGTGTCCATTCCATAGTTATTTGACTAAGCAATGAAATTAAATATCATTTTCTAATTTTCATCCAATTTTTGCAAAAGATTTTCAAGTCAAAAACAGTAAAAACATAAGAGATTTCCCTATTCATTTAAATAGGTAATGGAACCCAAAATATCGTCTTGTGATTAATTTATAATAGAATAATAAATCAAAATACAACTAACTATACACAAGATTGTAATGATACCTCAAGTCAAATGACTAATTTTGCACTTTTTCAAAATTTCATATTTAATAATATTTCATTCATAATTAGGAATTTCTAGATGGATTTTCAGAATATATATTACCTAACAAGCAACCACATATATGGGTTAGTGTTCTCACACCAATGTACTTGAAATGAAACATTCTCCTTATTAACATACATCGCATGATAAATGTTGTTCTCGATTTTCAGTATATATGTTACCTAGCAATTTAAAATTTAAAATTGAAACAATTTAAAATTAAAATTAAATAAATATATTTTTTGATAGTCATTATATGCACGAAAATTCCCATATAAACTATATATAATCTAATTTTTAAAAAATTATGAAATAGCTAATATGTTTACGTTGATTTAAAAATATATAAACGCAGTCAAACTCCAACTATGGGTTGAAGTGGGCACTAGTGCGCCAATTTGTGAATAAGTAATCCTTTCAAAATTGTTGCTTTAGTATACTCTTAAAATGCACCAAACAATAAAGTTATTTCACTCACGTTAATGTAACCTCTAATAACGTTCTATATTAATGATGGAGATGGAATCATTGCCCTAATTTGATTCATTGTTAATTTATTTTGAGTAGAGTGATGGAAGGGATTGCTCAAATATCGCTGATTCAATTCTTATATGTTGCTCATCTTATCTTTACAGCTAATCATAAATACAAATATATATATATATGTATGTATATATTTGCATGAAATTTTATGTTAAAAAAAATAATTTCACAACTCAAGCTCTACTTGTGTACGAATATTACAGCACTTGAATAAAACTGCTACGTAAAATGGACATGAAATAGTACAATTTGGATTTTATATTCCAATTTTGTATTTCAAAAACAGGTTACAACAATGTGTTCATAATGTTCCTAAACGATGCCTATTGAATAAATACAAGAGAAAAAAGTCCCTTTTAGATGATGATATGATTTTATTAAAACTACAAGAATCACGATAGGGCAAAAAACTCTAGTAAACTATAGACCTGCAGAAATTACAATGTAAATGATCCCTGCCCAAGTTTAGATTACCTTACTGGGAATCCCCAAAAATATGTACTAATTTTCACCTAGGATGCAAGCAAATTAAGAGTATGGAACTCATGCCTCTAATTTGATGGCTGCATCAATGGCATCAACAGTGGAATTTTGCTGTGCCCAAAGCTGTGAGTATCTGCCCGACTTCGACAATAGAACATCATGCGGTCCCTGTTCTACTACTCTTCCGTTCTCCAAAACTACGATCTGTCAACCGATAACATAATAAGGGTGATGAAACAAAAGTAATGCCAAAAATAGCATAGAGCAGAGAACCCAGGTATACATGAATGATGTTCACAGTTGGTGGTAAACATGATTTGCAGCATATAAGGTACATACATCTCAACTGCAAGGACCACCGCAAGACACACATCCGAAATAGTTAAAATACTTAAGAACCTCAGTTGCTTACAGTTGTCTGTATTAACCAATGAGTGTAGCCAATAGGAAATTAGTATCTTCATATGTTCGACATTGTGTGAAGACATGCATATCCTTTTGATACTATGTTTCTCATTCTTTCAAATTCCAAAACAAACCAAGGAAAACGAGCCAACTTTTGGTCCAAACTAGTGGAAATAATTTACTCAAACAGTGGAGATATTGCATGGTACACGGACCAGAGTGGTAGGCTAGCATAGTATCATGCTATGTTGCATTAGGTAACTACTAACTCTTTTCTGAAAAAAGACTTAATAAAAATGTGGCAAATAATATTTATTATATACACACATGTAAATATTATAACGCAGAATACATACCTCATCACACTGCATTGCTGTTGTGAGCCTATGAGCAATAAATATTGAAGTCCGATTATTTGCCAAGGATTTCAAAGCATTTAAAATCTCTGCCTCTGTTGTGCTATCAAGCGCACTTGTAGCTTCATCGCAGAACCTAAGGCACAAAAATGAATTAAAAAAGTGCAAAGCATGCCAGTGCTTGTCCCACGCTTCTGACCACTTGAGTTCATGTGAAACCCAAAAAGATGGAGTGAAGCATCATATTATGAGGATATCACATGTTTACTTGAATTTAAGTTGCAAGCATAGGTTTACTATAAGCTGCAGCTTCCATAAGTTAACAGAACAGACAATATGCAAATCCAGATTGACAGAAATGAAATCCAGAAAATTGTTGTTGTAACTAGAATGTCAAATTAAAGGGATAGGGCATACGGCATAGCTTAAGATTCCATTAGGATGGGTAACAGGACAAATCTTTAGAAATGTTGGGTAATCAAAGATATTAACAAGATGGAAATGTAGGGACCACGAGAGAAACAAGGGTGCTCAGATTTAATGTCACCTCAGCATTAACATGATTTAATGAGAGCAACATGTGAAACATGACACACTTCTTATTCATTAGAAGAAGCAGTGAAACAACTATACAATTTTCAGAACAGTGGGACAAATGAAGGAACATGCATGGATAGACCATGAAATCACTAGAGAATCAAGAGAACCAATCTAATTCCCAGCTACCAGCCATTTGGCCTGATGGTACCGCCTCAGGTTCGACCCAGTGGGTGGGTGAGTGAGTTAAAAAATAAATCAATAGATAAATAATAATAATAATTCCCAGCTCAATGATGATTTATCCTCTAGGACTGAGATTTCAAGATTAACCACAAGTAGAGAGAAAAGGTTTCAAATTTGTAATCATCCAACTTTAAACCTCTTTCTCCAAAAATACATACAAGAAACAAAAACAGAAAGAAGGAATAGAAGGAATCAAAATGAATTAATTTAAATTAAACCAGGTGCAGAAGCAATAGATACTTACAATATGGGAGGTGCTTTCAAGAATGTACGAGCAAGTGCTACTCTTTGCTTTTCACCGCCACTTAACTGCAGAAAGGAGAGAGGAAATCATATCTAAATGGAGACTCAATGACTACTCAGAAGTCAGCACAAGATTGAGTCTTGACTAGCATAGGCTAACTGTCGACTATTTGTTTTAATCAACATACATCTCAATGCTGACCCATACATCTTCAGAGGATGAACATGCACAGCTGAAAATTGGGCAACAAGCCAAAAAAACAAAAAGACGACGCAATATTCAGGACACAAGTACAATTTTCCGCCAAAAAGCTCTACTAACACAATCCTTCTTATTGATATAAAATTAATTTCGATCTAAATGCAGGTCCTGCAAAGGTTCTCTATTTCATATCTTAAAAGAATCGGTGCTGGTAGCATATCAGAGAGCTCCGCCCACTTGGCGGGCGGCAGGGGCAGCGGGCAAGTGCTTGGTAGGCCAACATCCTAGTGAACCGGGCGGGGCACTCGAATAAAGTGGGGCACACTAAGCAAGTACGAGAAATTGGCCCCGGTCTGCTTTCAACA
Source organism: Paulownia fortunei (assembly GCA_019321725.1). Taxonomy (NCBI): domain Eukaryota; kingdom Viridiplantae; phylum Streptophyta; class Magnoliopsida; order Lamiales; family Paulowniaceae; genus Paulownia; species Paulownia fortunei. Next base: position 7,408,546 of record CM033109.1, on the reverse strand, counting down.
AAGCAAGGACCACTACGGGAGGTCAAACCAAGGACCTATGGTAGTCGGGGCTCGTCCCCGGTCCATATTGGATCAAACAATAGGGGGCCGTAGCACTTACCCTTTTTTGATTCAATACAATAGGTAAAAGATCGTAAGGAGAGAAAATACAAGACATACCTTGAGTCCTCTTTCCCCTACCACAGTCGAATATTTCTCCGGGAAATTCATGATGGTGTCATGAATCGCTGCCCGACGAGCGGCATCATATACCTAATATTAGAAGGCAAATCAGTGAAAAACCTATAAACTGAACAATCAGTTTTTAAAAACAACATCAAATTTAACAGAAAACCTCCTCTTCTGTTGCTGAAAGGTGACCATAATGAATGTTGTGGAATATAGTATCATTGAACAGAACCTGCCAGTAAATTAACGTTTTTCATCATTGAAACACGATATCAAGTGGTTTAGAATGCCCATGCAGCCAACTAATCACTAGTGAAGCAAATGCATAAGTAATATTGCAAACTCACAGTATCTTGAGGAACAACACCAATGGACTTCCTAAGGCTCTCAAGTGTCACTGTCCGAATATCTTGACCATCAATTTTAATCTGTCCAACATAAAAGAATCAATGGCATTTTATAGATAATTACAGACAACCTAGTGGAGCAAAACAAAGAAAGAAAGTGAGTTCCAATTGACACTTATATATCACGGATCTTTTTCCGTCTCTCTTTTTTTCTCCTGGGAATTTGGAATAAGGAAGAAGGCATTTTCATAAGCTGCTAAACATGACAAACACTAACAGATGATGGAAGAAAATGCTGTACTGGAGATACAGCTACAGAAAAATGACAGACGACGCAATATCAGAAGTAAAACAGCTTAACGAATTCCAAGCAGGGAGTTAAGTTAACCCTATTACTTGCACAAAAGGAAAAAAAATCAGTCTTACATGTCCAGAATGGGTGTCAAAGAATCTGAAAAGCAATCTTAGAATGGTTGACTTCCCTGCAAATAAGTGCAGAGATATTACAATAAAAGCTGAACTTCGAAAAAATAAATGAATAAAAACTCAGAATAAATTAATGTAAAAAGAAAAGAAATAACATAGACATCAATGTCATGCACTATATCCCAAGCCAACAATCACACCTAAAAGATATACCTAAGACACATCACTTGATGCACACAGAACCACTTCTGGCTTTATTGAAACTTTAAACAACAGTAATTAATCAAATAAGAATAGCATGAGAGCTAACCATCTCAATTACTGGAACAACAGACAGATCATTATGTAAGAGAAATATAACAATCTAATTACCACTTCCACTGGTTCCAACAATAGCCACACTTTTCCCAGCTGGCACAACAAATGATATACCATCAAGAATCTTCCTTTCTGGCAGATAACTGCATAAGCAGAACACAGGTTGAGCGTCAAATAGCAACATTCTATGTGATCCTTATCCAGAAAGAAGTCAATCATATTCATGGAAATCAAATATATTAGCCACTTCAACGTTTGAACCAGAAATAAAACAAAACCAAAATGAATAAGAATGCAGAGCAGTTTGAACAAAACCATAACATTTTTGTTTTGACCACATTATCAAAGGTCAGCATTCACATTTGCAACTTGTGATTGAATGATCGGAACAACTTAAAGAGAATCGCAGCATATGAGTTGTTGAAAGTCTTTATACACGGGTGTTTTGACAAACACAGAACAAATCACAGTCTTTATACACTGAAAAATGCAGAAAAGAAGTGTGATTCCAGATCATGTTGATTTAACATGCAGACATTTAAAGGAACCCACCAAGATACCACTCAGGTACATGATTAAATAAGATACCATTCAGAAAGCTCAAGTCATGATGAAGGTCCCCATAGGTGGGGAGACTAGCAGGCACCAGAAATCATGCATATGCATCCAAGTCTAGGCTATAGCTGTTATGTGCGCTCCAATTTGCCCCTTCTCTTTTCATCCTCTCTTCCAGCCGAAGTTAATTTGCCTCTCACATCAGTCTTATACTTGAATTTTTGTAGCGCAAGAAAACAATAATTTTGCAGAGTTTCACTTAAAGCATTGAGTGTGGTACTTATTTTCCTTGAAACAAATGTATAGCTATAAGTTGATAACTGATTGACGGTCTTACTAAAGTTTTGAGCATATGTACCACTTAGAAAAGATCATTTGAAAGATCTTGCATTGCTATACAGTTTTACACAAAGTTGCCATCATGCCACAGTGAAATTCTAACCAGAAAAAATTGAGGTGCACCTGAAGTGAACATTGTCAAATTCAACGCAACCCCCATTTAATTTCAAAGGCTTGGCATCATCCGCATCCACAATTTCTGACTTTTCCTGGAGATGTGAATGAAAGCAATCTGATGATTAGTATTACAAGATTATAATATACATGGAAAGATAAAGCTAATGACAAGAAAAAAATTCCTCCGTCATCACATTATCCCCACTATGAAAACCTCTACAAGAGCATTCAGATAATGTTCCAACATTAAGTCATCTTTACAAACAAAAATCTCCACAACTTTGATTGATGAAGTCCATCGACATCATGAGCACTTCACACTGGTAAAAACAATAATCAATAAGCCTGCCCATTATAAGTTCACTCTATTTATCAAAACATTGCATAAGATTGGGAAAGAGAAAATCACAAACATTTGAGTTATTCATTGACGGCATTTGGATTTTCTAGTTCATTTAATCACTATATTTTGGGGGGGCAGGAACAGAGGAGGGGCAAATGCCTAGGCCATGACTGAAATGCTTAGTCCTTGCAAAATACGAACATTTGTATTAGAATGGAGGATGTAGGAAAGCATAACCTAGGGCTTCTTCGGCAATTATTCTTAATGCAAGATGGCTTTCTAAGTAAACCATTCAAAGTACTTCTCTTCCTACAGCATGCTTCTTCCCCTCACTTCTCTTGTCTCATCACCTTAAGTTAATGCCTACAAGTACTTATCGCCGCAAGCCTCACTATACCTAAGCGAATTCTAGGTTGACAAATCTCATACCACATTTTCTATCTTGTTTTGGTAGAACTAGAAATAAATTTCACTGAATAGCAGAGAAAACTATACAAACAGCAGAAAAACTATTGGTTTAGGAAAGAAACATCATTTTTGACAGGAATATTGAAGCTTACTAAACTGCTCCTGCTCAAGCTACAAGAGCAAGATCAAAACTGAGCATACTCCCCGAAAAATAGACAAAAGAGCAAAAGAAAGAAAAAAAGAAAGAAAAATAAAAAAGAAAAGCCATGAGTACTTGTATAAAATGGAAAACAAGAATATCCAAAAAATGAGTTAATACCTCAAGTAATTGGAACATGGACTTCATGTCTACCAAACTTTGAATTGTTTCTCTATATACACTTCCAAGGAAATTGAGTGGCAGAGAGAGTTGAAAAAGTAGCCCGTTTACCATGACCTATGAGGAAAACTGTTTAGTCATGATTTTATCAATCACATCAAAAATAAAACTATGGCATTTTCAACTGAACCCAAAACAGGGTAACAGCAAGAGCTTATTATGAAGGTAACATTTTTACCAAGTCTCCAACAGTCATATTGCCATTCATAATCCCACTTGAACACCACACCATAGCTGTTGAGATAGCTGTGCTAAATACCAAACTCTGGCCAAAGTTTAAAAAGGCAAGACTTCTTTGAGTTTTTAAGGCAGCATCTTCATATCCTGAAAGATGTTATCATCATTAATTAACTGAAATTCGCTCTATTAGCATGCAAAAAGTAATTTAGCAGCACAACGAGCGGTATGAAGTTTCAATATTCCTTTTCATGTCGAAAGTACAGAAAAGAAAGCTTTTTATTACAGTTCTTTATTCATAAGCTACTTTGAGAACCATGGGAACTGTTAATGCAATCTCCCACAATATCTGCCGCACTTCTACTCAGACTGAATATTTTGCAAAAATAAAAGCATAATAAACTACAGATCTCATTGTTTTCAGGAGGTAGACACTAAACTGAAGAGCTCCATCAAGCCAAGCATATAACAATTAATTGGCAATTAGTAACTTAACATGAATGTAATATTTAGAGTAAAGCGAAAAAAAAAAAAGAATGTGTGCTTCCTTACAGACATTTGTTCTACAATGGCTACTGACCCAAGATTCATTAGGATAATGATAGGCCACTTTCTAGGTGATACAATTTGCTGACAGCCTCTCATTGAGCGAAAGAGATACATAATATAGCAAGCGAAAGAGATAATATTGCGAATTTTCTGAACCTAGTCCACGAACTTATTGAGAAAATTCACTTATTCACAAGGCCCCTTTCTTTTTGAAAAATTACATGTTGACATGTGAACCCTCCATTATAGTTTTTGGCACAAAGGGGCAAGTGTTTGCTGCTTCCCTTGTTTAACGTGTTACTATTAAAAGCTGACATGTAAAATGAAGTGACAACATAATGTCAACGCATGGGCAGATTTTCAGCAAATTTCGCAATACAAAGAATATAAACAATGCTTCTTTTTGTCAACAGAATTTTATACTTTAAAAGTTCCCACAGTTTCGAATTAATAGAAACAGCATTTCCGTTCTGAGGAAGATTACCTAGTGTTGTTACTTTTAGATGCCATCCTATGTTATGGTATGTATAGGGCTGCTCACAGGCTTTGGTAGGTCTTTCATATGCGTATTAGAGGGAAAAATGGGTATTGGATGGCGGGTCGTTTCCTTCAATGTAGAAAGGCTTGCTGTCGGTGCAGATGATGCCCTCTTACAAGCAATTCATGCGAGCTCTGTTTTAGCTAGTTTCTTTGCTAAGCCAGAGCGGGTATGAGAAAGATTTTTTACATGCCCTGGGCAGACTTCCTTCTATTTATTGGATATTGTCCCTTGGGGAAATTGTTTTTGTCGTATATATAGATTATAATACTTCTTTACTAGCTTGTAAACAATAACATATTTATAGACAATTATCTAACATTATTGTTTTTTGTCAAATTATAAGGCTTTATTAGGAAAGCCGTGTGATTTTACTGATTTTTAGGGATTTTGATTAGTTGTGTATATTAATTGATTAGGTATATATGTAATTGATTAGTTTCCTATTTTGTAGAGATTTTATTACTATTCTTAAGCTGCAGGAACATGTATATAATGAATCAGTCTGTAACCTATTCAATATACAGAATTCTTTTTCTCTCAATTATTTTTTCAATATGGTATCAGAGCCTTTGGCTCTTTTCTGAGAATCTCAAAATTTCTTCTTTATTCTAGCCGAATTCCTACATCTCAATTTCTCCCATTAATCCTCGTTCTTTCACTCATACTCTTCTGCCCGTGATTCTTTTCTTTTCTTTCAATTGAATATGTCGGACTCCATCCAAACCAGTCACACCAGCCATGTCTCAGATTCTCCTGCAACCGAGAATACTGCTGCTGCAACAATTGGGGATTTGCAAAACATCCAAGCGACATATCGATTAAACGGAAAGAATTATTTGAAATGGTCACAACTGGTTCGCACATTCTTGAAGGGCAGAGGAAAATTGAGTCATTTGTTGGGCACAGGCCCTTCGAAGGACGATCCAAAATTTGCGGCATGGGATGAACAAGATTCAATGGTGATGTCGTGGTTGTGGAATTCGATGCTACCGGAAATTAGTGATACATGTATGTTTCTCGGAACCGCCAAGATCCGACAAATATATTCCAAGGTTCATGATGCTGCCCAAATCTATGAAATTAAAACAAAAATCTCAGCAGCCAAACAAGGTACTCAAACTATCACAGAATATTCGAGTTTCTTGCAAGGCTTGTGGCAGGAGATGGACCATTATCAATGCATTCAAATGCGCTGCAGCGAGGATGCTGCAATTTTGAAGCGATTCATGGAGAAAGATCGCATCTACGATTTTTTAGCCGGTCTCAATGCTGAATTCGATGCTGTTAGGGTGCAAATTTTGGGAAAGGAGGATCTCTCTTCCTTGAATGAGACAATTTCGATCATAAGAGCTGAAGAAAGAAGACGTAGTGTCATGCTTGAGAGTCAAGGAGGTAATGGCTCTGCCCTTGTGACCAAAGCAACTGGGTTGAAGGAATTTAATCCACCCCAACCTGTCATCCAAAGTAATCCATCCAAACCCATCAATCATGAATCCAACCGTGACTCTTTTTTGCACATATTGCAAGAAGCATCGGCACACCAAGGAGCATCGCCACACCAAGGAGCGATGTTGGAAACTACATGGCAAGCCCAACCGAAGTGAAAATAATAGAGGTCAAGCACATGTGGCGAGCACTCAATCAAGCAATGATGGAAGTTCACAAAGTTCAGCCTCTGAATTCAACAATGATCAGATTGAAACACTGAAAAAAAATTTGGAGTTACTTGAGAAACCTTCCTCGGCAGGTACATGTTCATTGGCGTTTTCAGGTATCTCTTCCTCCTCTTGTGTTGCTAATGTCTCGGAAAAAATTTCTCCAAAAATGTGGGTGATTGATTCTGGAGCCACTGATCATATGACTTGTTCTTCCAAGTATTTTTCTACTTATACTCCTTGTTCTAGCCATAGGAAAATAACTATAGCCGATGGGTCTATTACCACCATAGCTGGTACAGGAGATATTCATATAAGTGATTCTCTCACACTTAAAAATGTCCTTCATGTTCCAAAACTTTATGCGAACCTTGTTTCCATTCAAAAGCTTACCAGAGATTATAATTGCAGTGTAACCTTTTTTTCTTCGCATTGTGTGTTTCAGGAGCAGGACACGAAGAGGATGATTGGACGTGCTAGTGAGAGAGACGATCTTTACTACCTGGAAGGTCAAAGTGGAAGAATAAGAGTTGAGAATCCTCTGTCTACATTATTTCTTTCCGAGTCTGTTATAGCAAATAAAAATAAAATTTGGCTTTATCATCGTCGTTTAGGTCATCCGTCTTTTAATGTTCTTAAGTTTATGTTTCCTTCGTTATTTAAAGGGTCTACTCTTGAGTTCTTTCATTGTAATGATTGTGAAATTGCCAAGCATAAACGTGCTTCTTTTCCAACAAGCAATACAAAAACTCTTATCCCTTTTTCTCTCATTCATAGTGATATTTGGGGACCCTCTACGATTCCAAATATTTCTGGTGCTAAGTGGTTTGTTTCATTTATTGATGATTGTACCCGAGTAACATGGATTTATCTTTTGAAAAATAAATCTGATGTGAGCACTGTTTTTCCTAATTTTTACAACATGGTTAAAACCCAGTTTGATGTGAGAATTAAGCGATTTCGTTCTGATAATGCCAAGGACTATTTCAATCAAATTCTCTCTCCATTTTTTCAAAATGAAGGAATCATTCATGAGTCTTCTTGTGTTAGCACCCCACAACAAAACGGAGTAGCGGAACGGAAAAATGGTCATCTTCTTGATGTAACAAGAGCTTTATTGTTTCATAAAAATGTTCCTAAACAGTATTGGGGGAAAGCTGTTTTAACTGCTACTCATCTTATTAACAGACTTCCAACTCGGGTCCTTGAATTCAAAAGCCCAATTGAAATTCTCACAAAATATTTTCCCACTTTCAATGGTTCAAATAATCTTATTCCTAGAATTTTTGGAAGTGTTGCCTTTGTACATGTTCACTCTCAAAACAGGGGAAAACTTGATCCACGTGCTATTCGGTGTATTTTCATTGGGTATTCTTCCACTTAAAAAGGATACAAATGTTACCATCCACCCACTAGGAAATTTTTTGTCTCTGCTGATGTTACTTTTGTCGAAAATGAGTCATTTTTTAAAAATTCCTATCTTCAGGGAGAGAACTTGAGTGAAGATAGAGCAAATGACTTGTTTCTACTTGATTTTCATTTTCCTAGTCAGTCCATTTCATCTAAATCTCCAGTCAAGTCCGTTTCAACTGTCGAACCTGAACTTGAGTCTCCTGTTAAATCCGTTTCAGTGTCTGTTGAACCAGTATCGGTTGAGTCACCAGTTCAGTCCACTCCTTTGAAATCTATGCCATTGGTTGAGTCATCTAAGTCATATGAAATAATGAAAGATAAGGGGAAACAAAACAATGTTCAACCACTGCAGGTCTATTCTAGGAGGAAAGTTCCAGTCTCTCGATCGGTACAGGTACAATCTCCTATTTGTGATGCTGTTCAGATTCCCCAAATTGTTTCCACATCCACTGAAAATATTACACCATCAGCTGAGTCTAGAGAGCCCGTAGATGAGCATGAAACACCAAGTGATACCAACCTACCAATTGCACTTAGGAAAGGAACCAGAACTTGCACTAAACATCCATTATCCTTATTCATGACCTACCAAAACCTATCCCAAAACCATAAAGCCCTTTTAAGCAATCTTCATACAATTCCCATTCCGAGAAATCTATCTGAGGCATTAGGGGACAAGAAGTGGAAGAATGCTATGAAAGTGGAGATGGAAGCTCTTGTAAAAAACAAGACATGGGAGTTGGTTAAATTATCGGGAGGAAAGAAACCGGTAGGATGTAGATGGGTTTTTACAGTGAAGTACAAATCTGATGGTTCCGTAGAAAGATACAAGGCAAGATTGGTCGCCAAAGGGTATACTCAAACTTATGGCATTGATTATCTTGAGACGTTTGCTCCTGTTGTGAAGATGAATACAGTACGAGTTCTCTTATCATTGGCTACCAATTTTGGATGGAATCTACAACAATTTGATGTAAAAAATGCTTTTCTCCACGGTGACCTAGAAGAGGAGATCTACATGGAAGTTCCTCCTGGATTTGAATCTAAAGAGGGAATGGTGTGTAAGTTAAAAAAAGCTCTCTACGGACTTAAGCAATCACCAAGAGCCTGGTTTGGAAGATTTGCCAAAGTGATGACTACTTTGGGATATAAACAAAGTCAAGGCGACAATACTTTATTTGTGAGACACTCTGATTCAGGGAGAGTGACAGCCTTGTTGGTTTATGTAGATGATATCATTGTGACAGGCAATGATGCAAGAGAGATGCACAATTTAAAACAGTGCCTTCTAAAAGAGTTTGACATTAAGGAACTTGGGAAATTGAAATACTTCCTAGGTATTGAAGTGGCACATTCAAAGCAAGGGATCTTTATTTCTCAGCAAAAATATGTGCTTGATTTGCTAAAAGAAACAGGAAAGTTGGTATGTAAACCGGTTGATACACCCATTGAGTTCAATCATGGACTATGTGATGTTGTAGAAGATCCTGTGGTAGATAGAGGTTCTTATCAGAGGCTTGTTGGGAGGCTTATCTATTTGGCATATCGAAGTTGGGAACCTCTTAGGTGGGAATCTTGTAACCTGGAGAAGTAAGAAGCAAAATGTGGTGGCAAGATCAAGTGCAGAATCAGAGTTTAGATCAATGGCGATGGGAATATGTGAACTACTGTGGTTGAAGATAATTCTTGATGACCTGAAGATTAAATGGGATGGACCAATGAGATTATACTGCGACAACAAATCTGCTATCAGTATTGCTCATAATCCCGTACAACACGATCGAACAAAGCATATCGAAGTTGACAGACATTTTATCAAGGAGAAACTTGACAGTGGCCTTATATGTACTCCATTTGTTTCTACAAAGGATCAATTAGCGGATGTACTCACAAAAGGACTGTCAAGCACTGTGTTTCAGGAAATTATTAGCAAGCTTGGAATGGAGAATATCCATTTACCAGCTTGAGGGGGAGTGTCAAATTATAAGGCTTTATTAGGAAAGCCGTGTGATTTTACTGATTTTTAGGGATTTTGATTAGTTGTGTATATTAATTGATTAGGTATATATGTAATTGATTAGTTTCCTATTTTGTAAAGATTTTATTACTATTCTTAAGCTGCAGGAACATGTATATAATGAATCAGTCTGTAACCTATTCAATATACAGAATTCTTTTTCTCTCAATTATTTTTTCAATATTTTTAACGCTCTAAAGATGATCTCTCTCCTCCTTCACTTTGCACATTAAGTACCTAACCCCCTTGTTCTTGTATCCAACAATTTATTTTTCTAACAAATGCATAACAAATTATTTACCTCATTCTCATTAACCTGTGTAAAGGTAGAAAAATGCTTAATCAATTAAAGCAGACTTTCTAAGGAGGAAACAACTTACTCTCAAGAAACTCATCATATTTATCAGCTTCAAAAGCCTCGTTGTTGAAATACTTGACAGTCTGAAAGAAAATAGAAAGGAATAGCCACCATACTTTGAATTCAAGTTATTAATATTGTGTTGAAGTGCAGAATAATTCTCCCAGATAAATGGTGAACTCACCTCATAGTTAATTAAAGAATCAATTGCACGTGTATTAGCATCATTATCAGCTTTATTCATTGCCTTCCTAAACTTGGTTCTCCACTACAATCGAAAATTAAACAGTGATATGTTAATTACAAAAAGATCAGATAACCTCAACCAACTTAGAAGAAAGTAAAACAACATATCAAGCATCCCAGAAATAGATTTATACCTCTCACAAGCTGTAACTCATAGGAGAACTGAAGAAATACAGGGAAGGGGGAAAAAGGAGAGAAATAAAAGAAAACTGAGTACAGAATAGATCTTCATTGCCAGAGAATGGTCAGGACAGTCCTTTCTTAATAAATAAAATGTACTGAAGACACTAAAAGGAGGCTGAAATAACTGAGGTGAAGATTTTTCTGTTAAAAAAGAAAAGAAAAAATACCTGTGTCACAGCCAATGTGAAAGCTATATATGCTGCCATAGACAAGGAAGTAATCCATGCAAATGGTGCTCCAAATTTATAGGCAAGGATACCAGATACCATTGATATCTGAAAGGCCCACAAACTAAGACTGTTAAACTTGTATTCGAAAGCATTGAACCGAGTTGTAACAATAATGATTAACCCTTGACTAAACTTGCATGAGTATTTTAACTGGGAAACAGAAAGATATAGTAGGTTACAAAGGAATGTACCTCTAATATAGTAGGTACAACATTGAAGACCATCGACGAAAGAATAAAATTTATAGCGCGGCTACCACGGTCAATAATTCGATTAAGAGCACCTGTTTCTCGACTGCAAACAGAAAGAGATATATAGTCAAGGCTAATACCACATCGTTTGCACATCAGGAACCATTGACAGCATAGCAGGAATGAAAATCATTTATAGTGAAATTAAGCAACGGAAAAGTAGGATAAAATTAACTGTAAACACAAACTAAAATTAAGCACATTTAACTTTAAGACACAACTACTTTAATACATTTACATGGCACTGAAGATACCAACAAACAGCAAGGGGCAACTCAGGAATAAAGCTTTAATAAGAGAATGTCGATTACGAAATACCTAAGGTGATATCGTAAGTCAAGCTCATGCAAATGTGAAAAGACCTGCAGGAATATGGTGTCAATAGAGTATGTTAGCCCAAAAAGATTTCTAATCACAACTTCAAATCATCTATCAGAATAATATATACTTATGGAAACATGTCTTCTAGCCATATAAATTTCATCTTCTATGTGAAACACAACATGTTACAACTTCACCTTCAGCTGTTCAGTTCATCCACATTATTATTTATTCATTTGTTAAATTTGTCAATCTATAGGCAAGTCTGAGACTTTGCTGAATTGATTTCTTCATAAACTACACACCAGAAACGAATTATTGCTAGCTGAAACAAAATGAGCAAATCGAACAAACCATACACTAGAAAGTACTATTACACTTCCATAGGGGTGATCTCAATATGGCAAACGGAAATTGAAAATACAGTATGCATCGAAATAGAGCCGAAGATTTAGAGTGGGTAATTGGTTTTCATTTTTACAATATGTCAGTATTCGATTCCGTTTCGATCTCGGTTTTGGTTTACCGAATCTTATGGAATACATAATCAATTTTTATATATTTTTTATTCAATTTATATATGCACTTTTATATTTATTATTTAATGTTATACTATTTTTTATTTTTAAATTTCCAAAATTAAAAAAAAAAACAAATAAAAAAATGCAAGTATGGCTCTATTGCTTAATTTTGTACTATTTATTTTTTTTCAAAAAGAATTGGTAAACTCAATTCCGAACTAGAAAACCAAAAATAAATTCGGTTAATAACCGGACCAAACGGATTAATTTAGTAAGGCATTTTGGGGTATCAAAATTTCAGTTCGGTTGGTTTTACCAAATGTAACACCCCTACACATCCATCTTAGGGTAGACACTTCTTTCACTCAATGGTATCTTAAATTCCTATTGGAATATGATTGATATCCATTTAATCAACCGTATCTTTGGTTTTCCTGCCTTATTCTGTACTTTCTTCTTTATTTTTTCTTACAAGTTCTTTCTTCCTTCTCAAGACGTATCTCCCATTATGGGGGACACTAGGATTTTTAATTAAGGGGGTCAAGAATTAATTGATAATCTCCCTGTCCCAAATTTAAATTTATTACTCCTATTATCTTTTTTGAGACGTCCCAAAAATAAGACTCCATTTCCTAAAATGAATTTTTTTTTACAAAAAATACCCTCACTAAATTTGATGTGACGCCACTAACTCTAAGCACTACTTTTGAGATCAATATTGTAAGATACTCAAAACTTTTACTATATTTCGGGTCAAAACGGATATGTAATTTTGGGATGGAAAGAGTGGTACTTTGATTAAGCGAAGAAAATAAGTCATTATCTAAAAGAATATATAAAATGACTTACTTATTAATTGTTTTACAACTATGTCTCCTATTTGTCATTTTTCGAACTTTTGCATAACACTATCATTTTAAGCACTAGTAAACATATTCTCCCAATATATGTAAAGAAGCAAGCATTTGTAATTGTTCATCCTTTTGGTTCTAAAATCAGCCATATTTTTTTTCATAGATATACACTGGAGTCACATTTTGTATAAGCCAAAATATAAGAATTTGAAAACCCAAATTAGAAAGATTAACTTGGTTGGTCAGCTGACAGCATATATAATGATAAAGTCACCTCTGCTCGCACTTCTGTCTCCACAATTTTCTCATCTCTCTCTTCATCTTCTTTTTTGCTTTTCTCATTTTCTATTTTCTTTTCTCAAGGTCTTATGGAAACAACTTAAGACTCCATCACCAGCACCACCAATTACCTTGGGGTTCTTGGTTGATTTGGGTGTTGTTGGTGGCTGTAGTGAAGACAGAAGGTAATATGGCATAAGCTTAAGGCCATGAAAGTAATACTGATGAGAAAGACTAGGTGAGGACTGTGGCTGGGAGCTACAGTGGTGGTGCAGGTGAAGGTTTATTAGGTAACATGGAAAGGTGGGCAAGTAGACACTGGAAAGGGGGCTGGAGGCCACAGGGGATGATGCTCGTTGGCTGGAGGAGGTTGAACTGGCAAAAGGGCGGAAGGGGCAGCAGGGTTAGAAGAAGTGGGAGTCTTACAGTCTTTTTCTAGGTCAAAGCCTCGGTGCTCATTAACCCAGCCAATAAAACCATTTTAGCTTTTAAGCACCCAAAGGGTTTTTCATTGAGCTCGTGAGCTTTTTCTTGTGGTTTTTATCAAACATATGTAAAATGAAGAGTGTGCTTGTAAGCTGGTTTGCAATCCCAAATGGTCTCCTAATCTTCCCTGTATGACAATGGTGTTCATGTCCAAAAACCATTCATTTGAAATCAATCAAGAGCTGGAGAAAAGATAAAACTAATTGCATGCTCTTACTCCATGCCAACACTCACCCTCCTTCCTACAGGATGCCTTTGTTTATACATTTAGAACTTTTCTGCTTTTTCCCTCCCCTGAAAACAAAATTTTTCTGTCTTGCAAAAGAATTTGAGCAGTCAACAAGAGAAAGAGTGAAAAATAGCACAATATCAACAAACCAGAAGATCAGCTAATATAAACCATGTGCTTCTAAAAAACAGAACAGCAGTAGTACAAAGTTTAAACAGGGGGTAAAGAATGAAACTTAGTCTCATACCTTTCGGGAAACCAGTCGAATTGTTCTCAATGCCACCTTAGAGAATATTGCAGTTCGCAGTTCTATAGCAAAAGAATTGCAGTAAATTCCAGAACCCAAAAAAAAAAAACAAAAAGAGCATATATGTCATTGTAGAGGCAATTTTTCCATACTAAAAAATAGCAGAGAAGCTTTAGAAGCAAAATTATCATTTAGTCCCATAACTTAGCCTTGATTCTCATATTTTAAGAGCAACAGTGTAGCATTAAGCAGGAAAACCAAACACTCAGTTAAGTTCACAATAATATACCATTGAAAGCAGACGCCCCTGACCGTGCTATACCATATCCAATCAGAATCGCAGCGGGGCTAGCAAAAAGAGCTAAAAATGTAGAATTAGCAGCCGTAAACTCAGCAAGAGCACCAGCATTGCCTGTGGCTGTTGCTAACCAATCAACAGCTAGCTTAAACAAGAATGGCACCTGAACATTTACCACCTACACACCCCCAACCAAAGGGAAAAATAATGAAAATTCAAAACATAGTAAATCCAAATATGATGTATAAATAGTATTTTTGCAAAATAGTTACTTTGGCGCCAATTAGAAGGACCAAGGCAGCAATGACTCGAAGCCGAAATTCAAGATTATCTTTCATCCATAGGTATTTAGAGAGAGTTGCGATGATTTTAGTGTCAGGGACTTGCCCTCCGGAAGCCCCAGTTTTACTCAACAACGTCGTTTTCTCTTGCTTTGATGCTGGACTTGCCTCCGTTGAAAACAGCGCATACCCATTTGGCGAGGAACCCTGTTTGCCAATAATTCATAAAAAGCCCATAAATTCATTCAAGAAAATAATACTGAAACATATTGAAATGATATTATACTATAAGGGAAAATTGAAATAAATGTGCTAACAGGGTTTTGAGGAGGTCTGGAAGGGAAATCGGAGAGGAAAGCATTGAGCTTGAGCACAGACGGCATCGTTCTCGCGGAACTCCACAACCTGGGTTGACTTGAGAGACTTCTAGCTCCAGCAAAGACGGAGCTCAGATTGGATTGAAGCGCGACGAGAGGTGGGTTCAGAACTGCCTGCGAAGTATGATTAAAACAGCGAGAAGGAAAGTAGTGATTCATCATCCTCAAACACCTCGACGCAAATGCTGCCTGCATATTTTTTCGCCTCTTGTAGTTGTCTCAATGCATTTGAAGAAAATCTGAAAGGCAGTGAAAAAAATTTCACCAAGTGTTTGATAAAATGCTTGAGAGTGCACTCAAAAGTGAATTGCGACCAGTTGCTTGTGATTCAGACACGGCATTTGCCGGTAAGAGAGAATCTGCACCTTGCTGCTTTTTCGGTGCTGAAATAGTCGAAACAATAGACTTCGTGATTGACAAAGTGCGAGTTCGGTAAAAAATAGAAGAAAACCTTAGACCATGGAGTAATGATCCAACTAATATTGGATCTTCTTTTATTTACTTTTTTATTCAAATATTGCATAGAATATTGTCTATATTCATTAAATTGTGAACTTTGGTCATGATTGTAGGTAGATTCATTTTGAATTAGTTTAAATTTATATATCTTTATTTATAAAAGGCTCTCTTTGTGTCTATTTATTCAGTAAAGTTCACTTCAATAAATTATGATTATAATTTTGTGTTATTTTAATGAACAAAAGCACTATTAGGTCAGTTAGTCCGATTATGATGTAGAATTATTTGAGTTGAGTTCCCATGTGATTGACCCAATAATTCTAGAAAGACGTGTCTTTCTTTCTAAATTTAGTGTCTAATCTATATTTTTTGCATTAATATACACTGATGGTACAAACTTAAATATTGTTTTTAAAATCAGAGCAGATCCACCAATTCGTGGAGTGACGGCCAGTACTCTTAGCCTTAAATAATTATTTATACAGTTCAATGAGTTAAACTCGATCAAATTATTATTTATTTTTTTTGTTGAGAAAGTTTAAAACTTTAAACTTAGTTATTTTGTTACATTTACGTGATTATTTGAATTTTGTGTTTTGTTAGATATTTTTTTAATTGATTATTTATTTAATTTTTACCTTTAAAATGTGTATTGCATGACAATTAGTGTAATATATTATCATTTTACATAATAAAATAAAAAATATAACTAATTTTCATTAGACCAATTTGATAAGTGAATTTTATACCTATTAATTGAGTACCATTTACTTAACTTTTTGTTTAGTTTTTGAGATTTTTGTGAGTTTTATTATCGTTTTTTAATGTTATTTTGCAGATTTGTAGATGAATGAAGAATGTTATTTGAATATACTAAAATCTACATTCAACTTATATATTTTTTTTAAAAAAATAAATAATAAAAAATAAAATAAAAATTCGAGTAGAGTACAGTAGTTACAGCACCCAGGCGCTGTCAATTCGCACCTAGGTGTTGCCAACCGGAATTTTAAGGGCAAAATGGTCATTTTGCCCTCTTTATAGCATCTCACATCTAATTTTTAACATTCCAAAAACTTCCAAATTATTTTTTAGAAAGGGGAAGAGAGGAGAGAAGAAAAAAACAAGCCAAGAAAAAAAAAAGAAAGAAGAGAAGAAGATGAGAGAATTCTTCCATGATTTGATAAGAAAACATCTGTAAGGGAAGAAACTTATCATCTTCCAAGTTCCATTTTATTTTTCTCTTTCTTTCTTTGATTATGTGTAATATTGTTAACTTGTCTTTCATTTTCACCATTAACAAATATTTTTTTTTAGAGTTATGATGTAATCTAATTAAGATATTTTGAATATTTGTATCAATTCAATTCTTGATTTATTTTTAAATTGAGTTTTTTACATGGTTTTTAATGCTTTCAATTACTTGACCATTAATTGAATAATATGATAACCATATTGACCCAAAATGTGATATATGTGTCTAGTTTTATGTATACAAAACTATAAATTGCATATGAGATATAAATATATTTATATGATTTGTGTAGTCTTGTTTGAGATCCATAAAACCTAATGAATTGTTGATTGTTGTAATTCACATAGGAATATAGTGGATTAGTAATTGATGATATTTCGTTAGATCTCGCGAGGGGCTAGTGGATAATTTAGGGATTCACGACTATATCACTTGGGAAATAAATTGAGATTAATGAGATAAATTATTTAATTCGCACTAATTATGGTGAAATCATAACCCTAGATCTTTAAATTATTGAATTCCATCAATTATTATTTTTTATTATTAGTTTAGTTTAGCTAAATTTAGTTTTTAATCATCAACGCATTCTTGCATTTATTCAAATAAAATTAGAGTTAACATAATTTTGGTATTTAATAGTTCAACAATTATCATGGTAACGATACTCTATTCATCACTTTATTATTTATTAACGATAACGTACACTTGCGTTCACTAAATTCCGCAACAAGTTTTTGGTGCATTTGTCATGAACTGTTTTGTTTTGTTAATATCGATACCAAGTAATTCTAATTTTAGTTTAATTTTTTTGCTTTTCTTTTACTTTCGTTTTCTATTTTAAATTTTCAGGCGTTGATCGAAGGTAAAGAATGAAACTCCTAAACAAATCTCAAAGAACCATGGCACACGTAAGGGAAAATGCAGAGAACAATAAGACACTGTGTGATTATGTTATGCCTATGGTTGTTGATACATTCTTGGGAATTAGGCACCCAGTCATTCACACAAATAATTTTGAGATCAAACCGGCTATTATTCAGATGATTCAAGCTAAGCAATTTTGTGGATTAGCCAATGAGGATCCAATTGCACACATAGTTGATTTTCTCAAAATTTGTGATGCATTCAAGTACAATGGCGTTACTAATGATGCCATTAGATTGAGATTATTTCCATTTTCACTTCGGGACAATGCCAAAATTTGGTTGAATTCTTTACCTGCTGGGACAATCACTACTTACGCACGCTTAGCTCAAAGATTTCTAGTTAAGTTTTTCCCACTTGCTAAGACATCAAAGATGCGAAATGATATCATTACATTTGCTCAATATGACATTGAATCCTTGCATAAGGCTTGAGAAAGGTACAAGGATCTATTGAGGAGGTGCCCACATCACGACTTACCAGATTGATAAGTACATATTTTTATATTTATTTGTATCAATTCTTCTGCGTCTTCTTTGCTTTGTTCTTGTTAATAATAGGTTTTTATTAATATTTTATGTGTGATAGGAGTTTGTAAATCAAAAGATCGAAAATGAGCCAAAAAGAAGCATTATTGGGTCAAATTAACAAGATTTCACTGCGGCAGCTTTGGTATTTTGGGCATAAATTTCTGATCTAAAGCTCTATTGACCTAATTCGTGGCTTATTGAAAATATAAGAGATATATCTACAACTTTGGAAATATAAGAGATATTCTCCACAAATGTGATATTGATCTGATTCAAGTGTCTAAAGAGAGCTAACATATAGTACTACAATTGTTATGAAGACACGAAAGGCCAATTCATCCTAAAAAGAGGTCAAACATCTATTTAAAAGGGATATATAATATCAGACAGCCATTTTGGAGAAGAAGAAAACAGTAGCATCGGCGCCTAGGCACCGTGCTTATTGTCCTCTTTGAGAAATATGGCACCTAGGTGCCATATTTTAGCGCCTAGGCGCTATTCATGTAGGAAAATTGATTCCTTTGCTTAAAATGACAATTTTTTATACCTTTTGGCACATGTTTGTAATATGTATACACTAGATACATTTAATACATCACACAATACACCTCATACACTTTACACCACACATACAACACACCTTAAATACTTTACACCAAGCACACAACACACCTTAGACACTTTACAACAAATCACAACACCATCTCACATTATAAATACACGATAAGTGTGGGGGAGCTCAAAGAAAGAAGGAAAAAATGGAAAAATATTAAAAAAACATATATATAAAAAAAAGAAAAAGAAAGTTGCAAAATATTGAAAAAAAAGAAGCTTATTGTGAGTTGCAACTAAAATGAGATATTACAAAGTTGATGAGAATGATAAAGAATGGTCCAACACAATGATATTAGGCCCAAATGTTGAGACTTGTGGATTATGAGAATCATTCCTTTGAAGAAATTTATGTCTCTCATTCCATGAAGTTTTTAGAATTTTTGTTGCATCCTATCCATTTCTTTCTTACGCCACACACTACCCATTGGCCCCATTACAATCATTGTTTAAGGCATTTTGATTTCATGTAATGCCTTCGGTGTAGTGGAGATATGTGCTAAAGTAAAAGCCTATGATGTTCGACTCTTTCATTAGAAATCGGGTGATAGCTTTTGTGAGGTTCTATGAGAATTCACTTATTTGAATCATGTATGGTTTCATCACTATTGACAATGTCTATTCGCACACATACTTGAGTATGATTGTTGTGGAAATTTATTGACTTTTGAATAACTAAGGGTTAAATTCAACACTTGTTTGATTTCATTATCATATTACTTTATTACTCCCTGAGAATTAATCGTTGGAAGTTAGAGGTCATAGGTGTTTGTGGGCATCACCACTGGAAGCCCTCACGAGACTACATCTCATCTTCTATGGTCCACTTAGGGGTTTAAAGGCTTGTTGCATGTACTAAATGCAATCGTGATTTCCTATGAAAGTGGATTAGCTTAGTTTATGTTTATATCTTGTTTTAGGTTTGCTCGAGGACGATCAAAGGTTAAGTGGTGGGAATTTGATAAGTGCATATTTTTATATTTATTTGTATCAATTCTTCTATGTTTTCTTTGTTTTGTTCTTGTTAATAATAGATTTTTATTAATATTTTGTGTGTGATAGGTGTTTGGGAATCAAAAGATCGAAAATGAGTCAAAAAGAAGCATTATTGGGTCAAATTGACAAGATTTTAGTGCGGCAATTTTGATATTTTGGGCATAAATTTCTGATCTAAAGCTCTATTGACCTGATTCTTGACTTATTGGAAATATAAGAGATATATCTACAACTTTCGGTTAAAGAGTCAAACATGCACTGAAATTTCTAGATATGACAGTTTTTGTATATATGGCATAACTCTCTCCACAAATGTGATATTGATCTGATTCAAGTGGCTACAGAGAGCTAATAGATAGTACTACAATTCTTATGAAGATACTAAAGGCCAATTCATCCTAAAAAGAGGTCAAAAATCAGTTAAAAGGGGATATACAGTGTCAGACAGCCGTTTTGGAGAAGAAGAAAACAGTAGCATCGGCGCCTAGGCGCCCTGTTTTCGGTGCCTAGGCACTGTGCTTACTTTCCTCTTCGAGAAATATGGTGCCTAGGTGCCATATTTTAGCACCTAGGTGTTGTCCATGTAGGAAAATTTATTCCTTTGCTTAGAATGACAACGTTTTACACCTTTTGACACATGTTTATGATATGTATACACTAGATACATTTAATACATCACACAATACACCTCATATACTTTACACCAAACACACAACACACCTTAAACACTTTACACCAAACACACAACACACCTTAAACACTTTACACCGAGTACACAACACACCTTAGATACTTTACAACAAATCACAACAACATCTCACACTTTATAAATACACACTATCCTCTCAAACACAAAGATCAATTTTAAGATTCACTCACTCTCTACATTCACTCACATTTTGAAAGCACTCTTGGGATTTTGGAGCTTTAAGGAAGAAAAAGTGGAAGAGGCTTGGAGGAGGAGACATCCATAATCTACCATCAACCTCAACTATCTTCTTCAACCAATAAGTTTCTTTGATTCCCAATGTTGCTAATTTTTATTCTCTTGTCATTTCTTATCATGTTAGGCTAAACTTCCTTATTGGTTGAGATTGATTTCAAAGCCCTAGACATGAGATTTTGTAATTGAATGTTTGATATTATTAATTAATTTTTCAATTGAGGTTGTTTATGTTTTTCTATATTTAATGTGTTATGGGTATTTTCTT
The DNA here is from genome assembly GCA_019321725.1 of Paulownia fortunei. Taxonomy (NCBI): domain Eukaryota; kingdom Viridiplantae; phylum Streptophyta; class Magnoliopsida; order Lamiales; family Paulowniaceae; genus Paulownia; species Paulownia fortunei. Next base: position 7,387,643 of record CM033109.1, on the reverse strand, counting down.
ACTTTATTTGGGTGCGCAACCAAATCGGGTTTGAAAATTCCCTACAACTAGATTAGAGATTTTAGATCCATAATTGTCTTGAATTTCTAATCATGTGTAGTAAATTGTGATTAATGATTATGAGATATTTTTGTTAATTGCAATGGAAAACATAACCTAAGTTAAATGACCCGAGCTTGTGTGGTTGTTGCTTGGATCAATCTATTTTTCTTATTTTTATGCATCTATTGGATTAAATCTAGAGAGCTTGTTCTAGGTTGTTTGGTGGGTAGGGAATTAGATAGAGAGCTTGTTCTATCTAACGAGCAACTAAGGAAAGATTGGGGTAGTAGAGCTTGTTATTACCTACAGTTGATAATTTCATTGGTAAATTATTCATAATATTGATATGAAATTATAACTCATTGTCTAGTGGCAGCCAATGAAACATCAACCTACTTTAATTGATTGTTGATTGTTGTTTTGATTTTGATTGATTTATAATTTAATTAGTTTTAATTTTTGTGACTTAGTTAATCAACTCAACTCCCCCCAATCGTTTGTTGTTTATTTTTAGAGTTTGCTTGTTGAAGTCTTAGTTTTAGGTTAGTAATTTTGAAATTAAAATTCTTAGTTAGTTGAGTCGATAGTAAATCAATTTATCTTGATCCTCATGGGATCGACTCTTAGTCGCTCTATACTCGTTAAACCTTTATTGAAGAGTAAGGTTTAAATTTAGTAGGCCTATGACAACCGACCACAGATTGGTTGCTAGTACAGACTTTCTATAATGGTTTGAGTAACTCAACTAGAACTTTAGTTTATGCAGCAACTGGTGGAGACTTGATGGAAAAGACACATGATGAGGCCTACGACTTACTTGAAACCGTGGCTTCAAATGCTTATCAATAGTATTCTAAAAGAATATTCCAAAGAAAGAATTTGGAGTACATGTGCCCTCACTGCTCAAGTTGCCACATTGTCTGACCAGCTTAGTTCATTCACCACCAATGTTGTTTCCAAACCAGTTGAGGTATGTAATTTTTGCAATGGTCCTCATCCTAACACTAAATGTCAAGTTGATAATCCATTTGCTCCATCACAATCCGAATATGTGCAATTCATTGGAAACCCTAATGGGCAAAATAATATGTTCTCCAACTCATATAATCAAGGATGACACAATCATCCAAATCTTTCATGGAGAAATTGTCAAAATATAGTGAGGCCTCCATCAAATTTTCAGCCTCAACCTCCACCACAACCGCAACCGCCATCAAACAAAATCTCTTTTGAAGAAGCACTTGCCCAATTAACTATGAGCCCAATTCAATTTATGGCAAGAATGAAGGCTATTTTGCAGAAATAAGAGACTTCGATTCAGAATCAAGAAGCCTCTATTCGGAACTTAGAGGTTCACATGGGTCAAATTGCAATTATGCTTAGCACAAGGCCTCAAGGTTCATTTTCCAGCAACATTGAGACAAACCCCAAAGAGAATATGCATGCCATTACTCTTCGTAGTGGTAAGGAGTTGCCGAAACTTGAAAGAGAAGTCAATAATCCAAATAAGCCAGTAATGGAGAGTGTAGTTGAGGAGTTTAATGAAACTCCAAGCAAGAAAGTTGAGAAGCCTAAGTCAAAGTTATTTTCGGATAACTCTCCCCTTATGTGCCTCATATCCCATTTTCTTAGCGCTTCCAGAAACAAAATTTAGATAAGCAATTTTCTAAGTTTTGGATGTTTTTAAAAAGTTGCACATTAATATTCTTTTTGCAGATGCCCTTGAACAAATGCACAGCTACGTAAAATTCTTGAAAGAGATCATCTCCAATAAAAGAACGTTGGAGGAATATGAGACAGTGACACTTACTGAGGAATGCAGCGCCATCCTACAAAAGAAGTTACCACCTAAGTTGAAAGATCCAGAGAATTTTATGATTCCTTGCACCATTGGAAATTCATTTTTTGATAAAGTTTTATGCGATTTGGGTGCAAGTATAAATATAATGCCTCTCTCTGTATACAGGAAACTTAGGCTTGGAGAAACAAAGCCAACAATTGTATCTCTGCAACCCGCTGATAGGTTTACTAAGTACCCTAGGGGAATAATCGAAGATGTATTAGTGAAAGTGGACAAGTTCATCTTCCCTACAGATTTCATCGAATTAGATATGGAAGAAGATCAAGATATTTTAATAATTCTTGGTCGACCATTTTTAGCTACGGGGAGAGCTCTTATCGATATGTAGAAGGGTGAACTGATTTTGAGAGTTTAAGATGAACAAGTTTCATTCAATGTGTTGAAGGAGATAAAACATCGAAGTGGAGTTGATAGTTGCTTGCGAGTGAAAACTGTTAACAAATGCATGAAAGTGACTATTTCAGAGAAACAACCACCTCAACCTTTAACAACTTATTCATTTGGAATTCCAAACAAAGATGATCTTGAAACTTTGAAATTTGTGTACCAAGCGAGTTGGCAATGACTGAAATGGTACAATGATGGTAGAGGGAGCCTCAATGAGTCTATGATCATTTTACCAAACCCAAGCTGACGAGATCCATAAATAGTCAAGCTGAAGACTATAAATTAAGCACTTTTGGAGAGACAACCTAAGTGTTTTAAATTTTCTTTTATTTTTATTTCGTAGGTTTATTTAGTTGTTTAATATTTATTTTTTCCTTTTAGTTTGATGATTTTTTTCTCATTTCAGGATTCAACTCAAGTTTGGTGGAGGATTTGTAAAATAAGGAGTGATATGTCATCAATTAATAAATGCACATCCATCATTGTTCTAGAAGAGGATGATGATGAAGTTGATATGAACTAACACTATTCAAGGAAGTCTTCTATACCTTATCTTGCTTTATTTAACATTGAGGACAATGTTAGTTGTAAATTTGGGGGTGGATGTATATGCTTCATTTGATTTTGTTTGTTTATAACTTTTGAAAATTGATGAATATTGTGCTTATGTCTGTACTTGATTCTTGTGGTAATTTTTACCTTTCTTGTAAGCCTTTGACATATTGAACACATAACCTTGAATATTTGGTTTTTCTGCTTTCTTAGAAGAAGTTTATGTGAACTCGATATTTTTTTTAAGATCTCATAAAATTTTAGAACTTGTTTGATTATCACTGGAGGCGAAATCTTAGACTACATAACATTAAAGAAGTGATTTATGCCATTTTGGACCATTTGAGCCTTTCAAGTCATCCTGTTTATGATGTTTAATCCATTGTGTCCCCTCGTTGAGCATGTTGAGCTATTTTCTTTGTCACCCTACAAAAATTAACCTCAGCCAAAGAATTGAATTTTTTTTTATCTTACATATTACCTTACACTCAGCTCATGGGTATTCTAGTAACATTATTTTGAGTATTGAAAGTGGTTTTAAAAAAATATTTGGCAAAAGAGATGTGGTGATTTGTATAAAACTATAAAAAAATTATAAAAAAATATGAGAAAGAGTGCAACATCCATTGTTCATAAAAATAAATAAGTTTGGGGGTGAGCACTTCAAAAAATATATATATAAAAAAAAAGAAAACGAAGAGAGTTTAATGAATAAAGTGGTATGACAAATCAAGAGATTAAAGGTTCGTGAAGGTATGAGACGATGATGTGGTGTTGCTCATTAACAAGGTTCTAAAATAGTTGTGTGCTATGAGTAATTTGAGTCACTATATTATTTTTTATCCTACCATTACCTTAACCACACATTACAAGCTTTTGAAATCATAATGATTCTTAATGTTGTGTTAGTCTACATTAGTAGAGAGTGACATGAAAGGCAAACCTATGAAGTAAAAGAAAAATAGATAAATAAGAGATCAATAATTTGGTTTTGAGTTTGCATAAATCAATTCGAGTGGCAAAGAGTTAGATGTAAAAGGCTTAACACACACACACTCAAAGGATTTAAAGTTTGGTGAATTTGGCACTTGAGTTGAAATCGTAAATTTCAATGATATTTTGAGATTTTCTTAAGTTATAAGCTCACAATGATTTTTTAGGCATATTTGGTTAGTAGGTTTGATTATTACTTGTTATTTTACTTGTTTTATTTATTTCTTTTGCTCTAGGACCAACAAAATATTAAGTTTGGGGGGTATTTGAGGTTTTATTATTATTTTTTAATATTATTTTGCAGATTTGTAGATGAAGGAAAAATGTTACTTAAATGTACTAAAATCTACATTCAACCTATATTTTTCAAAATAAAAATAAAAATAAAAAAATTCAGTTCGAGTACAGTAGCTATAGTGCTTAAGGGCTGGAAAAGCAGCGCCCAGACGAGATTTTAAGGGCAAAATTTTGCCCTCTTTAGGGCATTTCTCATCTGATTTTTAATATTCCAAAATCCGAAAAAAAAACAAGTCAAGAAAGAAGAAGGAATAAGAGAAGAAGAGAATAAGACGAGAAAATTCTTCCATGATTTGAGAAGAAGGCATCTACAAGGGAAGAAACTCATCCTCTTTCAAGTTCTATTTTATTTTTCTCTTTCTTTCTTTGATTATTTGTAGAAAATCATAAATTGCATATGAGATAGGAGTATACTTACATAATTTGTGTATACTTACATGATTTGTGTATTATTGTTTGAGATCCATAGAACCTAATGAATTGTTGATTGTTGTAATTCACATAGGAATATAGTGGGTTAGTAATTGATGATATTTTCATTAGATCTCGGGAGAGGCTAGTGGATAATTTAGGGATTCTCGATTATCACTTGGGAAATAAATTGAGATTGATGAGATAAATTATTTAATTTGAACTAATTATGATGAAATCATAACCCTACATCTTTAAATTATTGAATTCCATCAATTGTTGCTTTTGATTATTAGTTTAGTTTAGTTAGATTTAGTTTTTAATCATCAACATATTCTTGGATTTATTCAATTAAAATTGGAGTGAACATAATTTCGATACTTAATAATTCAAAAGTTCTCGTGGGAACGATACTCTACTTATCATTTTATTACTTATTAACGATAACATACACTTACGTTCATTAAATTCCGCATCAATCCAACCAATGGTTGGACTGGTTGAACTATTAATCGGCAACAAGATTAATTTAGTTATCGATCCATTTATGAAAATACTAAATTTAAATATAGTCTCTTTTAGTATAATCTTAGTTAATTTGTTTTTATTGAATAACCTTCAAATATCTTTAAAAAAATGCATTATATGAATATAATAATACACGGGAAAGTTTTTATAATTTCACCGAATTTGACACTAATAGAGAAGGTGAAATAAGTAAATTCAAAGTAAGGGGTGAAAAACAAAGATCTTTCTTTCTTTCTTTTCTTTTTTTCCTATTCATCCCATGAATAGACTCAATATATTTTTTTCCACCCTCACTAGTGAATGCCACAGTCTCACGAATTTTTCTTAAGGTTTTGTTGTACAAAATTTAAAGTTAAAAGTTCTTTAAACAGAATGCCTAACTGTAAGTATGGAACATTGAAGTCAAGAAAGAATACTCATTTACATGCAGTCATATTTTGATGTAATTTTTCGTGACATCCAATTATTCTCCCAAAAAGTGGTTACATGTCTATATGAGATTAAATAGGAGATGAAAAATTAATTTTTCATTTATTTTTCTATTTTCTACTTTTTCATCAAGTACAAGCACAAAATAATTGTCCTTTCTTTGCTAGGACAATTTCCACTTTATTTTGGAGCTCAAAAAAATTCCAGAGTTTTGGACATAACTTGGGGCCAATGTATGCATATCCTAGCAATTGTCCAAAATTGAGGCAGTTTCTTATCTTCTTTTTGGACCATATAATAGGAGAATCTTCAATCTGGTTCTTTCCTTTTCTTTTTCTTATTTTTCTTGCTTTCATTTTCATCTTTTTGGTTTATGGCAGTCTTCCTCCTCTACGTTTACAGATAAAACTCTTGGCACAAATGGCAGCTGCAGCCTGCTCATTTCAAGGAGCATTTCTTCCTTCACTCAGTCATAGCCAGAAACAGCTCCCACTCTGCATTAGAAAAGCAACAACAATTGGAAAGAATGCATCAACAAGAGGAAGAACACATAAGAAGGCTGCAACAAAATGTAGCATAGGTTTAGGTGATTTCATTGGAGGAGACCTCGTAAAGTTTGATTTAGGGCAGTGGTTGTCTGACGTGGAGGAGCATAAGGCCCTGGCCATCTACTCCCCGCATGAGGGTGGCTACGAGGGGAGGTACCTCAACCGTCTCCGGTACCAAGGTTATCATTTCTTGGATCTCTCAGCACGCGGTTTAGGTGACCCTGAGACCACCCTCACCAAGATTCACCCCGTTTGCCCAGTAAGTATGTTTGGTCTCATGTCTCACTATATTTATCAAGAGTAGTAGAGCTGTTATGTGTATCTATCTGTCTCACACAGTTCATAAAGTAATACGAGGGAGAGAGAGCTTCAATGTTTGATAGGTGTACCAATGTATCTGGTATAGCCATTCAAGTAAATTGCATCTCTTCATGTGTGCCAAAGGTGTGAAAATCTGATATACAGATAATATTTCAGGCTCATGTGGGGAAGCAACCAATAGCTAGATGGTATTTCCCTCCAGAAGTTGATTACAGGCTCTCTTTGCTACCTCCAAATGCCAAAGGGCTGGTGGTTTGGATTATTGAAGCTAAGGTCTGCAAACTGTGGGCTTTTCCTGTCCATTTATGAGAAATATGGCATCCAATATACTTATGTTTTTGTGATTTCACACTGTTCAGGTTTTATCCAAGGCAGAACTGCAGTTTCTTGCCATACTTCCCTCACTAAGACCGCGAGTCAGGGTCATTGCAGAATGCGGTAACTGGTATGCATCATACAGCCCCACCCCACCCCTCCCCTTTCCACTCAAACACACACACACAATCAAACTTTGCAATCACGTTCAGTAAGACAACCATTTGAGCATCACTTTTATATGCAGGAGAAAGTTTATGTGGAAACCACTAAAAGAAATTGCAGGATTACCAGCAACAGAACAAGTTTCAAATCAGTGAAAGAAAAATGCAGCAGATAGAAATGTTCAATCAGCTTAAGGCTAGATACTGTTGTTCAATTCTTCAGTTTGTTAGAATTTCTGGGGTGCTTTGCCGCTGTAAAGGCATAGACTCTATAACAACGAAGCACCAAAAATCAAAGATACCATCTAAAAATTGTACATTGGCAAGCATTGAATTGTTATACTGTAACAGAATTAATCTCGCATTTCTTGCTCTTTTTTATCCCCCCCAGAATTCACTATAAAGGTATCATCTGGAGGGAAACTGTTGCTGTAGTCTCATTTTTCTTTTGCAATGATGTTTCTACCATTAGAGTTTGGAATTGGTCTCACCATTATCCACTTTGTGAGAATACGCATACAATGCAGACATCAGACAACACCTTTGTGATTCACGAGTGTAACGTCAACTATCAAATAGTTCTCAAAAGCACAAATTGCGTACAAATTGAATAACTTAATATTATGATGGTCAATAAACACTTGAAACAGCAGCAGAACGGAGTTAACAATCTAAATACACACAATATTTTGCCAAAAAAAAGAAAGAAGATGAAAAGAAGAGCTTTGCAAGAGCAATTTTACTGCTAATCAGAATTCTAAGATGGCCTAGATATATATCTACTCCCTAGCAAAGATGGAGATGCTGCTATAACAAACCAAAATGGGACATTACACATATGTGTGGATCCTCATACTTATCGACCAAAAAGGGACCTCTGTCCTACCGTGCTTTGATATGTAAACCAAGTTTAGCTTACAGGTGGGAGGCTATAATTTTCTCTTAAGCCTCCCATAAGCCTTGCAGATCAAGGCGTTGGAGGATGCCAAGATTGACTCTCTTGAAGGGCCTACCATCGCTCACTTCATGTCAAGCTCATTCAACTGATGAACTTGGATCTTTAATCTGTCAATCTGCTCATCTTACACATGGATATATAGGCAGTTGGGCGCCAACGCTACAGCTATTGTTTGCTGAACTTTTCAGCAGATTGTTGTCATGAGAACTAGTCACAGGAGCAGGATAGGTGTCCTTACCACCTCATTTTGATGAATGGATGAATGTGCAATGGGAGTCTTTGCTGCAAATCCCCACTCAAATATGGGTGGATGCTCTCTTGGGTCACTGCTCCAAAACCGTAATGCACCAACAAAATAAAAGTTGCTCTTCAATCTTCATTCATTCAGCCCCATATAACCCTTGAAAAATGTTTCTTGCTGCTGACCTTAATAGTTATACATGTGTAATTGACTCTTGTCCCAACAAATCTAGATACACAGTTTCCAAACAAGCCTGTGTCTCTCCAATACACAATCTTAAGAAATTTAGAAACTTATCCCTTTAAATTCTTATAGTTAATTCAAAAATAAAACATTTTCAACCTCTTTTTCCTACCAAAACCAATTCTATGTTTTTATTCCACTTAGCATTTCCACACAATTTTTTTCACGTCTGTATATCTATGTTTATATACCTTACTGCTCCACGTGTAGCAGAGATTTTCCAATTTTCGCAAAAAAAGAAAGAACGTGGGTGTTTATACTTTTTGGTGCTGCGCGAAAGAGCACAGGCAGACCACAGAAGCATTGTTATAACTGGGTGGGCAGCATACAGAAAAACACTTATGATTGTACTTCTCTTATTCAATGGTTGTTATTTGACTCCTCAGCCAATAAGAGTAATCAAAGAATGGCAGCATCGCTGAATCGGATAGGGTGGTGGCTTTTCTTATTTGATTACTGAAATTAAAACAGTGCAAAAAAAAAAAAAAAAGAAAAGAAAAGCTTTCAAGAAACAAAAAAGAAAATCCTTCCAAATCTTTGCTATTTTAAACAGTTTCGATGAATTTACATTTTGAATCCAAAATGGCAAAATCCAACATACTTCTTGCTGAACATCCCCCCCACCCAAGTCTTGTGCTTCTGCATGCATTATAGAGGTTTAGATTCAAGAAGCCCTGTGAGTTGTAGGTGTACATGTTTTGAGTGATTCCTTAAGATTTCAAACTAATCAAAAAGGCAAGTGACCAAAAGTTAATGAAAATACTTAACCCCTACAACAGATGTGATATTTCTATTTTTATTTATCTTAGGAGGTCAACAGTATACAGTTTCTCATGATTCAACGACAAGTATACTACTTCAGAAAGGTCCAGCGAGTTAGATAACTTATAACTAGTTCACAAAGCTAACTGAAGAAAGTGAACACAATTAAACGCATTGTTTTCACAGTTTCTAAAGTCTAGTCTGATACTGAGTTTAGAATCACATTTTCAGTAAAAATGATAGAGAGAATCAAAGGTTATGTTTGTTTTTTGTTCTCCCGGAATGAAAACGCATTTGGAAGTACCTTCCCCCAAAACAAATCCATTCTCCTCAAAAATACTGTAAGCCCAGCCCACTATAGATCAACATCGTTACATTATTTAATCAATAGATGTTATCCATTATTATATTAGTATAAATAAATATCATCTTCTTTTTACCTTAAAAATACAACATAATTCATTAAAAAAAACTAATGTGATACAATTAATGTGACAAAATATTACCAGACATGACATCTACATCTAGTGGAAAACAATGTCTCCCTCCAAAACAAAAGCAAACATTACTTTCATCCATTCTCATTCACAAATCCCACTCCCCAAAACACCTTCCCAAAACAACTTCCTCAAAACACCCAAAACAAATCCAAACATTGCCAAAGGGAAGATGCAGAGCTCCTAGTAAGAAAACGCTGCTCCAAGTACACATGAATGTAAATTGTTTCCCCCACATCCCTAATCTCCAAGCATCAGCTGCAGATCATCACTCTGGCAGAATTCAGAATTATACGATGTGACATCACCAGTTTTTCAATTATCTCTATATCACCCATACATGAAAAATATGGGTTGCAATATCCATTACCTCACTGGATACTCTTGTAACAAGCAAACTGTTGTTTTCAGCATCAACTCCCTTGCATTATCCTCTTGCTGGCTAATCTGGCCCAATTTTAGGATCTCTTTTTTAGTCAGTACAATGAAATTGAATACCCTTGTGGTGTTTACATCCCTGTCCTAGTTGGTTTACAGGCTGCCAAAGTGCCTGAAGGGTGGATGGAACCTGGAGGAAGATGATAACAGCTAATGAAAGTTCAACAAATCACTGTGAAGCATGAAAAATTTGCTGCGAGAATATCATGCCTGCCAAAATGCAAAGTTTCTGAAGATAAAAGGAGGTAGATTCATTTTCATCATCCAGACTCTTATAATGAAGCCCCAGAGAACAACTAAGATTGCCAAGTAAAGCTTCTCGAAACCTAAGAACCAAGAAGACAACCAGAACCTTACCCAAAAACTTGAAAAAAAAAAAAAAAAAAGACAAAAAAGGAAGAAGGCAGCTAGAAGAAAAATAGGAGTCAGCTTCTTGTACCTGCAGCTGAAGAAAGGAGGTACAAATTGTAAATGCAATTTCAACACACCAAACCACCACCTACGGAGTTCCGCATTGTCAACAAAAAATGCCGCCAGAAAGGACCACAAAAGTTTCATGTTTTCTCTCTATGTAAACAAATTTAAAAAACCCACTTCAGTTCACTGCACTAGGGAACCATAGTTGATGCACCTGAAATATATTGTTTATCCAATTTATATTTGGGGGAAATGATGGATGTCCTGTAGATTTCCTCATTGTTAATATCATCTAAAATTAATATGACCACAAAAATGCTATCCCATAAGTATCTTGTCATGCTTATGATGTTAAAACAATGTAAACTTGCTAGTAATCACGTAAAAGTATGCGTGATATACGAATGTACATATAGGAGTCCAATGTTCGTTGATGCAAATTTTAGTTAAATAATAGATCAGCTCTCTGGATCCACAAACATGTAACCGTAGAAGCCTGCCACCTAGGCAGGATTTAGGAATCCAATGTTTGGTGATGCAAATTTTAGTAAAATAATAGATCAGCTCTCTAGATCCACAAAGATGTAACCATAGAAGCCTGCCACCTAGAGAGAATTTTGCTCCTGAAGTAATAAGTCAAAGGCAAGGTCCAATTTTCATCACAAGTTCATAATTAACAACCCATAATTAGTTTCACCGTAAGTACCTCTTCTTTGTGGAACTTCATATGGCCAATTACTACCACAACATTGCACATGCTATTAATTTCCACTCGTTCACCACCTATTTTGGATGAGTGGGACAATATCAGATATTTCTTCCCAAAGCCAATAAACAAAGCAATATAGCCTATATTCTAGGCAGGTAACTCCTACCATAAGCCTGGAAGGTAAGTGTGTAACAATCATATTGTGTGATCACCACGGGTTAAATATTATGTGACTAAGCATGTATAGGTGATAGAGATATCAAAAAGTTATTTCAACAATAGTACCTAAAAGGCATAATTCTTGCATCCAAAATCACAGAACGACAGTCATCTCTTATAGGGCTTGAGGTGATACTCTTTAAATTCTGAACCAAAAGTTATTGATTCTTCCTCGAGCTTCTTCTTCAATCTTCTCCAAGTCCTCAACATATCAGCTTGAATCAAGCCTCGATACAGGGTCTCAAAAGTAACCTTTTGTGGAAGAAATCCCTTCTCAATCATCTCCACGAAAAACTCACACGCCTGTCTCCATTTCCTTTTCTCGCACAATCCATGAACCAAAAGTGTATAAGCATCCAAATCCGGTCCAATCCCACTTGCATTCATATCATCCCAAACCTCCCATGCAAGACCCATTTTACCTAATTTCATGAACATTCCCAACAATATATTATATGTATGCATGTCAGGCGAAAGTAAAGAATCCTCCTCTTTCATCCTCCTATAGAACTTCATTGCACCATCCACATCCTTCCTACCCCTATACTCCTTAAAAAAGCAATTGTACGTTTCTGCTGGGGGACTAACCCCATAATGCACCATCTCATTCAACAACTCCTCAGCATCCTCCATCCTCCCACAAGAACAAAGACATTTTATGACAGAAGTATATGTTGCCACGCTCGGCCAAATCCCCTTCTCTTTCATCATCACCAACTTGTCTAAACACAACTGGGGCTTATGAGCCCTGCTATACACATGAAGCAAAATTGAGTAACTCGTCACATCAGGCTCCAACCCACCCTCATGCATTTCATCAAACACCTTCTCTGCTTGCCTAATCACGCTTTCAAACCTGCCCTCAGGATGCAAACTCGCACGCCTGCAAATCCCATTCAACAACACATTATAAGTAACCACATTCGGCTCAATCCCCCTCTCCAACATCTCCCCAAAAAACCTCTTTCCCATCTCAATTCTCCCCACCTTACACCACCCATAAATCAAAACAGTATACAACTTTGCGTCCGCTTCCACTCTATATTTCTCCTTGTTAAATACCTCCACCGCCACCTTCACAAACCCATACTTACACAGCGTATCCAAAAGATAACAAAAACAAAAACTAAACCGCGACTCGAAAATCTCATTACCAAGAAAAGCACCCATGTCGTAAAACGTACGAATTGCAGTTCTTGTCAACCCCGCGGAAACCAACCGTCTGATCAAGACGAAGAAAGTCGTGAAATCGGGCTTCGAATCACTCTTCTGGTTATCCATTTGTAAAATCAGCTGCCACGCGACATCAAATTGGCGAACTTTGCACAAAATGTCAATGATAATATTGTATGCTGCGGTGTCGAGAAGAGGAGAAGAAGAGGAGAGGTGGTGCGATTGAGTATACTTAAAGAAGGCGAGGGCAATCTTAGATTGGTGATTCAAGCGGAGAAGGGTCTGGTGGATTAAAGGCGGGGAAAGGGAAATACCGTAGAGTTGGAGGGAGGATTCCATGTGGTGGAATGGATTGTGGTGCCGAATCAGGACTTGGCAGAGAGAGTCCGCCTCCGTGGAGTGTTGGAGAGGCGGGAGAGATGGTTTCCCCACGGCCCCACATGGTGCCGGAGATTGGTTATGTTGTTCGGAGTCAGAAAATGAGTGGAAGAGTTTGAGCTGAAGCGTGGTTTTTGCCAATGCGAAACGGGGGCGGAGGAAATGAGAGAGCGCCGCCATTTGCGGCCTAAAGTGGTCGCCGTTCTTGTTTGTAAGATGGTGGTAAAAGTTTTATGCATGTATTTACTAGTATTGCTTTATTTGTGCAACATATTTCAATCCGTGTTTTTTTTTTTATTCTTATATATATCGTAATTATTTAAAATAATATATATACACACACACACACACACTAGGGTGTGTTGTTTATTAGGAGACTGAACGAGTGAAATCAATAATACAATGTTTCGTTCAAGTTTGATTAAATGTTTTATTTAACTTAAAAATGAATTTGACTTTTTATAAAAATCGAGCAAACTTTAATCAAACCAAAATAAATTGAATTTGATTAATTTGATATATTTATATGTTTAATTGCTTATTATCTTATTTTATAGAGTTTTAAGTGAACTTTAAAAAAAAAAATAGAAAACATGAAAAACACCTACTATTAATCCCAAAAAAGAAAAGAAAGACTAAAAACGGGGAAGGAGAAATGCAAAATGTTGAATTTGAAGAATATGTCTAGTTTTATTTCCCCATGATATTTTGTATATTTAGTCTAAAAATGTGTATTTCGCTTATTTTTATGATTTTGTTTTTCAAAAAGTTATCATATTTTCAAAACCTACACCCCTAATTTAGAGTATACACTCCATTCTTTAAAAAATACATTTTATTTTTATATTTAAAAACAATGCTACTAAATGTTTAAAATTTAAATATCAAATCAATTTGTGAACTCAATTACTCAAACATTACAATTCAATTATTCAATCACATTTTTTTATTTACTTATGCCTCAAAGAAAACTTTTTCAAGATATTTTTTTTTTCACAAAATAAAAATAAAAATAAATCCAAACACAGTGTGACGTCAAATACTATTATAGGAAAATGTGAATAATATGGAAATTATCTTGTTGTAATGGGTTAAGCGAGCTGGATAATTGCGGACGTGAAGCGCTTATCGATCACAAACTTGGTAGGTTGTTTCCTGCACACAAACTAGCGTTAGGGAGCGTTAGGGATATCGAGAATTGCGCGACGAAAACCATTCAATGCTTAAGTCAGTAAGTTACGTAGGTGAATTAAACTAAAAACTAGAAAGTGTTTAAGAATTAATTGAATGCATACCTTTCAATTATGAAAATAGGAAGGTATTTATAGCGAATAATGAAATTTTTATGGACTATTGGGTTTTCGGCCCATTGGAGAATTTTTTTATTCTTTAATCTCTAGGCCCACTTTTTTGGCCATATTGTCTGGACGTAGAGAATTTATTGTCTCGCCTGTTGCATTTCCACATCTAGACAGTGTGTATCATGATCGTGAAGAGCCAACCTCCACAACTTTATCAGGTCGGTCGAACTTCAATTTAAAGTATAGTACATATATTGATGATCCGACCCAAAATCAATCAAATAATACTGATGTTGTTGTTGTTGTTGTTGAGAGTGAACGTCGAGGTAGACGACAGCGCCACCGATATACTTGTGCCCCCAGTGGCCATTTTTAGTATTTTTTATTATTCTTGTATTTTTTAAAATTTTTATAATATATATATCCGGTACTGTAATTATTATCCAAAAAAATTAATTCCGTAATTATTAAATGTGTAATTATTACTAAAATCACAATTATAAAAGAAAGCGCAACACTAAATTATACTTTTATTAAAATAAAAATAAAAAAATTAAAAACGCAATTGAAATTTGTGCTTTCACAATATTTTAATTGTGCTTTCACGCAATTTATTAAAACTATCTAGTTATACGATAATTAATTAATTACTAATTATATGTACTATAATCTATTAAATTAGTCACATATAATCCAAGGAGAATTTTCAATTTTCCTGCTAAGTCATCTCATTATGGTTCTAAAGTAAGATTGTAAGAATATGAAAAAAAACAACAAAAAATATAAGATGTGCGAGTGCCAGAAGGTGGGTAAAATTAAAAAATATAAGATGTGTGAGTGCCAGATGAGAAAATAATAGAAAAGACATGTATTAGTTCTAATTTCCTAAAAAATAAAAGTGTTTAATTCCCTTTATCATTGACAAAAACCCTAGCCGTCACCCTTATAGGTTTATTCTGTTAGCCCAAGCTTATTGCAGGAGCTGCGACAACAATGGGTAAGTACATTCTTCACCTTCCTCCAAACCGTCATCCCATTTATAATCTAAACTACATCTTATATGGAGATTTTTATTGAAATTTGATTTGGTTGGGGGTATTCACATCGCAGGTGCCTACACATACGTGTCGGAGCTATGGAAGAAGAAGCAATCTGATGTGATGCGGTTCTTGCTTAGGGTTCGCTGCTGGGAGTACCGTCAGCTTCCCGCTGTTGTACGTGTCACCCACCCCACCCGCCCCGACAAGGCCCGTCGTCTCGGCTACAAGGCCAAACAGGTATATAGTATATATTTATTGAAAACCAATTCTGATTTTTCGCATCCCGTTTATTGATGATGGTACGCGTTTTGAAGTAAAGAAACGTAATTGTTTCAGTGTATGATTTGCTCTGTTTAATGCCCCTGGTTTTGAGTTGGCTTAACTGTTAGAAAGTGGCCTTATTCGATAGTTGAATGAAAAGGTTAAATCAGGTTCTGCTGTTGTAAGTCTCTAATATCTTCATAGAAATTTGCTTCCGAAATTTGTTCCAACTTACTGACTCTTTTTGATTGAAATTTTGTTAACATGGTCTATGGTTTAAAAATGCAATGAATCTATTGCAACTGCATAAGATTGAGTGGTATGTCTCAATGAAGACTAAACCTTTTCAAAAATTAATCTACTTATAATTATAATTTAACTATAGAAGGAACCTTTTTTCCTATAATAACTGATAAAATCTAATATAAAAAAAATGAAGAAATTCAACTCCCGAAACAAAGTCTCGTCATTGAAATAATGTGTAAAAAATGTGTGATGTATAGAACAAGTTTTATCTAAATGTGAAATGACTGATTACTGTGGTGAGTTAAAAGGAGCCATAATCATATCTAGTTAGTTTTTCTTAGCCTTATTTTGTGTGGTAAGAAGTGTGATGCAATAGTTAATTATTGATCCATAATCACATCTGAAGTTAAAGAGGTTTTTGAAGTTAAAGTAGAAAAAAGAGTTCGTAATGTGATTATTTCTTCATATTGTTTGTAATTATCTTCATGACGTGTATTTCATGAAACATGTTTGAATTGTGGTTGGCAACCTCTCAACATAAAAGGAAGTTCTTCGCCAACAATTAAATGTGCAAGTTCTAATCACTTTTATTCCTATTTATAAGAAAAAGTATTAATTGAACCCGATGAAGTATGATGTAAAAATTGTTGCCTAGGACCTGGAGATCCTTCTTTCCTATCCCAACCTTGGTGATTTTTAGTTAAAAGTCTTGTTAATATTAATTTTTCAATACCACTACCTTTTAAAAATTTATTTTTTTGTTTACAAATAATACATATAATTCGTTCTTGTTCTTTATGCAATTTAAAAAATTCCCAAATTTTACTAATTTTATTTCTACATGGAGGTTTACTGTGTGGGTATATTTTCATAATCTAAATCAATTGGATGATTATCTTGTGGGGTGTTTGCATTTTTTTCAATTATATCATTTTTTTCATCTATTGTTTGTGGAAATTTTTTATAAAAGATTTTCTTTTAGGGTGAGTATGAGTATAAAGAGAAGGATCACAAGTAGTAAAACTAGAAGAGGTAGGTGTATGGTGACAGGAAGGGGAAGAAGATTTCCTTGGAAAAAATCGGTATATGTTTCCACTTGATGGATTCATTTATTAAATAAAATTACAAATTCACAAATAAAATGCACAAAAAATCCACAAACAACATAACCATCAAATAAAATGCACAAAGAATCACAAGTAGTTTAATCACATGATGCAAAGAATTATAAAATTAAGGGAAGATGGTACCAAATAATTGTCGAAATCTTATAAGTTAATTGTTGAAAATTGAGAGCCTTGCAAGTTGCAACTTCAATTTCCAATTAAACTTGAAAGAGTGCATATAATAAGTAGTATTTGAAGAGATTTGTATTGAAAATTGAGAGAGAATGAGAGAGAGAAGTTGAATTTTTGTGGAAAAAATGAGTTCAAAGCTATTATAGAAATAATATTCATCATTTTTTTTATTAAGAATTTTTCTTTTGAGGGTTTTTTGATGAATTAATGGTAATATTATCGTTGATCCACTTTGGATGAACAGGGGCCTTCTGATTTCAACGGCTAGATGGTCCTGGCTGTTGAATCTGATAATTATATTAAAAAAACATTTAAGCCCCCCTAAAGAGTGCCGCATCCAACGACCCGAATTAATCTGGCCGTTGGATGTGGCATTAAATAGATTAAAAAATGGCAGCTGCCATCAGCTGTCCCCACTTCCCATCAATGCCAGAATCACTGTATTGATTATGGCCGTTGGATTTTAGTATTTACAAAAAAAAAAGCGCCACAGATTGGCAGTTGGGCCTTAGTTTTTTTGGTTGATGCCTTAGTTTTCTGGGCAGCCCAAAATAAAAAAAGGTCCAACATTAAATGTCCATTTTTTTCAAAAAGCCTAGTGGTTATGTGCAGGGCCTGTGCCGTTCCTGGGGCGGTGGGCTGGTTCACGGATTGGGCTGATTTTTTTTCCTTGGGCCTAATAGGGGCCCATTTCAAATAGCCCTGACCGGCCCATGTAGCTCATTGCTATTCACGGGCTGGTCCTCGGCCGGTTTGAAGCGGTCCGGTTACGAGCTGGGCCGGTTTGGCCCAGCCCATTTGACAACTCTAACTATATGAGGAATGAACTTGTTTCCAAAATTTGTTGTGAATTGTATAGGTTTATTCTTAATTAACTGTCTGGCTAGAATGTGTAGTATTCATATTTACCTCTTCATTGATACCTTTTTTGAGCTTTAATTTTCATCCTGTACTCATCTTTCCAATTTTATCAGTTTTCTTTCTTGTTTATTTAATTGTTATCATGTTTATTGGATCAATTCTACCTTTCAGGGGTATGTGATCTACCGTGTTCGTGTTAGACGTGGTGGAAGGAAGAGGCCAGTTCCCAAGGGTATTGTGTATGGTAAGCCCACCAACCAGGGTGTTACTCAGCTGAAATTCCAACGCAGCAAGCGGTCAGTGGCAGAGGAACGTGCCGGCAGGAAACTGGGCGGCCTTAGGGTTCTGAATTCTTACTGGATCAATGAGGTTTGTATTTAGATGTCTTCACATGTTCACCCATATATTATATTCACTCTTTTATGACAAATGCTTGCTTTGGATGGATTATATTGGGGTCCAGACTCCGGAATAGTAACTTAATAATAGACAGGCAAGAACTAGGCTTTCAATAACTGCTAGATTACTTGAATAATTGACTTCTTTATGATCAACTGGGTGGTTAAAACTCTTCAATCCCCTTTTAGAATAAGTAAAAAGAACTGAGAATTGTTAGGATTATCTGCTTGCTCATGATGGTTCAGGAGAATTGTCAATTTTTAGGTACAATTGAAGACTGCTGGAAGGAGTAAATATTAATCTGTCTTTAACTAGCAATGTGCAACTACGAATCTGCCAACCATGTTTATCTATCATCTTCCTGTTCATATTTTGTGATGGCAAAACTGTAATTGTTTACATTACAGGACTCGACTTACAAGTACTTCGAAGTAATATTGATTGATCCAGCCCATGCTGTTGTCCGCAATGACCCAAGGATCAACTGGATTTGCAATCCTGTCCACAAACACAGGGAGCTCCGAGGTCTTACCTCTGCTGGAAAGAAGTACAGAGGTCTAAGAGGAAAGGGCCACTTGCACCACAAAGCACGTCCTTCAAGAAGAGCCACCTGGAAGAGGAACCAAACACTCTCGCTTCGTCGTTACCGTTGATCTTGGTGAAGTTTGTTGGTGTTCCTATAACAAATGGAAATCTTGTTTCTGTGTTCTAGTTTTTGAGGGCTTGGGAAGAAGTTTAGTGATAATTTGCCAAACATGTTACCATTGCTGGGTTCAGGATATTGTCATGTTTTGCGACTGTGTGACATCATGTAAGCCATATCTTCACAATTCATGTGCAAGTTTTTTGTCATTTAAATTTACGGCTGTTACTTGAGTTAGTTTTTTATTCTTCGCACAACTATTACAAGTTTTATTACGGGCTGTTGAAAACCAAGTTGAAATAACACCTATGCGCGTGCATTGTTGGTTGGCATCTACATCCTTGTTCCTTGTATTGACCCCGATCATTTTTTGGGTCACCAAAATGGGTCTAAAATGATTGGGTCAACAAATGGGTCTAAAATGATTCACCAAGAAAGTGTTTTCCTCGGCCTCGTTTCCTTTGCACAACTAGGCTTGATTGGCAATTACAATTTTGTCAGGTCCATTATCTGACAATTTTGTCAGGTCCAGTCCGAGGATTCTTTTTTTTGATATTGGATGATAGTGGATAACCATAGGTTCGATTTTATTTTGAAAAATGGGCTGATTACAATCAGGCTGGTGGGGTTGTGATTTTTTAATCGACGAGGACCAGCTGATTTCATTCAAAGGAGAAATGTTTACACTGTCTCTAAAAGTGCCATTGCAAATTACAAACATTACCATTTGTCTGAAAATATAAGGGTGTTTGAAAACATTACCCTTCTTTTGTCTGAAATGTCTCCATATTTGCCCTATTTCCCCCTTTCACTTCCGTCTTGCAATGTCTCCATGGATGCTAAAGCATTAAGCGAAACCAGCCAATCAACCAATAATTGGAGCTTGAATGTGCATAACTAAGTGAGCAACGTCGGATTTGAACAAAACTAACAGGGCTTCATGCAAATTTCGAGTAAGTTTTGTGCTTTCGAGTAGATCTTTGTGAATAACATATGGATGTGTTTGAGGGATAACCATTATGTATTTTGAGGAGTGCTGAATGTATTTATTATGCATTCAATGAAATTTTAGAACCCTAATTTCACCATTTCTCACTGAGATTAAAACTGAATAGATATAGTTGTTGGTTTCGACTACAAGGAAAAATATATAATTTTGAAATATATGCACAAATGTCCAGTTTTGGTTTGTGTGATGTGGAAAGAAATAAACAAAAAGTCCCAGCTTCAAGACTTTGTTCAGATTGGAATGTATTATCGAAATTCATCCCTTTTTGGTTGATCTTGTATAATACTCTTTTCAATGAATTTGTTGTAATAAACTGCTGATTAGATTAGTGACCTAGACATTTAAAATCTTTAAGATGGTGCATTTGGGAATTATATATATATATATATATATATATATATATTCTTGTGAGTATAATGTAGTTTGGCATGCAATAATAGAAATTTATGAAGTTTATATTTCTTAGAACTGCAGTCAGACTTTGTTCAATTGACTATGAAAGAATGGGATTGTTCATACCCATATTTGTGTGTTTTGCTAATTTATGTTATTTTTATTTTGTTGAAATGTTGTATTAGTCTATTTATGAAGGTTATACATGTAAGATTGTAATATATGTACTTCTTGCTATAAGATAGTACTTCGCCAACTAATAATGAGATTTTACTCACGTTACAAAAGATTATGACTTAAAGTGTGAGCTTTCTCACCATCCTTTTGCAATATTTAACATGCAACAAGCCTGAACGCTCACCCGCATTATGTAGAATTGTTAAAAAATAATATAGTCTGCTTTGTGGAATACCAAAACAAGTTAGTAAATTGCAAGATATTATTGACATCAACGATGAAACTTGTATCAACAACTTGAGGATGAGTAGGAATGTATTTGACCGATTATGTCAACTTGTAGAACACGTAGGTTGCATCGTTCCTAATCGCAATATTCGAGTCAGTGAACAAGTAGCTTGGTTTTTATCAATACTGGCCCACCACAAGAAAATTCGTGTTGTAACTACCGATTACACTAGATGTGGGAAAACAATAAGTAAACACTTTCATGGAGTGCTTAATGCCATAATGAAGCTTCATCATGTGTTGCTTGTTCAACCAGAGCCCATTCATGAAGATTGTAGGAATGAATGGTAGAAATGGTTCAAGATACATTTATTTCTACTTACATGCTGGTATAAATATTGCTGCCAAATAATATAATGTATGCCATATGAAGTTAACCCTCATTTTGTCATTTATATTTTTCTATTAATTTGATGTGTATGAGTTGATATGTTTGCATTATTATCATAGGATTGTCTAGGTGCTTTAGATGGTACTTACATCAAGATGAGGATTCTTGCATTTAAAAAGGGCAGTTATCATAACAAAAAATATGAAGTTATAGTTAACGTCCTCACAGTATGTGATTGGAAAATGAAATTCATTTATATGCGATGTAGTTGGAAAAGGAGTGCAGTAGGATTTGCGAGATGCAGTTACAAGGCCTAAGGCCAAACCCAACCCTGCGCTAAATGCAGGGTTGGGCGTCAATTTGGTCAAAAAAATTCATCCCAACCGCTGCGCTATTCCGGGCGTCAATTTGGAGTTGCTACAGTGCTGCGTCATTTTTTTACGCAACACTGTAGCTGCGCTATTGTCTTTTTTTTTTTTTACAGTAAATTTTAGAATTATTTATTATATTTAAAAATATTTTAAAAATTCATATTTTACTTTAATTATATATTTTTCACAAAATTATTTTTTTTATATTTTATATGTACATAATATTTTTAATAAAATTTAATTATTTTATTTATTTTTTTATATTGTTAAAATTTATTTCTTATAATAAATCATATAGATTAGAAGTAAGACAATTTAAATTGTGAGAAATGTGAGAATTACATAATAACTATGTGGGATAATAAATAGTTATTGTAAATGGAATAATAAGGAATATTTAAGAAATATTCCGTTTAGAGTAAAATTTGAAGTAGATGGGTTGAGATTGAATTTTAAGTTTGGTGCAAAAAATATACTATTTTAGTGCAAAAGCGACACTAAAATAGAGTTATGGGTTGGAGATGGCCTAACGGACTACGAGTACCAAGGGGTAACTTTGTTTATATATTTCATTATCTTGTATCCCATTTTTAATTCAATCATTTTGGTAATTATGTACCATATTTCCACATTTACAATCTCAACCCCGTAAGTTCCTAATCCTATTGTTTTATCCATTTTTCAACTAACTTCTGTTTGTGTGACAATGGATACACCAATGATGATGTTTTCTTAACCCCGTATAGAGGAGTTAGGTATCATTTGGATGATTGGGATGAAGGGACTTCGATCCCACATATAAAAAATAGTTCTTCAACATGAAACATTCAAAAGCTCGCAATGTCATTGAGAGGGCATTTGGTTTATTGAAAGCGCATTGGGCCATTCTGAGGAGTTCGTCATACTATCTCATAAAAGCTCAAAACTGCATCATTAAGGCTTGTTGCCCAATTCATAATTTCATTCGAACTGAGATGCCTTTCGACCCTCTAGATAATTATCCTACTGAGGTGCATCTTGAGACCTATGATCAGGACAATGGTCATTACATTGATACAAGTGAGTCCTCTCAACAATGGTCAAGTTGGAGGGACAATTTGGCCACTTCAATGTACCATCAAGTTGAATCATTTTATAATGCGTTAATGCCTATGTTATAATCTCAGATTGGAGGACAACTTCAAATCATTTGTGTTATTTACTTAAAATATAGTATTCTCTGAATTTGCTATGTATTGTGAGTGACTGGATCATGGTTATTGATATGACCATTATGTATTTCATTAGTTGAATCTTGGTGTGTTATGTCAGTAACCTTTCGCTTGACCCTTGCTAATTTGCCAGTAATATGTCCTAGCAGTGTTTGATGCTTATTTGTGACATTCAATAATAATTAGGACCATGTAGTGAAATTTACAATCCCACATTCATATTATTATGCTGGTTTTTAAGTCATTTATATTCATAGTTTGTTGTTTACATCACTTGTAGGCATTATGGAGAGTGAAAGTAGCAACAAGAATACCATAAGAAGGTGTGGGAAAAAGACCAACAATTGGCAATGAGTATGGTCATTTCAAGATGAAGAAGTGTTAGTTAACTCATTGAAAGACATCATCGCTTCAGGATGGAAATGTGAAAATGGGTTCCAGACTGATTACTTGGTTCTTGAAAAATCTATGTAGAAATTCTTCCCCGGTACTGACATACGTGCAAACCCTCACATTAACTCAAAGATACATGTTTGGAAGAAAAATCATGGAAGTCTATTTAGTATGCTGTCGAGGTCAAGTTTTGGTTGGAATGAAGATACACACACGATTACTGTGGATAGCGATAATATGTGAGAACAATACGTGAAGGTATTGTTCATGTAACGCACTCATTTTTATTCATATGGATTCATGTGGGCTTGTGAATAAGTACTGATGATTTTGTTTGTTTTTATGTGCAATACGTAACGAAAAACAGATGAATGCTAATGCCTAGACAATGAGGTTTAAGTCATTTTCTTTCTATCAGGCTTGGTGTGAAATATTTGGAAATGATACGGCCACTGGGGAAAATGCTGAGGATTGCAATACTACGGCTATTGATACATTGGAAACTGGTTTTGAAAAGGAATCAGGTGATGTGGGTGGATGGTCTCAACTGTCATTTTAATATGTTGAGGATGATAATGATTTCATGTCGGTGTGTCAGCTGGCATCCAGTGCTTCTGCCAACAAAACAAAATCAAAGAAAAGAAAGGCTGATGATAGTGTGCTTGTTAGGATGATGGACACTTTCTGTGAGCAGACAAACTCGAGATTGTGGAATATTGCCAAGAGAAGAGGTTATCTAAGAAGAGCTGGAAAGATTGGGTGACTTGACTAGGACCCAAAAAATATACTTTGCAAAGCTTATTGTGAATAACAGTAAGGATCTGGACTTGTTCTTCAATCTTCCAGAGGAGGATAGAGCAGAGATGGTTCGCATGATTATACTGGACAGATTTGAAGGTGATAATGTGTTGTGGTGTTGCTTTTTGTCTATGGCTTCTAAAATAAGGAGCACCATGTTTGAAATATGCTCATTTTGGTTTTGCTACTTATGATATTAAAAACTAAGTGCTGAAATCAAGCCTGAATTGTCTATGCTAGGTTGCTCTTAATTTAAAATATGCTGCACTTTTTTTTATGACTTTTGTAGAGGTACTATATCAATAATGGATTGTATATAAACATCATGTCCATTGTAGTCTGAAAATATACTAATGCTGAAGAGCATGATGGTTTTTGTAATGTTATGAAATGTTGGGATCAGTAGAATTGAATGTGATTATGAACACCACGATTATGACTCATTTATCTTTCTTCTATATACAGCTGCATGATTTACATGCCTCTCAATCTATATTATTACTTTGTTTAATGAAGTGTAGTTGTTAGTCGCCTACGTCATGTTGTTTCTCCTCTCTATGTATACTTATGATAATTTAGCTAAGCATTTCCCCACAACTGTTTCGCTAAGTTTATATTCGAATATTATATATTACAGCATATTTATGTTTATTCTTTTTTCGTCTTGACATCCAGAATAAGTAAATATTCTATCATATCATCATCAGTACTTAAAATTAAAAAAATAACAAACAAAGGGAGACCTGCATACAAGAAAATACTCAAATGCTTCAGACAGAAGTACCTAACAACGAGACCAACACCGACAAAGACCTCGTACAAGCATCTTCATCATTCAAACCCTTTTAAAAGGGGAATTTGATGCAGTCGAGCTAGGGGGATCAACACTTTGAGAACGACAACTTGGACTAGCATTGGAAATACTATTTTTTATATCAATATTGCCTTCAATATTAGTGGACATGATAGAGGCTGAATCAACATCATTGAAAGAAGCTTCGCTTGTACTGTCTGAGGGATACCAGGCTAGCTCATCCCAAAATAACTTATCGGTATTAATTTCACTATTAATAGAATTGCGGGGGTACTGGACGTGGTCGTAGCCATCGTCCGCATTGTTTGCTTCGTGATAACTTGAAATCATGATTACTTCATCTTTCAGAATGTCCACTTTTGGCGTCTGGATAAGACACTTAAGTTGCGTGAACTACAACCCGTACTCCAATATTGTACAATGTGATGGAGCATTGTGGGATTCCATTTGCAGAGTACATGAATAATTAAGGGAGATATTTTTTAGTATTAATGTATTGATTTTTTTACACAAACTCATTACATAATAAATCAATTTTGGTGTAGGAAGAGAAACTTGCTATGGCGAACATGATAGAAGATGAATCTGATTTTGATGTGTTGATTAATCGGAAGAATAATCATGGGAAATGTATTGACTCGTCTAACAAAATAAATGTTTTGCACAGAGGAGGAGGTTTTGTAGAGGACATTAAGATGAACATACAATATAATATAATCAAGGTAGCAGAACCATAATTTGTAATATTAAGTTAATAAAGTCCATTACAATAATTTGCTTAGACTAGCAAGGTTACAAACTGGAAAATTAACCTTGCAATTCAGTTTGTTATCTTAAAAACAACAACATACAAAACCTTATGCAGTTTTGCAACCACCGTTAATAACATTCCAACAAAAGATAATCTATAGCAACTTCAGTAGAAACCTGACATACGATGCATCTTCAGCCCCTAACTATCTTCCACACCATACATTGCTTCTTCTTCCGACCCACTATCAGAATGTGGCCCATCTTCTTCATCTGATTCATCGTCAGCCTCTGCCACAACATCAGCTTCTTGCCCAACTTCGTCATCGAATGAGTCTTCACCATCGATGACAATAGATAATTGTTGTGCGTATCCAGGGATGTCATTAGGACCAAACTCAGTCGCGGCATTTCATAAT
This sequence comes from Paulownia fortunei, assembly GCA_019321725.1. Lineage (NCBI taxonomy): Eukaryota > Viridiplantae > Streptophyta > Magnoliopsida > Lamiales > Paulowniaceae > Paulownia > Paulownia fortunei. The sequence continues at coordinate 7,361,757 of CM033109.1, read as the reverse complement.
CAAATACACGGAGTGCAGTCGCATAGTGGGGAAACCCGTTGGTGTGATAATACCTTCGAATGAATGTCTCTTGCGAATACAGGATTAAATTTATCAAAATAAGAAAATATTCCTTCTTATACTTGTCGTATAAGAATTCCTCTCCCTCTTCACTCCAATCATCGCCTTGGAACATAATCCGAAGGATTTGATTAAGCATTCAAGGCATGTCGTCATTTATGGATTGCTTCTAATCAATTAGCAAAGAAAACATGCAAATCAACCCAAGTATTATCATAGATAAACGATTAACAATAGATAAATAAAGAAACACATTAGGACCTCTCATCTTATCAGTCTAAATATATATTCTAAATAAGAAATAAACTAACAAACTTACATACGTAAAGAAAATTAGCATCAGACTTCAGATTGAAAATGAAAAACTTAACTGGAATGAATATAACTTTACAAATTTTGACAGAGAAAATATCATCCAAATATTATGCTAAAATAAACCCAATTAATACATGAAAGAAATAAACCCACAGGCTACAGATCCTACCCCTAATAATATGATTTTTAATATAAATCTCACACATGGATTGGAAATATTTAACAATAAAATTTACAACAGCTTAAGAGAAAAAATGAAGACATACCTGATGGAAAATGACGGTTCAAATGGCTACATGTGGTTGGGGAAATGAATCAACAATATAAATGGTAAAGAATGAAAATAATATCCAATGCTTAATGGAGTGGTTGTTGGTTATTGACCTAAGAAATAGTTAATGGAGCAAATAGAGTGGTTGTTGGTATCTTCATAAATGACTTTTCATACTTTTTCTTTGTTTCTTGTGCATGTGTATGTTTTCCAAGGGATGTGGCAGATTGTAGCTGGGATGTGTTGGTGTGCACTAATTTTATTTTTTTATTATAATAACTAGTCGAACTATTTATTCAAGATTATTAATAATTAGGTAGTAATATTACTTTAAAAAGTTGCTTCAGAAATTTAGTAAGACAATTACTGAGAATTAATTAAAAAAAATCAATACATAATTACTAGAAATATAATTTAATCAAAATAATTACCTGATGAAAAGATTAGAATTGCCTGTGCATTTCTAATATATTTTTCCCTACATATACATAAATGAAATCTTTACATTTTACAGAATAAAGTACTGCAGGTAAGGGAATATACACTCTCAGAATAAAGTACTGATTTGGCTATGCTCCAAACAGTGACCCTCTATATAGATTCTTTACAACAGCTTACACAAGTAGCTATGCAAGACTCACAATCAGTATGCTTCTTCAACGATAATCACAGAACTGCAACAAATACACCAATTTAAGTATAAATATTATAGGCAGATTGCCTATCATTCAATGGTTATGAATTAAGTACAAAAGTTTAGATACAAGATCCCAACAAAGAACCAAACTTACTACATCAAACACTACATTAAAAACAGGTCCATATACATGCATGCATTATTTTATGCATTTTAATACATCCTACAAAAATAATTCACGCAAGTGACAGCATATGTCCACTTGGTACATCAACAACTTTGGTAGTAATTAGAAATACAACGATGAAAAACAAAAAAAAAAACACCAATATGAAGACTAACTTCTGTTTAATGCTCTTCAACTTTTCAATAGTTGCCTCTTGGTTATAATTCTATTCAATAGCCCCAATAGCCCCAGAATAATTTGTGTTGATCTCCTGTACATTTCAAGATCATACCATTCCAAAAAACCACACCTATGCTCCTAATTACACGAATGCAGTAATTATACTTTTTCCAAAATGTTCCCAATATATTAAAACCATAGCTGCATTTTCGTGAACTAAAGTACATAAATAGATACAAACCCTATATCTAGGACATGATTGAAATTTCCTACCTGGATTTGAAGTTGTCCAAGATGTACACAAGGGTGCATCCAACCCACAATAACATAATGTAACTCTTTGAAGATGGATGCACTGATTTCTGAGTGGTAGAAGATGATTTGCTCGTGGACACTATACAAGTACATAAACATTACACAATGGTTCAAATGTTTTAATCTTGATCAAGTTTGTCCTAATAATCTTTGGTATGGTTTCAAGTACACTTGAGAAGGGGAACAAAGCAAACTGGAGAATCGGGAAACTCATTATACCTTCGTTGTGTGTAGGAAAACATCAACTAATAATATCTTTTTGTGCATAAATTTCCAGCAAAATAAGTCACTGAACAGTCATTTCCTCACATTTTTGTAATCATAATTTAAACATGATGGGTAAAGATATTACATAAAATACATTACAATAGAAACCCACATCCAAAAATATACTTACATTAAAGTACATGAGCTGAAAAAATATATGTATGTATACACAGGGTTTCAAATATATGCATGTCACATATGAATTGAACAATACCCCACAAGTAATTATAATGTAAACATTGTCTTACTTGTAGGAAAATAAGAAAGGGCTGGGGTTTGATAGCTTTTTTACTGCATCGAGTACGCAAAAAAGCAAAATCAATATGCAATCCTTCAATTAATGATAAAAATAGCATTTGCTCAACCTCTGGAATATAATTCTTTCCACGAGTTTAATGTATTTCAGAGGAAAACCCATTGGAAGAGAGTTCGATTTCATGTAACTCACCTTTGCGTTCTGCTGTGCTCCGATGATACAAGGGGATGGGCTCCGGATAACTTCGTCGTGTCAGAAAGACGGTGTGGGCAAGAGATTGTAAACGACCAATGAATATGATTTCGAAGCCCTAATCTTTTCTTCTCTGTTGGGGACTTTCGTTTCGGTTGGGGATACCCTTGTGGATGTGAGAGAAAAATGAAAGTTGTGAAACAGATTTGATGCTGTTTCGGTTTAAGATTCAAGGGTTATTTTCGTACTTTTGCAATTATCACACATGTTATCCCACAAATTAAAAGTGTAAATTAAAAATTACAGCACAATATTATTTATTCAATCATCTCAAGTACATATAGTATTTATTAATAATTTAGTTCATATTTAATATTTTATTATAATTTTTATCATTCATCTCATATCCTAACTACAAAAAAAACAACAAAAAACGAGACTTTAGGAATAAGAATAACTCTAGTTTCATTTACTTACCCATACAAATGTTCAGTTTCCCAAAAAAAAAAAAAAAATCTAATTTTTTTCTTGTATCTTTTAAAATAAGCCTATATTAAAAAATGGGTATTGTATCCATTTGTGTTGGGGCTTGTCTGGTATAGGGAAAAATGGGTATCTTTTAGTCTCCAAATTTCCTCAACTTCAAAATACTGTGACAACAAATCACTTTCCTAACTAGTTCTTTCAGAAGAATGGATGTCATTAAATTTATTCTTGGAAGAATATTGGAAAAAAGTAATATTTTCATCATAGTTAAAAGATCCTCGTTGATGTCCACTACATTGGCCAAAAGAGTTTTTAGCATCTTCAATAGAATTACAGGGTGTTCGATTGAATTTATAAGTTTTTTAAAATATTTTATAAATTTTTTAATAACTTATGAGCAGAAAAATATTTGATAATTTTTTTTGAAAGAGTTTATAAAACCTAAAAAATCTGTTTGATAGCTTATAAGTTAATAAAAAAAAACCTCAACTCCAATTTATTTTCAAAATAAAATTTTATTTCAATAATTTTTTTTAATTTTGACAATTTTAATTATAAAAATAACATTACTAACAACGTAAAAATTTTATATTTTTATTTTATTTAAACACTTTAATAAATTTATTTTTAAAATAAAATTTAATATTTTATAAATTTCAAAAATATTTTATAATATGCATGAATGAAAATACCCAATATTATCATACCCATTCTTCCATCTAATATCAGGTCTTTGGCCCAATATCTTGTCCTTCCACCTGACATGAGCTCTTTGAGCCCAATATAAATCAGGAAAAAAATTCATTTAGAAAAACATATAATATATTATTCCAGCAAAATAAATCTAGATGGAAATGACATTTCTAGTAACATATTCAGTCAGGTCTTTGTCGATTACATGTTGCAAGGGCAGACAAACATCAAAATAACTATTTGCTATCGGATTAGAAGCTACAAGTTTTGCCGAAAGTAATATTTAGTGTTTTTATAATCGATCAAATTAATTTTGGTATCGATCGATTTAATAAAAAATAATTATATATTTTTATTATATTATATAAAATAAGAATACAATATATTATTATAATGTATTAAATTTTAAAAATAAAAAATAAATAATTAATTAAAAAAAATATCTAATAAAGTTCAAAATTCAAATAACAAGTTTAAAATTTAAAATTTTAAAACAAATACAAAAATACAAAAAAATAAAAAAAAAATTAAAAAAATAAAATCAATTTTGATCAGAACACCAATTTCGACCGCTTCAACCTCATATTTAATTTTTTCTAACTAATTGAATTAGACCGAACACGAATTCCCATCAAATTCTAAAAAAACTAATAATACCATTAGCTTCTCTATAATAAAAATTCAGCTCCAAAACATCCAACTTAATCAATATCCTCCTACAGTCTTGAAGAAGACCGAGCAGAGGTCTGCTGGGAAGTCAAGACAAGTGATTTAAAAGGACGAGTCAGTATTAACAATAAGGTTTCTAATATCAAGATTCTCTGCTAGTAAAATTCCTTCACTAAAAGCCCATAATTTAGTTCTAAGGAGAAGGGGGTTGCCATTTATAACAGAGTTTTCATACGATTAGGACTTTTTCTTAGTAATAGACTAGACTCCTGGCAAAGTTTATTAATTGAGATTAGCATTTTGGTTGGGTTAATGGGCTTATTGCTTTAAAGATTGCATCCTTTGGTGACATCTGATAAATATAAAAACATTTTTTTTAATATCATATATGTTAGTTTCATTCCAACTTTTGTTATTTAAAGTATATAAAAACGGCATTTTGTATAAATTTTTTATTTTTGAACAATTTCAATCTAATTTATATGAAAAAAAATTAAAAAAAGTTGGAAAATATCACGTGTAACACACGTGACATTAGTATTTAAGGATTTTGACATTTCAAGCGAATATTGAACTGAGAGTGTGATAGATGTATATTGTCGTGCTCTGTATTTTAAAAGACTTATTTTCCTTTTCCTATTTCCCTCTATTTTATTTCCCTCTTTTTTTTATCTTTTTCTTTTTCCTTCCTACTTTTTGTTCTTCGTAGCTTCTTTCCCTTTGTCTCCCTCTTCCCGACTCCACTCATTAGTGTCACCACACCACTCCGCTACACGCACATACGCATCCTACAGCAAAATATAGCAGATGTTCCAAACAATCATCAGATTTTGAATTTATATTATAAACCAAACTATAATATGAATAACAAACACATCATGATTTGTTATGAAACGTTTAAATGAAATTGAACTTTTCAAGAAGTGGATCCGAATCTTACAATTGAATCACCTTCAATCCAAATTTTAGTTAATAGGATCTTGCCATTAAACAAGTCCAATGGAAATATCACCAAGTGCTTGATATTTTATTATATAGGGAACTTGTGTCTTTACTCTCTTAACTCTCTACGAACTTAAATGAGTAGATGGAGAGACCAATAGCCACTTTATATAGTATGCCAAAACGATCCTAATCGTTTAAATGAATTCATGAATTTACATTGAGTTCTTTCCATAATCCAAGTCTATGTGCAAAGAATGAGAGAATGGATGAGAATTTTGACTTTGGTCATACTACATGCATTCTTCAATTGGTACATCATTTTAATTACGATAGCTTTGTATCTCTCTGTCATACATATCTTATACACATACAAATTTAATGTAGGTGACTCTGACATTTATGTGGTCATTCGCCCTTATATATAAGATATAATTTTTTTTTTTTTTTGCGTCAATATTTTTTGTGACAGGCGAGTTAACATTATGTCAAATATTATATTCATAATGAATATCTTTGATGTTGATTTCAACATGATAATCCAACTTAATAATCACGGACTTACTATACAATTTACGATCATAGATTCATCATATATCCTTAGGGGCTTAAAGTTAAAAGAAATTATTTTAAGCTTAATAACTTATATTCCACAATCAATTCCCTCATGGCGTATGTTAAACTCATTCTCGTAACATTGTTTATTTTGTAATTTGCTTCTGACACCACTGCTATTGATTTCATACAAGTTGAGTAATGCATAAAATATCATTAAATGTCCATCAACCTTTAATTGAATCATTACTATGATTGCAGAGCTATTGATACCTCAACGACTATATATGCCTTTATTGTGTCGTAAAAACTGTTATAGTATGAACATTTCACACATATATATATATATATATATAAGTATTTGAGATAATGTGTATATATATATATATATATGATCAGATGTACACTCAATATACACCACTAAGTATATGTAGATTTAGCTTAATTTAATCATTATAGATAAATTTGGCATTATGATTTCGTAAAATTTACCTCTTAATCATAATATCGTAATACTTCATAGGTAAATTTCATAGTCCCTGTCCATTTCAATCTTCCAATAAATATCAAGTTGCATCACAAATTAAGCTTCTAAAAAAATTACATATAAAAATTATCTTCCAGGCATGCATGGTGAACAATTTTGCGTGTTGTATAAAATTCATATATATATATATAAATCACCCATACTTTTCCATTAATTGAAGAAAAAATATTTTATCTCAATGTTCCAGTTGAAGAGAAATTTTCATATGTTTTAACAAAATAACATCTGTCGCTGACCTTAACATTCATATAAAGATCTATTTTTCTAACTTATAAACTCATTTATTTATTTATTTTTTGAAATTCTTCAAAGCATTGGACTTTTCCTTAATAGATAGAAGCCCGTAAGTGCGAATTTACTGATAAAGATTGTGAAATTGTTCACAATTACAGGAAAGACTAATGAGGCCTACACAATGCATGGATGGATTTCTTCTTTATCAAGATACATCTTGAGAAAATTTTCAAGTCTTGTTCATAAAATTAAATACATCTTCTTTATCATATGGTGATTCATAAAATTTTCAAGTCTTGTTCCTTTAATAAGACCATGAGAAACTGTATAATTTGTACACAATCTTCTTTCATTTTATCTAATTTTAATTCACATCAACATTTCTTTGTGGTCCAATTATTCCCTTAATGATCATATTATATGGACCAAATTGTGCACAAGAGTGTAGAAGAATTGTACAAAAATATATTCAAAGTGGCCATAAAATAGCATACAATATGTTCACCCAAGTGGTTTACTTGATCTCATGCACTATACTCCATATGTATCAAAGTATCAAAGTTAGGGCAAATTGCACTTTTGGTCCCCATTTTATGGCCTCGTGCAATTTTAGTCCCTGTTTTTTTCATTTTATTCCCTTAAAATAATAATAATAATGTAGTATATTACTCCATTATAGGTTCTAAAAGTTAGATCTTGGCTATTAGAAAGATTATCTCACAATTTGCTTGTAGAAAAACATGACCGCCACACAATATATTTATCTTAGTTAATAGAACCTAAATTATTTTCTCAGAGTTTCTAATTTGTATGCCCTCCTATTACAGTCCATTTAAGTTAATAAACTTCAAATTTGATTGCTACAGACCACTGTAGTGATGTGAGCAAAAAAGATTTTTAAGTTGGCTTTGAATGGACGGATTCGGATTTGATAGAAGGATTCATAGAAATGATTTCAATGACTTTCTATATTAGACGAATTTGAAATGCACCATAATAACTCAAAATAAAAACTTAATTATTTGAAATCTATTACAATATCATATTATCCAAATAAATTCAATAAATTTATTATTATAGATTTAAAATTCATAACTCCAAATCCATCAATTCAAACACAACCTTATAAAAAAAACCCGACTAGGCCCCAACAATTTTAATGGTTTAGTAACTTTCATTTTGACTTGACACTAGCTAAATTAATTATTACTCCATCCCTCTTACAATTTAATAATCTATTTTGACCAAGTAAAAAATTTAAAATGTGAGTTGAAAAAACTATAGGTTTTGTGTTTTTTTTTTACGCTAATGTTCTAAAAATAATATTTAGATTAATAATATCAAATCGAATAATTTAAAAAAAATAAATTTTACTTAAATATGAGACGGAAAAAGTATTATTTTTAGTTATATAATTCATAAAGTTTTGTATCAATTGTTCTTGTTATCAGAAAATGTTTCCCTACCAGCAACTACCAATTAATTAAAAAACATGTAGTAAATGTCTTAAGTGGGCTTCTTTCATTGTTAATAGAAATTCAAAAATTTAATTGTTTCCCACATAAAATAGATATCTTGAAGATGTGGACTCCATTAATGCCTTCAATAAGTCCTTTTTTTTTTTTTTCCATCAACATCTTCAATCTGTCTTTTCTTTTTTCGCCCAAAAGATAAGGAAAAAAGGTATCTTCTTCTTTTATCATAACGTATCCCGAAGGGCTCACGTCCATTTTTGAATATAGAGTTTAATATAATCCCATTGCAAGGAAGAAGAATAATCATCCACGACTTATGTACTCTGAATTTGGGTCTCTTTCATTTACTACTCCAAAGGAGCTGGCTGAGGAAGGAGTGGTAAAGGAACCTGATAACACACTAAGTAAAGAAGTAGAGAAGCCTAAATCAAAGTTATTTCCAGATAACACTCCACCATATGTGCCTCATATCCCATTTCCTCAACACTTTCAAAAACAAAAATTAGATAAGTAATTTTCTATGTTTTTGGATGTCTTTAAAAAGTTACATATTAATATTCCTTTTGCAGATGCCTTAGAGCAAATGTCCAGCTATGTAAAATTTATGAAGGAGATCCTTTCTAACAAATGAAAGTTGGAGGAATACGAGACAGACACTCATTGAGGAGTGTAGTGCTATATTGCAAAGAAGCTTCCACCTAAGCTAAAAGATCCAGGGATTTTTATGATTCCTTGCACAATTGGCAATTCATTTTTTGATAAAGCTTTATGTGATTTTGGTGCAAGTATTAACTTGATGCCTCTTTCTATTTTAGAAAGTTTGGGCTTGGAGAAGCAATGCTGACAACAGTCTCGCTGTAACTTGTTGATAGATCCATTAAGTATCCAAGGGGAGTAATCGAAGATGTGCTAGTAAAGGTATATAAATTTATCTTCCTGGCAAACTTCATTATCTTATATATGGAGGAAGATCAAGATATCCCCATCATTCTTGGTCAACCTTTCTTGGCAATAGGAAGGACCCTCATCAATGTGCAGAAGGGCCAATTAATCTTGAGGGCACAAGAGGAGCAAGTGACTTTCAATGTTTTCAAGGTTACGAAATATCCAAACGAGAAAGATTTTTGCTTGAGGGTGGATGCCACCGAAGAATATGTAAATGAATTCTTTCAATCCAGCTATCTCGGGATCTTTTTGAGGTTTGTATGGGTGGAGCAAATGCAAATGATGATGTAGGGATTTTGGAGTGTTTAAAGATACTTGATGCAACACCACCAGTGCTCATCAAGAGGCAATTTGAAGATCTTGGAAGGCTTCTGACCAACCAGCACCATCAATCGAAAAACCACCCATTTTAGATCTCAAACAATTGCTAAACCACTTGAGGTATTCTTTTTTGGGTGAGTCTTCTACTTTGCCTATTATTATATCCGCTGCATTAAATGAATAACAGGAAGAAAAACTATTGAGAGTGTTGAGAGACCATAAAACGACATTAGGATGGTCTATCGCCAATATAAAATGTATTAGTCCCTTTATATGCATGCACAAGATTTTGATGGAAGAGAGCTACAAGCCATCTATGGAGCATCAACGATGTTTAAATCCAAACATGAAAGAAGTGGTAAAAGCTGAAGTTTTAAAGCTACTCGATGCAGGTATTATCTATCCCATTTCTGATAGTATGTGGGTAAGTCCTGTCCAAGTAGTACCAAAAAAGGGTGAGATAACGGTAGTCGAAAATGAGAATAATGAATTGATTCCCACTCGAACTATAACTGGTTGGCGTGTGTGCATGGATTATAGAAAGTTAAATAAGGCGACTAGGAAAGATCACTTCTCTTTGCCCTTTATTGATCAAATGTTGGATAGGTTAGTTGGTCATGCTTATTATTGCTTTCTAGATGGTTATTCTGGTTATAATTAGATTTCCATTACACCTGAGGACCAAGAAAAAACCATATTTACATGGCCTTATGGCACTTTTGCATTTAGGCGCATGCCCTTTGGGTTGTGTAATGCACCGACCATATTTCAGTGGTGTATGATGACAATCTTCTCTGATATGGTGGAATATTTCATTGAAATTTTTATGGATGACTTTGTAGTTTTTGGTGACTCATTTGATATTTGTCTGCAGAATTTGACATTGGTGTTAAAAAGGTGTGAAGAAACCAACTTAGTTTTAAATTGGGAGAAGTGTCACTTTATGGTGCAAGATGGGATTGTATTTGGCCATAAAATTTCTGCAAATGGCATTGAAGTGGATCGGGCCAAGATTGAAACCATTGAAAGGTTACCTCCTCCTACTTCAGTAAAAGGAGTGTGAAGTTTTCTAGGCCATGCAGGGTTCTATAGACGCTTCATCAAAGATTTTTCAAAGATAACAAAGCTTTTGTGCAATATATTTATGAAAGAGGTATCTTCTAATTTGATGACGAGTGTATTGATGTATTTCAACAATTAAAATCTGCCCTAATTTCTACCTCTATTATTGTTGCCCCTGATTGGAGTTTACCTCTTAAGCTAATGTGTGATGCCAATGATTTTGCCATGGGAGTGGTTTTAGGACAAAGAAAAGGTAGAATTTTTCATGTTATCTATTATGCTAGTCGAACACTAACTGATGCACAGATGAACTACGCAACTATTGAGAAAGAGCTACTAATTGTGGTTTTCGCACTTGATAAGTTTTGACAGTACTTGATTGACACAAAGGTAATTGTATACACTGATTATTCTGCGATCAAATACTTGATTGAGAAGAAATATGTGAAACCAAGGTTGATTTGATGGGTCTTGTTGCTCTAAGAGTTTGATTTGGAGATTCGAGACAAGAAGGGAATGGAAATCATCATTGCGGATCACCTCTCTAGGTTGGAGCAACATGAACAAGATGTTGATCCTGAGCCTCCCGTTACTGAAACTTTTTTAGATGAGCAACTTTTCGCTTTGGCTATTGGTAAACTTCCTTGGTATGCTGATTTAGTAAATTTCTTAGCAAGTAATATTTTCCCCCCTGACTAAACTCGTCAACAAAAGAAAAAGTTTATTTCTGATGTTAGACATTATTTTTGGGAAGATCATTTCTTGTTTAAACTTTGTCCAGACTAGATTATACGAAAGTGTGTTCCCGATGAAGAGATACAAAGTATTTTTCACTATTGTCACTCATCTTTGTATGGAGGGCACTTTGGTGGGAATAGAACAACTGCTAAAGTGCTTGAATCAGGTTTCTATTGGCCGACCTTGTTTAAGGATGCTCAAACTTTCATGGCCTCGTGTGATAGATGTCAGGGAACAGAAAATATATCTAGGAGACATGAGATGCCATTGAATAACATTCTTGAGGTAGAATTGTTTGATGTTTGGGGCATTGACTTCATCGGGCCATTCCCACCATCATTCAATAATCTCTACATCTTTGTAGCAGTTGATTACGTTTCTGAGTGGGTTGAAGCAGTGGCTTGCCCACAAATGATTCCAAAGCAGTGATGAACTTTTTGAGAAAATAAATTTTCACTCGATTTGGCACACCAAGGGCAATCATAAGTGATGAAGGTAAGCACTTCTATAACAAGCATCTTGATGCTATTTTGGCTAAGTATGGGGTTACACACAGAGTTGCTACTGGTTATCATCCCCAAACTAGTGGCTAAATTGAGATCTCAAATAGAGAGTTTAAGTGGATCCTGGAAAAGACTATGAATTCTTCTCGGAAGGATTGGCCTCGGAAGCTGGATGATGCTCTTTGGGCTTACCGAACTGCATTCAAAACTCTTATTGGTATGATGCCGTATCATTTGGTCTATGGGAAAACATGTCATTTACTAGTTGAGTTGGAGCATCAGGCATATTGGGCTACAAAAAAATTGAATTTGACGACGTCAAGCAGTGGAGAACACAGATTGTTGCAGGTGAATGAGTTAGATGAGTTCCGCCAAGGGCTTATAAAAATGCCAAGTTGTACAAAGAACGAATAATGAAGTGGCATGATAAGCATATTCTGCACTGAGAATTTATCTCTGGTCAAAAAGTTTTATTATTTAACTCTTGATTGTGTTTGTTCCCAGGTAAGTTACGATCAAGGTGGTCTGGACCATTCACAGTGGTCCAAGTTTTCCCACATGGTGCCGTAGAAATTCAGAGTGAGGATCGAAGATTTAAAGTCAATGGCTAAAGGTTGAAGACAGTCATTGGAAGTGGATGGGATTTGCAAAAGTCTACCATCATCCTTATCGAACTACCCTCATAATTCTCAGTGAAAGTCTAGCTAAAGACTTTAAACTAAGCGCTTCTTGGGAGGCAACCCAAGTCATTCTATAGTTTTCATGTGTTTCGTGCATTTGTGTTTCTTGCATAAAATTTCCTAAAAAAATATATATAAGAAAAAAAAAGATATATATATATATATACATATATCTATATATATAATTTATGTTAGTTGTAGGTCTAATTAAACATAATAATATCTATAACATACAAAAAAACAATTCTGCCAAATGGGCAGAAAGCCTAACGCTTAGGCGCTGGGAAGTTTTATTTAGGTATATAAAAAAAAACTGAAAAAATAAGAGAACAACTTCAACAACGTTTCTCCATTCTTTCTTTCTCTTTCTTTCTTCACTCCCCTACATTCTCCATTGTGTTGGATTTTTCTTCCCCAATTATTTTGCTCCCTCTTAAATCACATTTACTCTTGCTATTGCTTACTGCACTCTTCTCTTCTTTTTGTATTGTAGAAGATTTTCTTCAAAACTCAAGTGTGGCAAGAAGAACTGTAATGGAATTATCATGTAACCTTTGATGATTATTATTGGTTAATTGTGGTTGATTGTTGGTAATTGCTGGTTGGTTATTAAAATTAGGGTATTGAGTTTCTAAAATCATCACTTACAAAAAGAATTCTAACTCTTGCACACCAACTGTTTAATAAAAGACTGAAGAGAAATGGGTGGAATGTTTTGCCTTATTTGAAGTTTGTTCTTCGAAACTTGTTTGGTGCTTGATTGTTGGGGATAGCTCCGAGTCCATTTAGCGAGATAACATTGTTGATTGCGGCTATTTTCCATGTTAGGTAGTAGATTGGCATATGGCTCCCAAGAAAAGAAAGTCGACCGCTTCTACTTCTACTTCTGCCTCTCCCATATTTGATAAGAACAAGTTTCTGAATATTACTACTCATCGGCATTATCTCAATCATACCATCAAACGCAATTTAACTCAAGAAAGAGGCATCAATACAACTTTAGCTCCAACTCCACAAATCATTAAAAGAAGAGGATGACAAGAATTCACTCAACAACCCATTGATGTTGTGGTCCTTTAGTTCGAGAATTCAATGCCAATGCGACTAGTTGTAAGGGTTGTCGAGTCTTCGTGCGAGGCAAGTGGGTCCACTTCGACCACTCAACCATCAATGTGTTTTATGATCTCTCCGGATATTGATGATGATGAATATTCCACTTACAAGAGTAATAAGGTGAATTTTGATGAAATTATTTCTACACTTGCCTATCCGGGAGCATAATGGACAATAAAAGGTGAGACGGTGATGACTTTCAGTTCCTCGCATTTCTATAGGGCATATGAAGTTTGGCATAGTTTCATTGGAGCAAAGCTCATGCCCACAACTCATCTAAGTGATCTTACAAAAAAGAGGGCCATATTACTCTTTGCCATTATTACTGACAAATCCATTGATGTGGGGCGTGTTATCCATCAATCCATCGTACATGCTATCCAGATTACCACCACTGGTGGTCTTAGACATTCTTCTCTTATTACCGCCCTTTGCCAGACTGCTGGCATGCCTTGGAGGCTGGATGAAGAACTTCTCCCTCCTAAGACTATCATTAGTAATGCCATTGCAGAGAGTTATACGACTCGACGCGCTGCTAATACCGCCGTTCTTTCCCAACCACGACGCTCATCTTGTTAGATTTCTATTGCCGACTGCCTTACCATCTTGGAGCAGGATTTTCGAGGCTTCAACATGAATTTTCAAGGCCTACGGACTGACGTTCACCAGCTTGCTTCCCATCATGCTGCATTTCACACCTATCAAGTGGGAGTCGCATCCGCCATAGAGCAAGCATTCATTCATATGGGAGCTAATGTTGCTTTTCCTACACCACCACCTCCGCCAGAGTTTTCCGCTCCACCACCCATGCCCAACCCCGCTGATGAGGACGTAGAGGATTGAGCACCCCTTCAGGGAAGTCATTCTCACTTATGTGTTATATATCTTTTCATTGAGAACAATGTTCACTTCAAGTTTGGGGGTATTTGGTTATTTTTTCTAGTTTTTGGTATTTGTGATGTTGAAGTTATTAAAAAACAAAAATGGGGTAGAAATGATCATTATGATCAAATACCTAAAGCCAATGATGAGAATTTGATTGTGTTTATTTATAACTTTAGGAAATTGATGAATATTATGCTTATGTATGCGCTTAGCTCTTGTAGATTTTTTTTTATCTTTCTTGTAATCATTTGACATATTGAGCACATAACCTTGAATATTTGGATTTTCTGTTTACTTAGAAGAAGTTTATGTGAACTTGATAGTTTTTTTTTTGCGATCTCATATAATTCTAAAACTTGTTTGATTGTCACTCAAGGAAAAATCCTAGGCTGCATTATATTAGGGAAGTGATTTAGGCTATTTTTGGACCATTTGAGCCTTTCAAACCACCCTGTTTATGATGCATAAACCTTAGTGTCCCCCGTTGAGCCTATTGAGTTATTTTCTTTGTCACCCTACAAAAATTAACCTTAGCCAGAAAAATTGAATAATTTTTTTTTTATCTTACATTTTACCCTACACTCAACTCATAGCTATTCTAGTAGCATCATTTTGAGTATTGAAAGTGGTTTGAAAAAAAAATTGGCAAAGGAGAGATGATGATTCGTACAAAACTCCCGAAAAAAAAAGAGTAAATAAATATGAGAAAATATAATGCAACACCCATTGTTCATAAAAATAAATAAGTTTGGGGGCGTAGCACTTCAAAAAAAGAAAGATAGAAATGTGTGAAAAAATGGGAGTTTAACGAATACAGTGGTGTGACAAATCAAAAGAAGAAAAGTTCGTGAATGTGTGAGACGAAAATATGGTGGTTCTCATCAACAAGGTTCTAGAATAATTGTGTGCTATGAGTAATTTGAGCTACTATATTATCTTTTATCCTACTATTACCTTAACCACACATTACAAGCTTTCAAAGTCCTAATGATCATTCATGTTGTGTTAGTCTAGATTAGTGGAGAGTGACATGAAAAATAAGCTTATAAAATTCTAAAACACATAGATAAGAGATCAATAATTTTGTTGTGAGTTTGCATAAACTAATCCGAGTAGCAAAAAGTTAAGTGTAAGAGGCTACACACACACACTCAAAGGATTTAACGATGGGTGAATTTGGCACTTGAGTTGAAATTGTGCATTTTGATGATATTTTGATATTTCCTTAAGTTATAAATTTACAATGATTTTTGGGCCATGTAGTCAGTTGATTGTGATTATCATTTGTTATTATACTTGTTTTATTTTTTTGTTTTGCTCGAGAACTAGCAAAATATTAAATTTGAGGGTATTTGATGAGTGGAAATTATACCCATTAATTGAGTACCATTTGCTTAAATTTTTAATTAGTTTTGAGATTTTTATAATTTTTATTATTATTTTTAGCGTTTATTTTGTAGAGTTGAAGATAAAGAAGAATGTCATTAGATGCACAAAAATCTACACTTTTCTCAAATTAAAAAAAAATCGTCCAATGAACAGTAGCTACAGCGCCTAGGCGCTACAGCTACTGGAAAATGGACTCCGTCCAGTGAAGGCAGCCTTGTTGTGAGGGTAAAATGGACATTTTGCCATCTTTAGGGCATCCCAATTAGATTTTTAAGATCCCAAGAGCCTCCAAATGAGGATGGAGGAGAGATTGGAGACAAAATAGAGAGAGAAGATTGTGGAAAAACAAGAACAAGACAAGAAGAAAGAATTTTGGGGAAGAGGAGATAATTCTTCCAAGCTTGAAGAAAGATATCTACAAGGAAAGAAAATCTCATCATCTTTAAAGTTTGATTTTTATTTTTATCTTTTAATTTGAATATGTGTATGAATATTTTTAAGATATTTCTTATTTTCACCATGAACTAATTTCCATTTCTAGGGTTGTGATGTAATCTAATTAGGATGTGTTGAATATTTTATCAAGTCAATTCTTGATTTATCTATCAAGTTGAGTTTTCTATATTATTCTTAATGCTTTCAATTATTTGGCCACTAATTGAATGATTTGCTAATCATATTGACCTAGGAGGTGATATATGTGTCTATTTCTAGGTGTAGAGAACCATAAACTGCATGTGAGATAGGAATATATTTTTATGATTTGTGTAGTCTTGTTGGAGATCCATAGAACTAAATGAATTATTGATTGTTGTAATTCACATAGGAATATAGTGAGTTAGCAATTGATAATATTTTCATTAGACCTTGGGAGAGGCTAATGGATAATTTAGGGATTCTCGACTATCACTTGAGAAATAAGTTGAAATTGATGAGATAGATTATTCAATTCAAACTAATTATGATGAAATCATAACCCTAGGTTTTTATAATCATTGATATTTATTTTTATTCGATTTTGCGCCTCATTTTTTAGAGTAATTTAAATTCATTTGCATCAATTGTCACTTAATTTCGTTTGTTCAAATAAAATTTGAATTGACATAATTTCGGTATTTAGTAACTCAATAGTCTTCGTTGGGAATAATAATCTACTCATTATTTTATTACTTGTAACGATAACGTACACTTGCATTTATAAATTTTCGCAACAATTGTTCCAAGGTTTCTTATAGTTTTAGCAAATATAATGAGAGTAAAATTAAATGGTGAGGTTAATATTTTTATAATTTGGTAGACATTACAAAAAAATTGAATGATGATGGAGAAAAAGCAAGAAATCACGGCCCATGAATGTATGAGATACATTTATGTAATAGATAGGTCTATTTGCATTTTAATTACCACTCTTAGATTGACCTTGATCCACTTTGCCTCAAATGGATTGCATAGGATTAAAGGCTCATGATCATCTATTTATTTTAGTATGTATGTTATATATGTTGTGTTTATTTAATGCTTCCTTATGATGTATGTTTGCTATCGTTAGGATAATGAACATTAAATAAACAAGAAAAGAAAACGATGAGATCTTATATAATAAATCTAGTATGACCTTCACTTGAAAATATTTCAAGTTGAGAACTTTTATTGGTTCGATATCAAGCGTAAATTGGCAATATTGGGTGGGACCCATGCCTTCTATCAAAAGTAGTGGCATACTGTAGAAGATGATGAGATTTGAATAACATAGTGGGAGATATTTATAATTAAATACCATATCATAAATGGATATTAATTGAATGAATGCTTAAATTTCTGCCTCGCATAAGATAATGGTTATCGCTAGTAATTCCACATAGGATAATCTAGACAAACAAATAATCTTACCGACTCAATGTAGATGTTTGTCACCATTGTGGATATTTAGGGCATAGAAAGAGGAAACACAAGTATTGACTTGTTGAGTTGAATTAGATGGGGTTCTAATTCAAGTTTACACTTTGTTGTTATCAACCATTAAGATTGATAAATTTTTTCTTAGGTATTGGATATCGGATATGATTCCATCTATGTAAGGGGTTGCAATAGATGACAAGAAAATAGAGACTAAGACAAATGACGATCCTTAAGCTTGAGAATAAGGTAAGCATTGCTTTATTGGCTATAGAAATGTTCCATTTAACTCTGGATGGACTTAGGACAGTATTAGTTATTTGTTTTTGTTACATTGACAAATGAACTATACAATCCTAACATTTCATGCACATAATCAACAAAGTAATATAAGAATTTGATAATTAAAACAGTGCATACTCTTGGTAAGTAAGGTTAGGTCATATCTCTAAAGAAAGAGTTCACAAAATGGTACATTTGCTTAACCTTTTGGACTTGCATGAAGTGCCAACTTATAAATCTTGTATCAAGGAAAATATGACCAAATCACAATTTATGGGATAAATGGAGCAGACCACGCCTTTGGATGTGATCCAAAGAGACATAAGTAGTCCATTAAGTGTTAGTGCACGAGCGAACTATTCTTACTTCATTATTCTAATATTCTTTGAAGGGTTCAAAAAATTTAGACATGAAGTAGAGAATTAAACCGACCAAAGTATTAAATCCATCAATATGATCGAGAAAGAGAATACTAAGATGGTAAGTTCTTGATTATCTAATGGAGAATGAGATTCTCACTTTAAGTGAATCCAAGTTGAGTTTCAACTATTTCCTCCTTCATTATGAGAATTCACCCTAGAATCGACGATATTCTTATCAAGTAAGGATATCATCTAAGTCGGTACCCAAAATATCATATAAGATATGATGTGGTAAAAGACCCCTCGCATACTTACCTAAGGGTATACAAGGGCCTGCTTCTTTAAAGCGGTGCAAATTTATGGGGTATCGAAATGAATCTAAATGATACCATTTCTATGGTTTCTAAGAACAAAAGAGTTTGTTTTTTAGGGACGCCACCTTCTTGAGAAGAAGGAATTTCTATTAGATAGAAATGGCTTGATCATAGAACTTGAAATAGTTCAAGAACCATAGTTTGTCTCACAAGTGGCAATGGTATATGAAAAATTTTCTAAAACTTCTAGTACACAACCTCCAATGAGATCTGAAAGGATCTCAGGGCCACTTATACGATAAAAGCCTCTTGCTAAAGACCAGCAATGAGGATATCTTTTTTAAATATTGATCTAACTAAGGAGTAATGATGTATGATATCAATTCAAAAAATGGCGAAATGTCATGCAATCCGAAATTGACTCTATGTATTCCAACAAGGTTTGACTTTGGTGCGCTAATTAATGGGAATGGTTCCCATTGTCTGCAAGTATAAATTGAAGATCATGGGGAAGTGGTGACCTATAAAGGCATGACTAGTAACAAAGTGTTACGCTCAAAGTCAAGATGTTGACTGTTCAGGATTCCTTTTACTAGATGTGATACTAAAGTCCATTCATATTATACTGGTTATATCTACATATTACAACTACTAGATATGGCAAAGGGATGTAAAGACCGTCTTTCTCAATAGAGGTATTGAGAATGAGATATAAGTTAAGCAGTCTGAGGTCGTCATATCAAACAGAAGCAAGCAAAATGTTTGTGAGCTTCAGAGATTCATTAAGGACTCAAAATAAATTTTTCGAATGTGGAACATTCAATTCGCCAAAGCAATCAAATGGTTTGATTTCCTTAAGAATGAGCCATATGTGTGCAAGAGGGTTAGTAGGAGTATGGTGATGATTGTTGTGTTTTACACTGATAATATTCTACTTATAGAGATGATGTAGGAATGTTGTAGTCAACTGAGACTTGTCATCTACAAAGTTCTTCAAGAGGGATTTGGGAGAAACATCCTAGGGATTGGGCATCAAAATATATGGAGATAGATCTGAAAGGATGTTTGGACTATCCTAAATCCAAGTATCTATCTAACGACTTTAGAACATACTTGTTAGAAAATGGGATTGTATCCCAGCTGAGCGCACCAGGTACTCCCCAGCAGAATGGTGTCTCAGAGAGGAGAAACAAGACCTTGTTAGACATGGTCAGATGCATGCTTGGCTTCTCCACTCTCTCTAAATCCTTTTGGGGATATGCTATACAGACTGCGGTATACTTATTGAATATGGTTCCTTCTAAATTTGTACCTAAGACACCCTTAGAGTTGTGGAATGGGCGTAAGCCCAATCTAAGACATATCCGGGTATGGGGATGTCCTGCACATGTGCTTAAGGGTAAGATGGAAAAGATGGAATCAAGATCAGAGGTATGCATCTTTGTAGGATATGCTAAGGGAACAAGAGGATATTACTTCTATAGTCCTCAGGACAAGAAGGTATTTGTGAGTACAAATGCAACCTTCTTAGAGGACAGATATATAGAAGAACATGAATCCAAGAGTAAGGTTCTTTTGGAAGAGATGAAGGAAAATATTCCTAGATCATCCATTCCAGAGATCCGCATTGAACCCACTCAGTTTGAATTCATGTTTCTACTACCGTCAGTTTTTGGACCCAGTGGGAGACATATGGAGGTTCCACCTACTGTGCCCACTGATTCACCATTATCTGAGATGGGAGGAGATCATGTCCCTATTGTTCAGTTACCTCCAGGTACTGATACTGAGAATGAGGGACATGAGGCACAAGAGATAGTGGGAGAACAACAATCGATTCCAGTTATCCAGGAGCCTCCACCGCTTCGACGTAGTGGGAGAGTCATTCGACCACCTTCTAGATACTTGCTCTATGGAGAGTCTTTCGAGACAGTCTCCACTGAACAAGAAGAGGATCCCACCTCGTATAGAGAAGCTATGGATGACGTAGACGCTGACCATTCAGAAATGAAATCCATGTATACTAACTCTGTCTGGGATCTTGTAGATATGCCTAATGGGGTAAAACGCATAGGGTGTAAATGGATCTATAAGAGAAAGAGAGGAGCATACGGAAAGGTAGAGACCTTTAAAGCTAGATTGGTCGCTAAGGGTTTTACCCAGCGAGAAGGAATCGACTATGAAGAAACCTTCTCACCTGTGGCCATGCTAAAGTCTATTCGGATTCTCTTATCCATTGCAGCTTATTTTGATTATGAGGTGTGGCAAATGGATGTCAAGACAGCTTTCCTTAATGGAAATCTTGACGAGAATATCTATATGATGCAACCAGATGGTTTTATCCAAAAGGGTCAAGAGCATAAAATATGCAAACTGAATAGGTCCATTTATGGACTTAAACAGGCGTCTAGATCTTGGAATATCAGGTTTGATCAAGCTATAAAAAGTTATGGTTTTGATCAGAAACCTGATGAGCCTTGTGTTTATAAGAAAATTATGAACGACAAGGTGACTTTTCTCTTGTTGTATATGGATGACATCCTACTCATTGGAAATAATGTAGGAGTGTTAACATTAGCAAAACACTGGTTGGCACAACATTTTGATATGAAGGACTTGGGAGAAGCAAACTATGTTCTAGGAATCCATATCATTCGGGATAGGAAGAACAGACAGATTGCTCTATCGCAAGCTTCATATATTGTCAAGATACTGGTGAGGTTTGCTATGCAAAATTCCAAGAAAGGCCAAGCACTTTCAGACATGGAATTCACTTGTCACGGGAGCACTGTCCTAAGACTCCTAGTGAAGTGGAATACATGAAGAAGGTTCCTTATGCCTCGGCTGTAGGAAGCCTCATGTATGCTATGTTGTGTACCCGACCAGATATCTGTTATGCTGTTGGGATTGTCAGTAGATATCAGTCAAACCCGGGGCTGGAGCACTGGACTGCTGTAAAGCATATACTCAAGTATCTTCGAAGAACTAGAGGATATATGCTAGTTTATTCAGCTCCAGAATTGGTGCCAGTGGGCTATACTGATTCTATTTTTTAGGCTGATAGGGACTCTCGTAAGTCCACATCAGGGTCAGTGTTCACATTGGGTGGTGGTGCCGTTGTTTGGAGGAGTATCAAGCAATCTTGTATTGTTGATTCAACAATGGAGGCAGAATACGTGGCGGCTTGTGAAGCAGCTAAAGGAGCCGTGTGGCTGAGGAAGTTTCTGCTGAGCCTTGAGGTGGTTCCTTCTGCATCACAGGCCATAACTTTACACTGTGACAATAGTGGAGCAGTGGCAAATGCAAAAGAGCCCAAAAACCATCAACGTGGAAAACACATTGAACGAAAGTATCACCTTGTTAGGGATATCGTTCAATGAGAAGATGTGACAGTGTGCAAGATTGCATCTGCAGAAAATCTTGCTGATCCCTTTACTAAGAGCTTACCAGTTAAGAGTTTTGAGGGGCATATTGAATGTATGGGCATATCAGAAATGCTCTGAGTGTCATGAGCAGATATCCATCATTTAAATAGAAAAAGCATTGGAAGCTATAAAGACGATCTTTAGAACTTATGAAGCACTAAGGATTTCTTCTTGGAGTACGATTATGGAGAATTGAAATTAAGATGCTTCATCTAGTTTTTTGTCTAAAGTAGATGACTTGAAGTCTATGTCTAGATTCGTGTTTATCCTAAATGTTGGGACCATTAGTTGGAAAGAGTTACAAACTTGTAACAACCGTGGATTCCACCACCGTGATTGAATATATCAGGGCATGCGATGTTGCAAAAATGGACTGTTTAGATAGAGAACTTAATCCAAGTGTTGGATGTAGTTTCAACCATTGTTGATTAAGTAATAGAGTACTACGAAAACAATGGGGGCTATTTCACAAGTAAAGAAGTCAATGTCTCATCAAAGGATCCAAGCAGAAATAGATTAACGATACTATGATTCTAAAAATTGTTGTAGAGGCAACATCAACATGGAAATATTTGCCTCAATAGAAAATATAGCAGACCCACTGATTTAACCCTTTAGATAAGTATTTGAAGGATATATTAGGGAAGATGGGCCTTAATACGTGGGCAATTTTCTCTAGGGCAAGCGGGAGATTGTTAAAGTAGTACCCTGTGAGCCAATTAATCTAGCCGTTCTTATACTCTTGTGAATCATTCTTATTCATATTAATATCATTTAAATAATAATATTTATTTTAAATTCATCATAATAATTAGATAAAGTTATTAGATCACACATAACTATGGGGTATGATCGTGCATATGATGACGATCGTGGAATATGCCTCTAAGGTTGTGGTTTTAAAACGTTTCAAGTCAAGAATCAATGAGATGGGACATCATTGATCTAGTTGAGACTTGCGCATATGATGCAGGCTCAAAAGGAGGATGCCTCGTTCTATGGGCATTGGTATGGAGATACTAGTGTATGTATGTGGGTGCTTGTTGGGGAATAACTACACTAAATTATCCCACTTGAAAATTCCCAACTAAAAATATTCTATTGTCGAATGAGGATTTCTTCGTTGTATTAGTTCAAGAATTAGTCCTTGGACACCATGGTAATCTTGTGCCTGACATGTTGCACTTTGATGTATTTTTCGATTGCATGACAATCACAAGGGGTTTACATTGGATGTAACATCTTCATGTATGGAGATTAATAAGTGATCAACAAAGATCTGTCACATATCTAGATGAATGTGTAAATCTCCTATGTGTTCCACTTTATTTGACTCTAAAATCATTGACTAAGGTTGAATGGAAATTAAACGTGAGATTTTTTAATTGTTTATCATCGAGTCAAGCTACTCGGAATGGAAATATAGTTATTGAGATAATGGGATTTCGACTAATCATCCATACCCTAGGCTCAATCGGGAGATTAGATGACGGAATGACCGTACTTGGTTGGTATTCGTAATTGGAATAGGTTCACACTATCACCTAAGATTAGGAATAATAATGTATTATTAGATGCTTCCCATGACTTGTGGGTTCTTGGAATTAATGGGTTAATTCTAAGAGAATTAATTAATTGGATTAATTAATCAGAATAATTAATTGTTCAACTTAGTCACAAGAGTTGTGAGCCCACGACTAGTTTAGAGTGAACCTAAGGGGTCACACATAAAACTTGGACAAGTCCTTATCTTTAGCCTAGAAATTAATCCAAGTATTGGATTAAATTAATTAATGTGATTAATTAATAAGGTTTAAATTAATTGAAATACGGAATTAATTTAATTAATTAATTAAATAAACTGATTAGACCTAATTGGATTAGGAAATCCCAATTGAAATATTTAATTAATTAAGATGGATCTAATTAATTAGATAAATTAATTTAATCAATTGGATCAATTAAATCATGACCTAATTGATTAATTAGGCCTAACCCCATTATGTGTGGGCTTGTAGGAAGCCTATTATGAAATTAGATTGGAAATTCAATTCCTAGAGGAAGTTGGATTAAGAATTCAATTCCTAAGAGGTAATAAGGAAAAAGAAAAATCCTTATGAGATGTGAAAACTTCATAAAAGAGTTAGAGATAAGAAAGAAGAGTCTTACATATAAAGGACTTTTATTTCAGATTTTTTGCTGGAAAAAGTGAAAAAACAGCCAATCTCGATTGAGGAAAAATGGTTTTCTTCATCTCCAAAAATTCGTCCATTCTTTCTCCTTCAATCTCCAAAAGTTCGCCGACATTTTACCTAGTTTAATTTTTGATTCAATTGTTGAATTAAAAATTAAATTAAACACCTAAAACACTAATTGTTAGTGTATTCTTTTTTCAAATAAAATCATTCTAGTATAGAATTATAGAATATAAAACTACTAGCATAGGAATCAGTTGTGAGTGAGCATCTAAGGTGTGGATACCGGTAGATGGATAACATTTGAGATGCTAGAAGCGAATTAGTTTTCAATTAAAGGGGTTTGAATTGAAAAACTTGAAGATTCATTCGTATTGGGATAACGATTTGAATCGTTTCAATTCCTATATTAGCCGGAGTGCAAATCAATATAAGGGTTTCTGAAACCTTTTTGTTTTAAGTATCAAAAAACGTACAACTGAATAATCATGTAAGGGTTCCAGGATTCAATTTTAATTACATGTGATGTAATGTTTGTTTTGTTCCAAAAAAAATTTAAATTTCATTGCGTATACATTTTTCGGAATTGCACGAACCCATCATTAACTTCACTAAAATTCATGTTTGCCAAGAAGAGTTGTTAACATTGCAAACTAGATTGCAACATCATTGTCAATATACATTATTCGCGAGAAGATGGTGATGGTGAGTTTTCAAAGAGGACGATCTATTGTTTGATGGATTTAGCGTTGAAAAGAGTTCAATAGTATAGATTAAAATTGAGGGGATTTTGCAAGAACAAGTTTCTAATTGATTCGTACAAGAATAACATCGAATAAAAGATGGAGTCTTTTATTGTTTAAATCCTAATATTTATTTGTAACCATTTTGAATTACTAAATTATTATTTTTTGGACTAAATCCTAATACTTATTTGTAACCATTTTGAATTACTAAATTATTATTTTTTGGACGTGGTCTCATGCATGTAAAATAGTTAAAAAATATTGTGTCAATTTTTAGTTTTCGATGTTACAACTTTATATTATAACATAATCAGAAGTTAAAAGTGATTAAAACAAGACAACATATTCTAATGAAAGAGAGTGTAATAGTCTGAATTCTGAAATACACATGATAATAAATAATAGGAAACCAAGAAGAAAAAAGTACAAACACAAATGGCTACTCCATAGCACAATAATACTAATGAATATGATAAATCGAAACAAACTTACAACTTTTTAATCAAAAGATTAACTCCATGGCCAGGCTCAATAACCACATTCAGTGCCGGTGAGTGGATATATTTGGGAGATAGAGAAAATGAAAATTCAGACAAGATTAGCGATATTAGTATCTTGAGTTCAACCAAAGCCAAGTTTTGCCCTAGACACACTCGGGGTCCAACTCCAAATGGCATGTAAAAATGAGGAAACATGCATGCCCCAGTGATCCCATTTGCGAACCTCTCAGGATTGAATTCGTAGGAATCGAAACCCCAAATTTTAGGGTCGGTGTGCAAAGTTGTCAACAATATCCACAAATTCACACCCTTTGGGACATTAATGTCCCCAAATTTCATGTCTTTCAAGGCCTCCCTCGATACCACGGACCCCGGAGGATATAGGCGTAGCGATTCATTAATTGCCATTGTCAGCTGCCAACAAAAATCCACTTCAAAAATTATGATCAAAGTCTAGAAAAATATGAAGTAGGAGGAGAATAGATTTGAATGTCAAGGTTGTTTGGGTGAGCTTATAAGCACATAATACAACTCCCAAAATAAGATGATGGGATCTTGTATGCCTTTTCAAAAAGAGCAAGAGAGTGTTTGGTTAGACTTTTTTAAAAGATTTTTTTGTAGTTTTGATTATATTAATTACAAAATTATCATTATTAATATTTTATAAGCTATATAATCTTATGTTATCCAAATATTTTAAAGGCTTATTTAAAAATAAGCTCTATTATCTTATAAACTTCAAAAATATTATAAAATATCCAAACACCTCTTAATCTAAAATACCAGTTTCATTTTCCGAATCATCTCAGCATCTGGTATTTGGCCCTTGCAGAGATCAAGAACCTCGGCACGAATTCGTTCCTGCCATTCAGGATGAGAAGCCAACAGCATGAGGCACCATGTTGCTGAAACAGCAGTGGTCTCATACCCTGCCAAGTATATGTTCTTGCAGTTGTCGACGATGAATCGATCGATTGCATCTTGGCTCAGGTCACTATTTTGGGCTCCTTCAAGTACCATTTGCAGCAAGTCCTTTTCAAATCCTGCTTCTTTTCTTTCCTTCACCACATTCAAGATCAATGTCTTGATTTCTTTCTCTAGCGCCCATGCCTCCCGGTTGCTCTTCGTCGGAAGATGCCTGCATTGCTTGAGAACTAATCAATCAAACCATGAAATTTTTATATATCAACTATATATGCTTGATGTAGAGAAACAAAAGTGTTTCTACCTCATGCCTGGAATCCCTATGGCCAAAACATTCTTGGATGCAACTTCTAGGAGGGCTTTGAGTCTCAAGAAAATTTCTTCACACTTGGAATAAGTACTCCCGAAACAAGCTCTAGCTATTACATCCCCTGAGAAAATTCTCATGTACTGATCAATTTTAATGTCTGCTAATCCACCCTCTGCCTCAACTATATTCTTCCATGAGTTCAGCAACGCAATAGTCGAATCTTGAATCAAATTTACCATCCCCTGAGTGTGTAAAATTAATAAATAGAGGTACAAAGCTGACTTCTAATGAAACTTAAAGGAATATATCTTGTTTATGGTATAAGTTCTGTAGAGGGGCTATAACTTTTGTACCTTTACTTTCTCCATGTATAGTTCAGGTGCAAGAATCTTCCTCTGGTGAAACCAGTGAGGTCCATTTGAAGTAAGAATGCCATGTCCAAGTAGAGAACCTCTTTCTTTGGCTTGATACGTCGGCTTCCCCAAGTCCAACGATGTACACGTAGTTATCTCCCTCACCATCTCCGGTTGAGTCACGTGCACAATTTGCGTGTTGCCGAGGGAAAACATAAATACATCTCCTGCCAAAAACCAAATCAATGTTTTACACGCGTCATTGTACAGTGTAATAAATAGTAAAGTGATTCTTGTTGTTATGAGATTGAGTTTGAGATTCAAAGAAAGAAGAGTCAAGTACCATATTGCTTCCTCCACTCGTCAAAAAAGGGGAAAAGGGCTGCCCCACAGTTGTGGGAGGATGGGGGGCCATTGATGGTGGTGGCTTTAGCAGCTGCTTCCCTGGCTTTGTTCATTTCCAATATGTTTCCGTGAAGAAAAGTAGGAGGTGGCCCTCTCAGCCCTTGCTTCAGCAGGGCGGAACGAAGCCTCCATGGCTGCGCCACCACCGCATTATACAGCCGGAAAAACAGTCCTAAAACACCAGTCAATGCAACCGAAACCAAAACCTTAGACAGAAAATGGATTTCCATAATTAAGCTCAGTGCAACCTTAGCTGGTCCTTTTTTCTTTTATATCTCTGTCTTATGCCATTAACGAATATTGGCTGCTTCTTTCTTGTTGTTTCAATGCGTTTAGGCTCCTTAAATAGCAGTCTAGATCTTTTATTTCAATACGTAATGCTTTAAGAGTGCAGAACGACTCCATTTTTGGGCAATATTTACGTCATGATGCTGAAAAATGTTGGAAAAAACTTGAAGCCTTCTGGAGTCAAAACCCACTCAAATTAGTACAAATATCTTATCATCATTGATTATAAGCATTCACTTCATTTTAAAATATCCAATTATCTTACGATGGGATTATAAGATTATCTTCTGAGTTTAATTGTCAGCACGCAAAGCTAGATTACACAGATTTACATCAAGGTAAAATCTATATATCTTATAAAGTAATAAAAAATTATTCTTGTTGATTATCTTTACCCCTTGTACTTTCAATCTAGTTCTTATCATTTTATCCCATTATATTTTTATTATATCACTTTACTCTATGTACTCTTAAAAAATATCCTAATTGTTCTTACCATTATTTCTAGTAAAATTACTTTAAAAAAAATTAAAATTAATAGACTTGTATTTTTATTCTAATATTTTTTTCAACTTGATTAATTAACCTTAATATAAAATTCATTTAAAATTTTATTGTACTTAAAATTTAGTGACTATTTATTTAATTTAATATAGTTCCTATTAAATTACTATATAGTATAATATTTTCTATTGGCTAATACTTTTTTACTTATAAATTTCATATTCATTACAAATCTAAAAAATATGTAATATTTCCAAAAAAATATTTTATTATGTGAAATATTAGTAGTATTTTTTTTAATTATTAATTGAATATTCATAATTTAATAAAAACTATATTAAGTTAAAAATAGTCATTTTTGTGATTTTGTTTTTGTTAAAAACCATAACGAATATTTTTTAAATTAACATAATTTCTATTAAATCATGATAATAGGATTATTTACAATTTATTTATTAATAATAAACTAAACACTAAAAAGACTATTTTTTAAAAATTTAACATATAGTTTCTATGAAATTATAGTAATTCCATTAATAATGAGAAATTTATTATTAATTTTTAACGTATTTAATAAAATATTATTTAAAATATATTACACATTTTTAAGATTTATGACAAATAAGAAAATTATATATAAAATCTATTAGCTAACCAAATATCCTACTATATAGTAATTTATAAAAGTTATGTTAAATTTAAAAAGTAGCAATTAAATTTGAAGTGTAATAAAGTTTTAAATAAATTTAATATTAAGTATTAATTAATCAAGTTAAAAAATATTAAAATATGAATACAAGTCTAGTAAATTTAAATATTTTTGAAGTAATTTTACTAAAAATAATAGGTAAAAATAATTAAGTCATTTCTTAAGAATACAATGGGGTAAGTGATACAATAAGAGAACAAATGGATAAAGTCATATTAATTGAAAGTACAAGAGGATAAAGTGATACAATTAAGAACATAAGGAAGTAAAGTGATACACAATAAGCAGCTAAAGTGAGATTAACTTAAAAAATTATAATATTTTTTTGAATTAATTATACTTATCTCCTCTTTGAAATAGCTAAAAATAACCAATCTCTCCCCTCCTTTTTTAATATTTACAAAAAACTTATCTCTAAGTTTGTTACATTTACCAAACTTGGCCTGTGATTAGGGTTTATTACAAAAAAACTCATCTCTAAGTTTATTACATACAATAGATGTTCGCAATTTTTTTTCTAAAAATTTCTATTTTGCCTTCGACCCAACTATCCTTATGTTTTGATGATCAATATACTCTTTACATGATTTAAAACTTAAAGGGGGGTGTAAACATAATTATTAGATATATAAAAGGGTGCAAAATGTAACAAAAACTATTTAGAAATACAATCGTTGGATGAAAAAAAAAAAGTTGTTTGAGGCAAAAAATTTAGCCGTTGGTAGTTGGTTTTTGTATATCTCCGCAAAAAATAATATATATATATGACTCACTAATAATTATTCTTTCATTTGTAACAGAAACAATAATTGTTGAAGTATTTTTTTAATTTTGTAGGATTAAATTGTAACACCCTAATTTTTTTCTTATGATAGAAATATTAATTAATCTTGTAAATAAATTATATGAAATTTGATTTTTTTTTATTTTTTTAGTTTTTGTATTTGTTAGTAAACATAAAGAGTTTCAAGCCATTAAGAATTTGAGAGCAGCTAGGAGTTGGTTGCATATCCGAAGGATTCAAAAGAATTAGACTTGGATTCAACTTATGTGAATTCTTAAGATATAATAAGTCTCCATATTTATCCTATCTTGGTTTGAATTATCTTGTTTTGAAAAGTATAACTTATAGTGGATAACAGTACAAAAATATGCAAGCCAAAATTATTTTGTATTAAATCCTTGAGGTTAGACCCGTGGAGATCAAGTTAAGAGACAAAACAGCTAATCAGTCATTCTTTTTCCCTATTAAAGTTTTAATAAATGAAGCATAATGCAGTATGATCTCAGCATTGAGTATTGTGGCTAGGCTAGGTAATTGGTATTTGTCATATTAACCGTGACATTTTTCAAATCAGCTTTGTTTCTTTGGGTGGATTTTATCTTTCATTAATGAAAATAAGGGTCAAGCATATAAGAGAAATTACTTTAGAGGTCATGCATGAAAATTGTATTTTTTGAAATGTTTGCATGGGTATAAAAATATGTGTTTTGTTTTAAACTCTCAAATTAACCTATATGTTGTTTGGGCCCTTCGGGGATTTGTTAGCGTCTAGAACTAGTTACATCAATGTTTGGCCTCCCTTCGGAGTAAATATTGTATTAATCTTGGATATGGGCTATAATAATGGCCTTAGTGTTGGTGTGTGAGCTAAATAAAATTGTCAAATGTATCTTGATTGAAATATTCATTTCTTATCTCCATAGAACTGTTTCTTTGAAATTTGTTTGATATTCCTTGTATAATGTAGTAACTTTGGAATTATACTTGATTCGATAGAGAGAATCATGAATTATTTATTGAGTATTCAATTCACCAATTGCTAATATTTTTCTCTTAAACGCATAGTTGTTTTCTTGATGAATGGAACAAGTTTGTAGATCATTCGAGACTAGAGGTGGACGGAATAATATTAGAGATTTAGCTTATTTTTTTGTTGAGTAATTTAAAATGTGCGCAAATGGTGAACGTGATTCCAATTGTTTTAGTATTTCGAATTGCTCTTTTTTATTTTTTTAAATTTTAAATGTTCGGAGCCTTGAACGTGTTTACTTTTAGCCTATTAAATGGTTTTTGACTTATTTTTTTTACTATTTCATTTTTTGAGAATATAATTTGTATCGTTTGAAGTTTATGGTTGGTTTCATATCATTTTTCTTTGGCTGCTGATGTATCATATAGCTGATTTTACTATTACACCATCGGGATGCGAATGCATGTTTGCATCGACACGAGACCCGATTGTCAATCTGATCATCATGAAATATTAGTATTGCACGTGTACCTATATCAACAGCTATAATGTCACCTCTTGAATACAACCACATAATTTGCATGTGACTCATATCTATAAATAGAACTCCATTGCAGCTAAAAAATATAATGCCACTTTAAATTCAACACTGTTTCATTTCCAAGTGGCAGTCATATCTTCCCAAATTCAATTTGACTTAAATATCGGAAAATTTTAGTTGAGGGTCATCTCAACTAACCTAATGATTGTGGTTTTACATATCATTTTAGCTAATACTAAGTTCAATCTGGAGCACTTCCTAGAATAGAGAAATGAAGTGGTGTTGGTTAGATCAACTGTGATGGTATGGTCAAGTCATGTCCCATTTTGGGGTGTTACTTGAAATAAAAATAATAGGAGGTTTTGAAAAATAATTAGATTTAGTTATATAAATATATATATATATACTATGAAATTCTCTCTAGTTTCCCTTTTTATTCTCCCATTTTCACTTTTCTTTTTTATTTTCCCCCGATATATATATATATATATATTTATGTTTTTATTTTCAGAGCATTGCTTTCTTCTCTTTTAGACGATGAAAATAAGGAAGATGAGGCATGAGGAGGTGAATGGGGTGGGCAACTAAGGGAAAAGAGAGTGGAAAGCAACAATGAGTGAGAGAGAAAAGGGAGGAGGCATAGAGAGGAAATGGTGGGCAACAAAGGGGGAAGATAGGAGGCGATTGAGATGGAGAGAGAGAGCTATGGAGAATTGGGAAGAGAGAGAGATGTAGTAGAGGGGAGGAGAGACAGAGAGAGAAGATGATGGACATGGAGGGGAGGGAGAATGCTACGTGCAAGAAAATGCAACTTTTGTAAGGAAATAAAAAAATTTGTCGTAGTTAAGTTCCTTATTTGTTATAAGTACCTTTAGTAATGAAAGATTTTCATTACTGGCTTCATTTTCGTAATGATTTTAGCATTTGCATTACAAATATTTTAGTAACGAAGAACTTTCTTTTACTTATGTGCTATACGAACTGATGGTTGCTGGATCGACAACTAATAGAATGTTGATTACTATTTGATTATTAGAGGTAATGGGTTATCGCGGTGATAACTATCTGATATTTAAATTTTATGTTTAAGTTTTAGCAAATCTTCATTATAGGCACCAATCCCCTGAAATTTATACATATTTTCTTATAACAATATCAAATTCAACTGCTTATGTTAGTTCTTTTGAGCCATGAAAATTAATTCAAACTTTTTTATGGTATTTTCTCTCTCATGGCATATATTTGTTTAAAATATCTAAGATTATGCATAATTTATCGAGCAAGTGGCTTCTTTTGTTGTTTCAATTGTTACTTTTGCGAAATTTTCACTTGAGATTTTTAATTAATACTCATTTATATCAAAATTTGTAAAAGTAACTTATAATCTAAGTAACAGATTTTATGGGTTAAAGGAAAGAAGAAAACTGACGTCAATAACCAACGAAAAAGAGAAATTTTACATATTTTTAAAAAATTCAAAAAGAAAAACGACAAAGAATTCTATGCAATCAAATAAAAAGAGAACATCTCAAGCCATCAAAGTATAAAAAAATTAATAAATATGCAACCATGAGTTTTATGATTGTAACTTTGTGGAGTAAGAATTTACCAAATTAAGTTATTACTTGGGTTTTGAATATTTAATAGTTTTGTTCCTTTAAAAACTTTATTCAAATATTTGTGTTGATTGATTTGATTTTTCATTAATTACATTGGAATATTTTAAAATTTTGAAGTATGAGAGTTTTATTTAAAAAAATAATTGCTTGAAATTAAACAGCAAAAAATACGACAGTAACAAGTATCAACCTAAAAAGTGAACTAGTAATTTTCATTCTACTTTTGTTATTCTATTACAATTATATTCTCTACGTGTGTTGCACGTATATTTTACTAGTTTGTTTAAGTTGACAAATGAGCTCCAAAAGTTTGGTTCCCCAACTTGAATCTTAATATTCAAAATTTGCAACTCAGAAACTGAATTTGCCATGCCTCCTTTTAGTTTTAGGTTTATTGTGGAGTTAAATCAACCATTTCATGAAGAAATTGAATAACCTTTTATTCACCGAGAAACCTGGACGATTCCTGTGAGTTCTGACTGATGGTGTGGCTACATTTCTGATTGTTTTATTTCATTCCTATTTATAAATGCATGAGTAATCTCAAATGCCGCAGGAAACATTTTTCAAACCCAATGACTCAAAAAGGTAATTTTCTGTAATTTGAGCTGCAGTCCTTGTGAAATTTTCTGAAAAATTTGTACACTTCACAGAATAGAAAAATTATTAGCATGTGCAATCTTGGTAATTCATGTCGAGTATAGCTCTAGTGATCAAAGTGGGTGACTTGATGATGCCTTCTTGTGCTTGTTAAAAATGTGGCTCTGATCTTTTTGAGAGCAGCCACCATTTCTATCATGTTAATTCTCTCCTCAGGTGAAAAGGTTAAGCATTCCATTGCCAGCCCAAAAATAGATGAGATGCATTGCTCCTTTGCAGAGAAATGTTGATCTTCTCTTGCTAGCAAACCAGGGGCCACAATTTCAGTTACTGCATTTTCTTGTAATGCTTCACTTACCAGGTCCTTCAAGCTCATTTCTTCAGTAAACATATCGTCTGTCGGCTTCTTTCTTGTAAATATCTCCAACAACATTATGCCGTAACTATAAACGTCACCAACTATTGATACTTTTCCTTCTGATCCATATTCTGTTCCATTGTTGAAATTATGCATTCACTATTTGATCAATTCACAGGATAAAGTTTGACGAACGACATGACATAAAAAATAAAACTTATTGAAACTTGAAAAATGGAAAAATTCTGGACATGGGGAATTACCTGGTGCCATATACCCAAATGTTGCCAAAGTGATGGTCTGAGATGTAGCTTCCCCTTCTCCAAAGAGTTTGGAGATTCCAAAATCACCAACATGTGCAGTCATATCTTCATCCAGCAGGATGTTACTAGGCTTTAAATCACAATGAACAATAGGGAATATATTGCCATGATGAAGATATTCTAAAGCTACTGCAACATCAATTGATATGTTTAGTCTTTGTAGCAAATCCAAACAATAGTTGTGGGAATATAGCCATTTCTCCAGGCTCCCGTTAGGCATATACTCCAGAACTAATGCTTTGAAATCTGTGTTGCAGCAACAGCTGATGACTCGAACCAAATTCCTATGACGCACAGTGCTCAATACTTCACACTCCACATCAAAGCTCTTGATTGCACGTTCTAACTGCAGATTGAAAACTTTCACAGCTACATTTAAGCCATCAGAAAGCGTCCCCCTAAATACTGAACCAAAGCTTCCGCTCCCTAGTAAGTTGACTTCGCTGAAGCCTTCTGTTGCTTGCAGAAGTTCTTGATAAGAAACCCTTCTCCAAGCTAGAAGGGGTGAAATCTCGGCATGAAGTTGTTTTTTGCTCACTCTTCGCCTTCTTACCAACCAGAGAGTAATGGCCACTGCAAATATAGCTGATATGATAGGCACCATGATATATTTGATTAACGTAACGTGTTTTGAGCTTGATCTTTTAACAGTTTGGACTTTGCATGGTGGCACTTGGAATCGAGGTACACCACAGAGTGCATAATTGTGCATAAATGATTTAGCTGAAAAGTTCGCAAAACACCCTCCTGTTGGAATTTCTCCTTCCAGTCTGTTATGGGACAGATCAAAATATTGGATATAGTTGAGTTTCTCTAATGACTTTGGGATGGATCCTGACAAATTATTATTAGAAAGATCTAAAGATTCCAAGCCTCTTAAATCTCCCAAAGACTGAGGAATGCTTCCTTGAAGGTTATTGTGAGCAAAAGATAGAGTCACTAATGACTCTATGCTGCCAATAGAGCTTGGAATATCACCTGAAAACTGATTCCAGGACAAGTCAAGATTTCTAAGGCCTTCAAGTTTTTTATCTCTGATGATATATATCCAGTTAAAAAATTAATGGACAAGTTCAGACCCCAAAGATCAGTAAGACTCCATAAGTTTGGCACCACAGAAGTCAATCTGTTAGAGTCTAAGAAGACTCTTCTGAGGGATTTTAGCTTGCCCAAGCATGCAGGTATTGTACCATTGAGCATGTTACCGCTCAAGTACAAGTCTCCCAATCTATTTATTTGGCAAAGATCGGTAGGGATGCGCCCTTCCAATCTATTGTGTTCGAGATATATAAGTTCAACCTGCTTTAATTTCCCTAGTTCTGTAGGGATGAATCCTGTTAACTCATTGTTATCTAAATCTATAGACTTCAGGCTGCTCAAATTTCCAATCTCAGCTGGAATAGAGCCCTTAATGTTGCATCCAAATGCTCTGAACATCTGAAGGGAGGTGGATAAATTCCCAACTGAATGTGGAAGAATACCGTTTAACTGGTTTAAAGACACTTCCAACATCTCCAAATGTTGGCAATTTTGTAATGAAGAGACAAATCTCAATTCCTGATTAGGAGATTCCCCTGTTAAATTATTTTCTGGGATCACAAGCCGTTGAAGGAGTCTTAGATTACCGAAATCTGGTATAAGGCCTGTAAATGAATTACTACCGATGTCTATGATAGATAGTTTAGTAGCATTGCTTATAGACCTTGGGATTGATCCGGAGAGGCTGTTGTTATTTAGAAACAGCAATTCAAGATTGGGAAGTGAGGAACCAATGTTTGCTGGAAGTTGGCCATTGAAGTGATTGGAAGAAAGCTCCAGCTCGATCAGTGTTGAGATATTGAAAACGAAAAAAGGGATGCGGCCACCGAAGTAATTAGCAGCCAGTGAAAGCCTCTCAAGGTTAAGGTTACCAAGCTCAGAGGGTATTCCACCTACCATAAACAATAGAGTCAATTAAAAGATGGCAACTTTGGCTAATTATAGGTGCAAGATTTTTATACTGTGGAAGACATATTAACAGATTCAAAAACAAAGAAGCTATTATGTATTAAGCTAACAATGCCGCTGCAAGTCCTAGAGGTACCTTTCATGTTGTTTTCCCGTAAATATAGAATTTTGAGCTGAGTCATGTTTCCAACTTGTTTTGGTATGGCACCTGTGAATTGATTTTTCGTCAATTGCAGAAGCCAAAGCTTGTTGCAGTCCAGTAAGCCAGACAAGATTTGGCCAGTAAGTCGATTGGACTGAAGATAAAGCTGTTCAAGATTGGGGAGATTATGATGAATGTCCAGTGGAAGGCTTCCTGACAGGCCATTGTAAGCAAGGTCAATATGTTTGAGAGAAGATATGTTGAAGATAAAGGAAGGAATTTTCCCTGTCAGTGAGCTTTGTCGCATGCTGAATAACTCTAAATTGGAGAGGTTACCTATCTCTGGTGGAATACCTCCTGCAAGGTAGCCAAAAGCAGGAATTATATATGAATGAGTATTCCTGTTTTCCAGTGATCTAATTCTTGTCTCATTTTACATTTTCTTGGATGAATATACGACTTGGACTGTATATTATTACTCCTAATAACTAATTGAGAAATTGTACCTTCAAAGTTGTTTGCCCCTAGATATAACTTCTTCAGCATAGTCAACTCGCCAATCTCTCTTGGTATGCTTCCATTGAATTGATTAAAAGACAATGATAAATGCTGGAGAGCCCTGCACTTGTATAAGTTTGATGGGATTGAGCCAGAAAGTTGATTCACAGAGAAAGAGAGGCCTTCTAGCCTAGGAAGATTGTCGCACATGTCTACTGGGATTGGGCCTGACAGGCTATTAGATGTGAGATCAAATCTTTCCAGGGAGGAAATGTTGAAAATGGAAGATGGTATTGATCCTGTCAGCTGGTTATACTTCATGTCTAAGGATTTCAGGATGGAAAGATTACCTATCTCTTTCTGAATATTTCCATGGATGGAATTGTATGACATATCCAATATCCCAGCTTTGTAAGGTTGAACAGGTTCGGTATAGTACCCGTAAAACTATTGTTTTTCAGAAAAATGTACTCAATTTTCGTCAATGCACCAAGCCACAACGGCACATCTCCTGTGAAATTGTTGAATTCCAAGTGTATCTCTTTTAATCTACGCAAACGAGCCAATTCATCAGGCAGGAGCCCCGTGAATCTGTTGAAACTGAGGTCCAGAGAGCTGAGAAATGTCATGTTTCCTAGATGTGGAGCAATGGTGCCTCCAAGACTTAAACCATAGAGCCTTAAGGCTGTGATTCTCTGATTAGCACCACAGGAAACGCCAACCCAGCTGCAAATGGAAGTGCTGCTGGTGGTGGACCAGTTGTTTGCCATAATATTCAAAGGGTCAGAAGTGATTCTGGATTTGAAGGCAAGAAGTGCTTCTTCATCTGTGGTTAAGTTGAAAGCTGTCTGGCCAAAGCAGCAAACTGCAAAACACTTGAGTAATATCAGAGCAGAGAAAGCAATGTGAAAGCAAGATTTCTCCATGAATG